>CM042564.1:4861241-5351241 GCA_023630585.1 Cranoglanis bouderius | reverse complement strand
CACCGACCTCTGCCTGTCCTGCTGAGCACTGGGAGAAGGTGGTAAACTCAGACAGTGAAGCATTGTGCTGGCCAGAACACACACACACACACACACACACACACACACACACACACACACACACACACACACACACACACACACACACACACACACACACACACACACACACACACACACACACACACACACACGGCCGGTTTATTCACATATTTTACTCATGTTTAAAGCATCTGAGCTTTTCTAAAGCTTTTTAACAAAAAAAAAAAAAAAAAAAAACCTAAAGAGCTACATTTATTTATTTGTTTGTTTGTTTATTTGTTTGTTTGTTTGTTCTGTTTGTTTATGCTTAAGCAAGTAGAGAACGACTGTAAATGTACAAGGATTCGTGCAAAATCCATTGTTATAATTTATTAAAATATATTTAACATGTATTATATACATTAAATATGTACATGTATTTATTATTTAATATTTATTTAATACATCATTTGTTTATGTGATTAATGGTGCATTTAAGGGAATAAAAATGGACTTTAATGCAACTTCTTTAAATGTAATTAAAATGTATTGTTTAAAATGTAATATATTTCATTATATTATATAGATGTTATATAAATATAAACTAATATATAATTAATATATGATGACCATGTCCACTGTTAAAAGATGTATATACTTTATATAAATACAAGTGAATTGAGATAAATAAATAAAAAATAAAAAATAAAAAAATCAATGAAAGCGTTTTACAAAGGAGCTATATCAGTTATATATCCAAACATAAAATGTAGTTTATTTTTTTTAATTAATTCACTGGTTTATTTTATTTGATCATAATTATATTAGTGGAAATGTACAAACTATTATTATTATTATTATTATTATTATTATTATTATTATTATTATTATTATTATTATCTCCTTTTTCTGATTCATCAAGGCAGAAAAGTTCTCATAAAGAAAACTAATAAAAACGAAACAAAAAACATCTAAAGATAACTTTATTTTCTGTTAATTAGGAGCGCATAAATAGTTAGTGCAGCGAATAACACAGTGAAAGATAACATTTTGTTTCTTTTTCCATTTCCTTATTAAACTCAGCATGCTCCTGTTTTCCACAATCTATTTTTATGGTCGGACCGCGGGATCCCGAGTCAGGACTGAGCCTGCAGGTCCCAGAAAGATCATCGTATCACTGCACAGTTACTTCGAACAACTGAAGCTCTGCACGAGGCTCTTGGGAAACCTGGTTCCTGGATGTGATAAAGATTGTATCTTTGTTATTTCATGACCATCGTCCTATTCTGTGAGTCCTTCAGAACGATTTCTGATAAAGTCATCACAAGAGCTGAGCTACGTCTGCGCAGACGCATGGTGCAGACGTTAAGCGCTCATTTTGTGAAGGAAAAAAAAAATAGAAAGAGGGCCTGGTTCTCTTTTCCAGAGAGGCGCTAGCTAAAATGGAGAGGGCTTATTTTCCGATATGGGGGGGGGGGGACTTTACCCCTAAAACGCAGGTGTAGAGTGCCCTCTAGCCGTGGATGGTGAAACGGTACGTGAGTGGTGGCGCCTGCAGCCGTCTGGGCTCAAGGCCTCGACCTGCCTCGGCAGAATTTTAATAGAAACCAAGCATGAAAGGCGGCCTTTGCTTGAAAGGCTTCATCAAGTGTGACCAAGTAGCATCAGCAGTAACCCATGTTATACAGGCCACAGTTATGACCCTCTCAAAAGGCTGCCCAAGAGGAGGCGCCCTCAGAAGTTCACCACCTTCCCCTTGAAGCGCGGCCGGCCCTGCCCGGCAGGAGGCGGATAGGGCCTGCTTTGAAAAATAACACCTTTGTGATCCCTCCTGTGTTGGAGGATGCAGCATGGTCTACAGATGGTACGCAGAGAGAGAGAGAGAGAACGCGCAATACGCCGAAAAACAGACACAAGCCTTTGAAATGATGCCTTTCTACCAGACACATGCTCCCATCAGGGCTCAGAGATGGCACCTCCTGCTATTTTATGGGACAGTGACGACAGCTCAAGCTTATAACATTTGATTTTAGGGCTTAGGGTTTTAACACTGGTTGAAGAATTTCATAAGGATGGTGTCGATCTTGATGGCGTTGCCTGAAATAGCGTATAAATCTTATACAATATTTACTGGAATTGGGGTTTTGCGTAATAAAAGCAAATCTCTGTCTTGAATCTTAAGTCTGTTAAATCTGTCGCAAAAATCTGGATTCAGTCTGCAAAGTCTGATGAGGTTTCAACAATTTTCATGTCAAAGCAGCCACGTGCCCTGGAAAATAAAAAATAAATACAAGGAGAAGCAAAAAAAAAAAAAAAAAAGGCAAAAGGAGCACACACACTTTGTAAATCACTGCATGGCGGCTACAGTGACAAGCTGACAGGGCATCTCCATGTGTGTGTGTGTGTGTGTGTGTGTGTGTGTGTGTGTGTGTGGTACAGTGCTGAACTTGTAACCCCGAGGCTCTAAAATGATTTTTTTACCCATGTGCTGTGAGCTCCCATTCGGCCCGGGTGTCTCGATCCCGGCGCTCAGCAGGTCCCTCACACGCTCCAGCTCTGCAAAGGTGATCTACTATTGACTTGTTTTTCTTTCCGTGCTCCAAGCTCAGCACGTGTATTCTGATATTCTCGGCTTCATTTGTACCCGACGTCTCTTTATCTCATCTCCGTTTACTATCCCTTTACAACTTGTTCGTTTTTTTCCCCCCGAAGAAACAGAACTCGAGTTTGAAACCTGCGACGAAGAACTGACTCTCAGGATTATGCAGCGGCAGCTAGATCTCCGCACGTGGCGTGCCGTGACTTGACGTGACGTGACGTGCCGTGACGTGCGACGTGCGATTTAGAGTTTCAGCATCTAACCTCGACTAAGCTGGTGTGTGTGTGTACGTATGTGCGTATGTGTGTGTAAGAGAAAGAGTGCGAGTGTGCCGTCCTTTGTGCCCGTGTTTGTGTTTTTTCTGAGCCAGTTGGCCCCGCTCTATTCAAGGAACTTCACACCACTCCCATCCACTTCTCACCCAGGAGAGACGCCGCTACACACAGACCATAAATTAAGGCAGCAGGGGCAGGAAGGGGAAAAGGAGGAGGGGGGGGAAAGACCAGCCAGCGACTCATTTCCATCTTCCATTTTCATCTCCTATTAGCACGTATTCGATCATAACGCGAGGAAGAAAACGGTCACCGAGCTGAGTGTGCTTTCAGGAAAAGGAGGGGTGAGAGAGAGAGAGAGAGAGAGAGAGAGAGAGAGAGAGAGAGAGAGGCTTTTCTCATTACACAAAGACAGCGCAAGCAACTTGGTACAACCATAAAGCATTTGGCTGCTAATTCACCAGGACTGTGATATGTTATTTTAATGAGCGTCACCAGAGCGCTGCTTAATCTATCCACCGCTCTGGAAGTGTGAGGAAGGGTGAAAAAAAAAAAAAAAAAAAAAAAGCAGGCTTAACAGTAGTGGTGGTGGTGACGAAATCCACAAGACGCTCTGTCAAATCGTTTGACTGGCCTCGTTCTCAGAGGAATGACCAGGAATAAAGTAATAGAGAAATCTTTTTAGTTGAAATCATTTCCTGGAACATAGATGCACATAGATTTCAATTCAGATTCAAATTCAAACGAGGTGACTTTTTAGACTTTGAGAACAATTTTCGAAACAAAAATATTAGCATAAAAGTGCACAAATTACAGAACCTTTTTTTTTTCCCCGTCCAACATCGCCAGGTTTCTCCTTTTTCGCCTTCACGTCTCTCTTACAGTACCACACACACACACACACACACACACACACACACACACACACACACGCGACCCATATGATATGATATCGGTGTGTTATTTTTTTTGTTTCCTCCCCCGAACTGTTGCAATTTAATTGTCCTCACACATTCGGTGTAATCTCGTTACAAATAATGTCCGCCTAAAGATAATTCTGTTAACAAATATCACAAAGGCAGCGGCATAATTCCATTGTAGGCGGCTGCGCAAGGGACCATATGGCCGTGCACTTATTTTCTCATTTCATACATGCTTCTTTTTGACATCAATAATTCCTCGGTATCCAGTAGCGTCTGGATGCTTTCCAAAACAATTATAAAGTTGCCGTGGAAACTGAGGCCTCCTGCCAAAACGAAGCATACTGTCTCCGCTCGGAGAGAGAAGACACAAGGACAAAAGGAGGGCGTTGGGGGGGGAGAGAAAAAGAGAGAGAGAGAGAGAGAGACAGAGAAAGGAGACACAAAAACAGTGATACAATACAAGCTTTGAGAGCACAATGTATGACACTGCATGTGTGTGTGTGTGTGTGTGTGTGTGTGTGTGTGTGTGTGGTGATGATTTTGAGAACACAGTGTTGTCTCAGGGTAAGATTGCTCCCTGTGAGCTGGCATGGCGAGCCCACGGCAGGCTCCGGGACTCACACTAGTGTGTACGGCACACAGAGGTGTTGTTACGAGTGGGAGTAATGTATTGTAACCTTATGCTAAGCTAATGAACAGGAAGATGAAGGCACGGTAATAGACACACTTTTGCATTCATCTTTCGCTTGCTCATTACGGCCGAGTGTGACAGCCTCGTTAGGAAAGGATGCCAGATTAGCCACGTGAATAAAGAGCACAAGTTTCAGACAGTATATGTCTGTTTCATCTGAAACATACACACACACGCACACACGCACACCTTTTCATGATATCCACACAAGAAAAACCTTCATAGAGCAATACACTTCATTCAAAACTACACAACTGCATGCGCACACACTTTTTCGGGGGCTCGAATAATACATTGCAGGCAAATACACACATCATCGCTCTTTCTCTCTCTCTCACACACAGACACACACTTACAGTCTTACTACCCTTGTGAGGACCTTAAAGAGTTATTATGCCAACTTTAATGTTAATGTTATAATACACCTAAATCCAACATTAACCTCAATAACCAACAGGAAACATTTGGCTCTTGCTCTTTAATTTTAATTTTTATCTATTTATTGTTTTCGTTTTTGTTTTGTTTTTTGTTTATTTTTAAATATAAGCCACAAGAGCTTTCTTAGGGACAAAAAAAATTGTCTCTATAACATCGAAATTGTCAGAAATTCCTACCCTTGTGGTAAAATCTTTGGACCCCACCAAGATACAACCGAATAAACCCCCCCCCCCCCGGCTGAAAATGACTAAAAGCTACATAGAGTGTGTGTTTCATTCAAAAACTACACAAATGTATGCACACACACACTTTCTCTTAAATATACACTGCAAACACACCTCATTTCCTCATTTCCCACCTTTTCATGTTAAATGACTACAAGCTACACCGAGTGTGTTTCATTCAAAAACTACACACATGCATGCACACACTTTTTTGTCAAGTGTAAATAATACTCAAAAATTTTAAGTAGTAAAGTTTCTTATTCTTATGTTAAAGTACAAAAAATGTACATAAAGTATGAAAACAGCCCTAAAAGGACAAACATCAGCTAAAGCTAGCGAACTACCTCAGAATTCCTAACTGATACCTTAAATGTTAACTAGCTCTGATTTTACACAACATTACACCCTGCGCTACTGTCAGAGCTGCTGTTAGAAAATATCAATCAAAACCTTCTGACCAATCAGAATTGAGAATTCTCGACTCGTTGTAATATCTGATCGTTTCTATAGTTACTTACAAAGGGACTCCACAAAGACAGACCGGAGAACAGGTAGTCATTCATATGATGACGTTTTCTGTAAGGAGATGTTTATTTAACATTTTTGGAAGGAGTCTCCAGCGTTAGTGCTTTATAACAATCAGAGGTAAAGATGTGTGACTAGTTTTCTGACCCAGGAAAATCTTCAGGACTTATTAGCAAGTATAGATGCTGGTGATGGAATGACTGTTTATAGCTGCTTATGATGTGACTGATAAGAGAAACTTGTTTCATGGACATTCCACAATCTTAAACGTAACTATAAATGGATAAAAAGTATAACGTTTTGTTCCTTAAGTAATAAAAATGTAATTGTCGGCATATTGCTGTGGTATAAGAGGAATAAAACACTTCGGGACACTCTGTTACGCCACCTCGTCACTGATTATTTTCCAATAACATCACACCCACATGTGTTTTATTTCCTATGTAGTGATGGACAGCTTGTGGGAGTGTTTTTGAATTCCAAGAGAAAGTATGTTGTTGTTTTTTTAGCACCACATTGATAAAGAATAGATTTTGGGATTCACGACAACATTAATTATTTTAATGCTAACACACTGCGGTAATATGTTCTGCATACTGTGTTTCTAATCACACAGCTGTTTTACTCTTGTTGTAAATCTTTCTGGAGGACCATAAAAATACTGCAGTTTCATCGGAAGTAGAAGAAGAATCAGGCGACCAAGAGCCTTGGTATAATGGAAGAGATGGTTTATTACATGCGTGTGTAAAGGCAACCTGGGCGCTCTATAGTCTAAACAATAATTGGATACAGCAGGCTTATATACTGATGCGTACAGGCAAAGGACACACTCTAGACCTTATAGATAATGCCCAAGGCTAAAAAAGAGAAAAAGAGAAAAACATGAACAAAGACAAAAACATCATGACCCAAGGAACAGACACGTGTACATCATGAGTGAACAAAGACAGTTACATGAATCACATTAAATTGAATTGATCTTAAAATGAATAAATCATGTATCCATTACCAAATAATCATGGAAAAACAGGAAACAGTCCCACACTCTCTCAAGCTCTTCCTGTCACTTCCCCTGCTTTACAGACAGAGACAGAGACAGAGACAGAGACCTTTTAACCATATAAATAATAATTTGAAAAAATCAAAGAACCCCATCAGTAAACATTAATTTATTATTCGAATATCAAGCTCATTAGTTAAAAGTCTACAATAAAATTTTGTCTAAGTATTAAAGCCATACAGCTTTTATTTTTGAACTTTCCACTCATAGGACAAATTTTATTAATACATTATATAATATTACAATAAAATAGTCATATAATTTCATAATATATATAATCAGATCATTTAATAGAATAAAACAGCCAATCAATCTTTCACACACACACACACACACACACACACACACACACACACACACACACACACACACACACACACACACACACACACACACCTTTTTTCACTTGACAGTGTGATGCGTTAACAGTAACAAATCTCGTCATTATTCGCATTGCCAAGTGACCCGTACACTCTTATTTACACTTTCTTAACTTTTTTTATTTTTATTTTTGACCCTCTCAATTCTTTTTTTATCTTTTTTTTTTTTTTTTTTTTTTTTTTTTAAACTCTTCACTCCAAAGCACTTTACTATTCAGTACGACACTGTGTTCTTCAGTAATGGTGTAGCGATGATCTGATAAGTTTCTCTCTTTCTTTAGATTTAAGAAGCGACATCACAAAAGTTTTAACACAACACTGAATAATTTAGGTTAATTTTTTTTTTAATATCTAATCATTAATATTTTCTTTTCTATGTTATTTGGCTTGTTTTAAGAATTTTTACACCAAACATGCATGAAAAAAACAAATCTCTCATCTTTAACTGAGGCTCGATCCCAAATGACCTCCTATTCACTATTTATTCACTACATAGGGTATAACAGTGGTGTCTGATTTGAACTAGACAAAAGTATTGGCACTATTGCCCTCATCTGCATCAGTGCCCCTCCTTGTGAGGGAGTATATTTTTAACATAAAATTATTATTTTGTAAATGTTTGTTGTATTGATTTTTTTCTTTCAGTTCAGTTCAGTTCACTTCGGTTCAGTTCTAAGCTCAGGCTTTGCATGTTCTTTTGCATGTAAGGTCGATCAGTTGTTTGGTGTTGTAGGGGTGTGCACACGACACGACCGCTCGCAGACGAGGTTCACAAACTACACACTCTTTCACCCAGAGAGATCCTTGCTGAAGTGTGCCTAATCCCGCAATCTTGCTTTCTCATAAAAATAAATGCCAGAGCTGTCCATCATGTGGCACTATTTTGTACAGAAACAAAAAAAAAGAGACAAAAAAGAGAAAATGTGGAGGAAATATTGTTTCGAGAGACACAGGAAGTGTTTAGTGTAGGAATCATATGTTTACTTTTTTTTTTTTTTTTTTTTTGCTTTTTCTAACAACCATTTGAGTAGGACATGCCAAATACTGTATGTTCTTATAGAAGCAACATTATGGTGCTCACGTTTTGCCCTCAGCCTCCCACACGAATACGTAGCTGGATTATAAACTAGATTCAGGGATCTGCTGCGCATGACAGCAGATGAATTCGATTTCCTCTCAGACTCTCATTTGCTGTTTCCCGTCGCTGTACCTGTAGCTAGTTGCAGAGATTCCTCACTAGGTGATTCATCACCAAGACAAACAAGCATGCTTGAAAATATCACCACCTCTCTGCAACTGCTAGACAAGCAAGTGCTAAGCTGTAGGTTTAGCCACCAAGCCCAAAAATGAGTTGCTGACTGGAAAATCGGGGCTAAAACTGTGTATTGTGCACTAGGCTTACGATAAATTGCACATAGGTGTGAATGAGTGTATGAATGTGTGTGTGCGTGTATGTGTGCATGGTGGACTGGCTTCAGCTCACGCCCAGTGCTCCCAGGATAGACTCCAGATCCACCATCCTGACAAGGATGACATTCTTCCTGAATATGAACGAATGAGTTAGCTGGTTATGAGTACTGGATTATTCACAGTCATCACAAACATCAGAGATGTCCTACTTTTACATGTACACACAGTGACTCAGAGTACGGCAGGTTCTGGATTAGTCAGCGTACCATCCTGAACTATGCTGTCTGATGGAAAAGCACTTTTCCCCACTCTCATACACAATACACACAAATACACACACACTTTTCTCTGTATTACATTCTCCATATACTCTCTTTTGTTGAACATTAATTTCAAACACACATTTGTGTATCATCCTCATTTCACACACACACACACACACACACACACACACACACACACACACAAGCACACACACACACACACACATTCACCCATGTTGCTGCAAAATGCATACAGGCTTTGGTCTATATGCAGACGGCATGCCTGTGGTGCTTTACAAAGCCCTCAGACACCGTGTGTTTGTTCAGTTGGTGTTTTGAGTTCGCCCCTCAACACACACACAAACACACACACACACACACCCATCCACTCGTTTTTGCATCCTCCACTTGTGTTTGATCCTAGCAAGACAGCACCGAGAAAGAATTTGTTGGTTTATAGAGATTTGTTGAAATATTCCTATAACAATGTTTAAGCTGTATACTATATTTTTATTTTTAGATTTACTCTATATTTACTTTTTTTTTTTTTTTTTACATTTTATGAGCAACATGAATGGAGAAAAGCTGGAGTGAAGCCCTTGCTCTATCCACTCAAGCTGTTTACATCATTAGAGTTTTTCCCTCCCCCTGACTGCCACCTCCCAAATTGTCTACAAAGGCAGAGTGTAATGTATAAATGTTTGAGCTAGTTTGGATGAAAATGTGCGTTTATTAATTAAATGTTTTGCATTGGCAGAGTGGAGGACTCAGCTCTTCTGGACTCGCATCTTCATTTGTTATCATTAGCCGTGTGCGGAGAGATCAATAATTGTGTCCCAGGGAGCCATTCATTATTGAAAATAACTTTAATAAGCCAGAAACTGTCATTTACCGCTATTCACATGAGAGACGATAGTTTTATTTTGCATGCCGAGGCCGGTGTGTTTCTGCGTGCGCGTATGTGTGTTCATCTGGAGCCTCAAATTAGCACCTGCGGTCATTTTTCATTGATAGTGTACACTTATGGTCAACATTTACATTTTATGCAGGTTTGTTTGATTATTAATATTTCTTCATGAGCTTCATACACACAGAGACACACATGCTATCTTTCTATCTTTATGAGGACCTTTCATTGACATAATTATTCCTGTAGCAAATTAATGCTAACCCTAACTCTAACGTTAACCTCAGTCAGTAAAAGGAAATAGATTTCGGCTGGTTTTAACTTTTCAAATTAAACGTGTGGGGTTTTTTGTTTGTTTGTTTGTTTTTTTGTAAAATCATGATTTAATTTGTAACAACTCAATGATTGTAAGCACTTTTGACACTAATCTTTCATTATGAGGACATTTAATCCTTTTTGGTCCCCACAAAGTCAACACCACACACTTTTCACACTCTTACTATTCTTGTGGGGACCTTCCATTGACGTGAATTTTAATACAGCTAATTAATGCTGTGTTATACCTAAATCCGTACCCTAACCTCAGGAACCAAAAGGAAACCTTTCAGCTCTTTATTTATTTATTTATTTATTTATTTATTTATTTATTAAAGCTGTTTTTTCCCCCTTGTTTTCTCCTCGTGAGGACCTGCCAAATTGGCCCACAAGGTCAAAGCTCTGATATTCCCCCATCAGGGACATTTGGTCCCCACTAGGATATAAAAACATGCCCACACAAACACACCCACTCAACGTATTGCGGTCTGTTAGTTCAATACTGCACTCTTGTGGCTGATTTGAGGCTTCACTTATGAAGAGCAGCCTGTACATTTTTTAACAAGACAGCAGGAAGTGATCATCTCTATGGGATCAGATGAGTCCAGTGTTTGGCTTCAGCATTCAGAATCTTAGCAGTCAAACATGGACTCAAATTCATACCCTCTTATTCAGGATCATCAGATCACTACACATGGGCATGATCACATACATTCAGTGAAATTCAAGAAAAACTTTCACGATGAGGAGTAATACAGGATGTCTCAAAAGTCTCCACACATAGGGGACTATGGTTGCCAGCACCATGTCGGTTGTGCCTTCGTCAGTGGATGTTCGTGGACGTCCACTTCTCGGTTGGTCCTCAACACTTCCAGTCATTTTGAATTTGTTAATAAGTTTGGCAGCAGTGTCGTGTGTGATGTGCTTGCCATTTTTCTTGTTCAAAGTCCATTGCAACCTTGCGACAGCTTCCTGATCCAGCCATGAGAATGATTTCAATACGCTCTTGTTTTGTTAATTTCCCCTATGTATGGAGACTTTTGGGACACCCTGTAGTAACTTCTGTTGAAATCATTTGAAGAAGCCCCTAACTACATCCAAGTATACATAAATATACAGGGTTGGACGAATCATAACTGGGCTAATACAGTATTCTTTTCCGACAAGCCCAATGAACTAGATTAAAAAGTGGAATTTAACTAAAAACAAAGTGAGACTTTGGAAAAGTATCAAGCACTTGAATAGCTGAAGGAGCAACTTTATATAGATGTAGTACTTATCCTCTCCTGAGAATGTCCGATAATGGTTAAATGTCCTGTTTGCTCCCTGGACAAGAAGTAAGAAGTGTTCTCTCATCACATGTAAAATTTTAGTTTGGCTAGCATCTCTGTTTTCACTCAGGGAAATGTTTAAATGTGCGGTCACAGCATGCTGAAAAACTGATAGCCCCAATATATAACCTGCTTGTCTTGGGCTAGCAATTTGCCCACCATTATTATTAATAATAATAATATCAGCTGAGACAGAATTCAATTTCAGCATACACAGAGTTGCCATTTTGAGCAATACATTAGTATAGGTTCCATTGTATTAGGTACATTATACAGCCACAGAACTGGATGACAACCATCAAAAGTATTTAAAAAAAAAAACAACAACAACAAAAAAAAAACACACACACACATTTATCTTCTGTAGTCCTAAGAGTATCATTTGTTAAGTTCATCATAATGGTTCAAGTCTTCAAAGTAACTGTGCAGTGTTCGATGATCTTTCTGGGACCTGCAGGCTCAGTACTGACTCGGGATCCCGCGGTCCGACCATAAAAATAGATGGTGGAAAATAGGAGCATGCTGAGTTTAATAAGGAAATGGAAAAAGAAACAAAAATGTTATTTCACTGTGAGACTCGTTGCACTGATCTTGTACTTTCAGTGGATATTAAAAAGTCTACACACCCCTGTTAAAATTGCAGGTTTTTGTGATGTGAAAAAAAAAATGAAACCAAGACAAATCATGTCAGGTCTTTTTCCACCTTTAATGTGCTATAGTAACCAACAAAATTCAAGTGAAATCCAAACAAGTGTTTTCTGTTTTTTGTTTGTTTACCTTTTACAGTGGGGCATGTGACTGTGCTCAGACTTAACCAATTACCAAGTGTGCACACCTTTTAATTAATACTTTGTTAAAGCACCTTTTGCTCATAATAAAGCACTCAGTCTTTTTGGGTAAAAGTCTACTAACTTAACACTTTTTGTTTTGCAAACTTTATTCCCACCCTTCCTTGCAAAAAATGCACCAGAGCTATCAAATCTCCAGTACACAGCCCTGTTCAAGTCATTCCACAGGTTTTTGATAGGATTTAGATCTAGGCTCTGACTTGGTCTTTCCAAAATGTTCATCTTTTTCTCCTGAAGCCGTTCCTTTGTTGACTCGGATTTGTGCTTTGGGTCATTATCAGGCTGGAAGGTGACATTTTTCTTCATCAGGTTTTGTGCCAAAAGGACTCCATCTTGCTACCATGTGGGACCTAAAGGAGGCCCCATCTTACAGTCTGGAAGCCAGAAAAGACAAAAACCATGACAAAGAAAAAAGGAAAAGAGGAAGCAGAACCGTGGTAAGTGGTGGAGATGATCTAATTTCTGCCTCTCACACAGTGGTCTCAGGATAGACTGAAGATAGACTGAATCCACCACAACCATGACCAGGATGAAGGGCTTACTGAAGATAAATGAATGCAGCAGTCAGTATAGACTGGTTTCAAAACCATCCAGCTTTTTTTTAAAGCTTCAACCATTATAATTTTTTTTTTTTTTTTTAACAAATTCATTAGTCTTGTTTGCTCCTGTTCTTAACATTATTCTTTCCAGTGTGGTAGTGTTTTTTTTTTTTGTTTTGTTTTGTTTTCCCCAGATATCCACACACCAGGTGATGGTATACACATAAAACCAGAAACCAGACCAGCAGCCCACTGGAATACCACATAACTCCACTATCAGGTAGAATTTTTCCAGCATCATTTTTAACAGCCAGTTCTAATTTCCAATGGAAGATGTAACTGTACACTCTGCATGTGACAGTATAAAATTACAGGCTCATTAATATTCAAATCCATTCCAATAGCAATCTTCTAAGGGTGCTTTCACAACCATTACTCATTTTTCAGAGTGCAAATCAGAGTGAAACTGATACTTTTGGTTTATTTGCTATTTTTCCCATACACTACACATAATTAAACAAACCAAAACACTAAAAAAGATTATGGCTGAGTGGAGTGTAGGGCTGAAAACGTTCTCACAAAACCGTCATTCATTAGTCAGAAACTTGAAAATGGAAAAAAAAAAGGACAACCCATGAACCTTTACCACACAATGTATTCAGTGACAACTTCCAAGATTTTTATGTAACTACTGCATGGATCATTTTACACACTCAAATCTAAAACGTGACATAAATATAAAGTGCAATGCAACTGGTTAAGTCCCAATTACTAGGTTGAACAACAGGAAAATCAAACTTACTAAACTCCAAATGTTTATACAAGCACCTGCTGATTCAAGTAATGTCAATCACCTCCGATCCCCAGCTCAGCCAGAGATGTATCAGTGTGTTGACAATCTATAAAAAGGCACCACTTCTGGAGTTATTTTTTTCAAAGTGGACCCAGTAATAAACAGAGGAGTGCAGGAAAGAGTAGTAGTAATGGCTAGGAGATGTGTAAAAGGAAATCAATTTAGCAGACAACAGTTATCCAAGGAGTTATATGAGGAGGTCAGTTAGAAGTGCTAGAGGTGTAAAATGATTCTTTACCGAAGCCTCAAGAAGAAAAAAAGTTGAAATAAAATCACATCAGTATCAGGAAGAATTTTTTTTTTTTTCTCAGAAAGACAGTTTGTCTTTCAATTCTTCATTTTTACTGAAATAAATGGTATGGCATAAGTTTATATAGACAGTAATGGATGTGTGGCTTTTCTTTCTTTTTTTGCTTTTTTTAATAAAGTTGTTCCAGGCAGAAAACTGAACCTAAACTGAACATGATCTCACATGCAGGCTTGGATTTTTATTTATTTTACTACTCATATATTTCAGAGTAGGATTTAACCAATTTAGCTAAAGTCAGAAGTCAGAAGTCAGATCCTAAACAAATTCATAAACAAAACAGTGTATGAAATCAAGAAAAATGGTTCAGTGTTGATATGACCTCAAGAAATATGCAGTGATATACAAGTGTGTTTGAACAGCATGGGTGTGTGATTCAGATTTACTATACAACCAAAAGTATGTGGACACTTGAACATCTCACACATGTGGTTCTTCCCCAAACTGTTGCCACAATGTTAGAAGCACACAATTGTATAGGATGTCTTTGTATGCTGTAGCTTTACAATTTCCCTTCAATGGAACTAAGAGGCCCCAAACCTGTTCCAACATGACGATGCCCCTGTACGTAAAGCGAGCTCCATGAAGACATGGTTTGTCAAGGTTGGAGTGTTAGAACTTGAGTGTGCTACACAGAGCCCTGACCTCAACCCCATCGAACACCTTTGGGATGAACTGGAACCCCGACTGAACTCCAGGCCTCCTCATCCAACATCAGTGCCTAGGCTCACTAATGCTGAATGAACACAAATCCCCACAGCCACGCTCCAAAATCTAATGGAAAGTCTTCCCAGAAGAGTGGAGCTTATTATAACAGCAAAGGGGAATAAATCTGGAATGGGATGTGCAAAAAGCACATGAGTGTGACAGTCAGGTGTCCACAAGCTTTTGGCCATAGTGTGCATGTTAACACTAAACCCCATTTACTTACATTTCAGTATTAAACTCCGACAAAGAAACAGATTTCTTTTATTTGATTTCTAGCATTTTTCAGCAGTTCTCAAGTTACACAAACTGTAACTAGACATGATTGTGATTGTACAGATATGCCAAAGATGAAAAGATGAATGAGGAATTTATGTGGAATTTGTGTATGCCTGAAATATGATCATACAGAGCTTTGATTAAGGGCCACTTTCACAGACTAGCTTTACAGGAATCAGAATGGAGATTTAGTGTTAGATCCCTAATGAGCAAACCAGAGGCTATTCATGTGGCATTACACCGTGTTATCTTTAATCTATACATCTTATACAGCAAGTGTGAAAATTGTTGAACAATCACAATATATATATATATATATATATATATATATATATATATATATATATATATATATATATATATATATATATATACAGTATCTCACAAAAGTGAGTACACCGCTCACATTTTTGTAATATTTTATTATATCTTTTCATGGGACATTGAAGTGAGCACTTGTGAGCAGCAGTATGCTTTCATGCCAAGAAGGAGCACTACACATGCAATATTTGCTTTGAGAATGTTGATGGAGAAGTACAGAGAGGGTCAGAAAGAGCTGCATTGTGTCTTTGTAGATTTAGAGAAAGCGTATGACAGGGTGCCAAGAGAGGAGCTGTGGTATTGTATGAGGAGGTCTGGAGTGGCAGAGAAGTATGTTAGAGTGGTGCAGGATATGTATGAGAGCAGTAGGACAATGGTAAGGTGTGCGGTAGGTGTGACAGAGGAGTTCACGGTGAAGGTGGGACTGCATCATGGATCGGCTCTGAGCCCCTTCTTGTTTGCAGTGGTGATGGACAGGCTGACAGATGAGGTCAGACAGGAATCTCCATGGACTATGATGTTTGCGGATGACATTGTGATCTGTAGTGAGAGCAGGGAGCAGGTGGAGGAAAGTCTAGAGAAGTGGAGGTTTGCTCTGGAGAGAAGAGGAATGAAGGTTAGTCGCAGCAAGACAGAATACATGTGTGTGAATGAGAGGGATCCAAGTGGAACAGTGAGGTTACAGGGAGAAGAGGTAAAGAAGGTGCAGGATTTTAAGTACTTAGGGTCAACAGTCCAGGCCAATGGGGAGTGTGGAAAAGAGGTGAAGAAGCGTGTGCAGGCAGGTTGGAATGGGTAGAGAAAAGTGTCAGGTCTGTTGTGTGATAAAAGAGTACCAGCAAGAATGAAAGAAAAGGTGTACAGGACAGTAGTGAGACCAGCGATGTTGTATGGTTTGGAGACAGTTGCACTGAGGAAAAGACAGGAGGAAGAGTTAGAGGTAGCAGAGCTGAAGATTCTCTTCTTGAGGTTCTCTTTGGGAGTGACAAGGATGGATAGGATCAGGAATGAGTACATCAGAGGGACAGCACATGTGAGATGTTTTGGAGACAAAGTTAGAGAGGCCAGGTTGAGATGGTTTGGACATGTTCAGAGGAGGGAGAGTGAATATATTGGTAAAAGGATGCTGAGGTTAGAGCTGCGAGGCAGGAGGCCGAGAGGAAGACCAAAGAGGAGGTTTATGGATGTAGTGAAGGAGGACATGAAGGTAGTCAGTCTGAGAGAAGAGGATGCAGGGGATAGGGCTAGATGGAGGCAGATGATTTGCTGTGGTGACCCCTGAAGGGAACAGCCGAAAGGAGAAGAAGAAAGAAGAAGATCTTTTCATGGGACAACACTGACGAAATGACACTTTGCTACAATGTAAAGTAGTGAGTGTACAGCTTGTATAACAGTGTAAATTTGCTGTCCCCTCAAAAAAACTCAACACACAGCCATTAATGTCTAAACCGCTGGCAACAAAAGTGAGTACACCCCTAAGTGAAAATGTCCAAAGTGGGTCCAATTAGCCATTTTCCCTCCCCGGTGTCATGTGACTCGTGAGTGTTACAAGGTCTCAGGTATGAATGGAAAGCAGGTGTGTTAAGTTTGGTGTTATCACTCTCACACTCTTTCATACTGGTCACTGGAAGTTCAACATGGCACCTCATGGCAAAGAACTCTCTGAGGATCTGAAAAAAAGAATTGTTGCTCTACATAAAGATGGCCTAGGCTATAAGAAGATTGCCAACACCCTGAAACTGAGCTGCAGCACGGTGGCCAAGACCATACAGCGGTTTAACAGGACAGGTTCCACTCAGAACAGGCCTCGCCATGGTCGACCAAAGAAGTTGAGTGCACGTGCTCAGCATCATATCCAGAGGTTGGCTTTGCAGAATAGACATATGAGTGCTGCCAGCATTGCTGCAGAGGTTGAAGGGGTGGGGGGGTCAGCTTGTCAGTGCTCAGACCATACGCTGCATCAAATTGTTCTGCATGTTTTTAGGAGGTAGGAGGTTGTTGTTTTTATTTTCCTGGTTTTCTGCCATTTGGGCCTTGACAATTCAGGGAGTTGTCATTGTTGGAAATGGAGTGAAATCAAATAAAAGATTCTGGTGTATGTTTAATATATATATATATATATATATATATTAAACATACACCAGAATCTTTTATTTGATTTCACTCCATTTCCAACAATGACAACTCCCTGAATTGTCAAGGCCCAAATGGCAGAAAACCAGGAAAATAAAAACAACAACCTCCTACCTCCCAAAAACATGCAAGTAGGTGGATTGGCTATACAAATTTGACCCTAGGTATGAATGAATGTATGATTGTGTGTGTGTTTGGAGCCCTATTATGAACTGGCATCCTAATCAGGATGTATCCTGCCTCACACAGGATAAGTTTAAGATCCACCTCAACTTCAGCTTGAACCTCAACTTGAAGGAAACACTAAAGAGAACTAAAGTGTTTACTGATGATGAATGAAAGAATTTGAATTTTGGAGGAAATGGTTTACTTACACTATACTGTATATATGAAGTATGCAAAAAGATAAAGATGTGTGGAAATGTACAAAAGCAATTGGGGGAAATTTTATTCTACATTCTTGATTATATTACTGATCAGACTGCCAATTATTTCATTTAAAATATCTCCTTCTCCAAGTGGGATTCCGAGTAAAACATGACTAAAGTGGCTCTGACAATGGTGGATCATATAGACCAAAGTAACATGTCTTTTGACTGGTATTGCAGCTAATATTACAGCATTAATTCATTTAACCATTAGCAGAATATTTATTCAGATTTTAATTAAAATTGGTGCTTTCAGGTGGCCTGAACTTATTTAATTGTTCAAATCAAGTCAAAGACCCTGATTTTGAGGATCAAATCGAGAACTCTGATAGTTTGTCCAAATATTATCATCCCTGCATGTAAGTACATGATCAGAGTCTTCTCACAGTTATGACTTACTCCTAAAAACATATTCTTAGACTAAACTAAAGACTTGACTGGTTGGCAAGTCTGTATGGTCAAAGTAAAATCTCAACTCATAGTTTAAAATCACCATTTTATAGCTTCCCTTATATTTTGCTTTCTCATGGTTCTCACACACTCCCATTATTTCCTTACATATAAAACACAAAATATAACATTTTTAATGCTGTGTCAAAGCAGCAACAACATCAGGAACTTTCTATTTATTTGCCAAAGAGAACAAACCTTGAGAGGGGTTTTAAAACATAACCAACTACATTCAGGTGTGTTCACTCAAACAAACTGCTACCCAATTAATGTAACTCCGCCCACCTTTAATTACAAATCAGCCTCCACCCGACACATCAGTTATATAGAGTTTGCCTGGGCAATGCTTTCCTACAAAGCACTGTGGACTGGGTGATGTGTTTATTTGCTGTTAGTGAAATATACTTTTTGAAAGGTGTGGCTAAGAGTATTAGTTTATTAATGATACAAATTATAGAGGGGGGAAAAAAACAAGTTTTTTAGCAAGGTGTTGGATCATTCCAACCTGCCAGGACAGCTAAAATGCTTCTTGGCGTTATTTATACAAATCTCTGGAACTGTAATGAACACAGAAACAAACATATTTCCTCATTTGGTGTTTTGATGATAGTGATGATGGTGGAGGAGGTGAAGAGCACTGTTTAACTTGTCACCTATTTATTATTTATCTATCCAGCCTACAATTCCTGGTAGTCAGGGCAATCTCAAATAAAATGAGCATTCTTCTTTGTAAGATTAGTCATCTGCATGTGACAGCAACAGATCCCATTAGTCACCTCTAGGTGTCAGTGTTGACAATACATACTAATTGTTCTTTTAGCACCAGATCATGACTATCGTTTGAGTTTTCTCTCTCTTTCCTGAATAAACTTGTGCATATTTCTTTGATTTTGATAACACTAAGAAGAAAAATGTGAATGTGTGTGTCTGGTGCCTTGCAATTGTCTGACATCCCATCCTGAGTGTATTCCTGCCTCATGCCCAGTTTTCCCAGGACTGGCTGGGAATCTACCATGCCCCTAACCAGGATAAAGCAGTTATCATTCATTTGCTCATTTGTTTATTTATTTATTTGCTTATTTATTTATTCACTCATTTATTGTTGAAATCCTATCATAAACATGAAACATAACGCATTTACATAACGTTTTGTGCTCTTCAGTAGTCAGTTCATTAATTAATCAATAGATAAATCAATCAACTGAAAAATCCATAACCCATACACATCAATGATCGATGTGTAAATGTCAACAAAATGGCAATTAAAAGGAAAAATATTAAGCAGTTGTTATTTATTTATTTATTTATTTATTTTTATAAAGCAAGATTTTGATTAGATCTTTGTTATTAAGGTGTGTGTGTGTGTGTGTGTGTGTGTGTGTGTGTGTGTGTGTGTGTGTGTGTGTTTCATTCGTTTATAAACATTACAATTAGGAAACCGAACGATAATTACTGAACATGGATATATCCTTTACACATTTTGGAAATGAATCAGTTAGAATTAGCATTTAAAATTATACAAACATCATTTATTTAATATTTCAGTAATGGCAGTGATGCAGCTGTAAGACACTGAATTCAGTCTTGAAGCAAATGTCATGATAAAAGAAGACTAGTCTTGATCTTGAGTTATACAAGCTCTGTGACTTGAATATATTTGTTATGTAAAGCTGGATAGCTTTAAAATACTGTAAGTACATGAACTGTCTCAGGGGTGATGAGTGGGGAGATGCTTGAAGTATCAACCTTGAGCAGCTCCAAAAGCGTCTCCTACAACTGCTTATCGGCCTCCGTAGGCGCTCTGAGCATCTGAATGCTGATTGGCTCGCATAGGGAGGGAGGGAGGGAGAGAGAGAGAGAGTGAGCGAGAGCAACAGTAGTGACGGGAATTCCGGCTCTTTTCAGTGAGTCAGCTCATTTGACACGGCTCACCACTAAGAGTCGACTCTTTCGGCTCCCAAACGGCTCATTTCTATTTTTGTCTAAGACGAACAAAGTTTTTAGCTTGTGACTGTCTTTCTTGGCATAAATATGGCTGAAATTGTTTCCTGAAATCTTATTCTGCTTAATTAATTCCAATGAACAAAACAACATTGATTCACTTTGTAGCTATTATTTAAACAAATAATCAGATTAAATAATTGTAAACTCAGCACTATAAATATGCATTGACAAATATAGTATATGTTGTTGTCATTTCCATTTTATTTCCAATTATCTGATGACTGAAAACCAAATACACTTCACTCTATACAAAAGACCGTGATCAAGCCAGCCGCTGTAGAAAACTAGAGAAGTTTTAAATGCACAATTTCTTATTGATTCCTGTACCTAGCATCCTTTTCACTGAATATAATAATAATAATAATAATAATAATAATAATAATAATAATAATAATAATAGTAATCTTTATCCATGATTTCATTATGAGAAAGGGGGTTTTAGGCTTGGCATCATGCCTAAGAACACATTTACACATAATAAAATTGCTGTGATGCACAGCGTCGAGTGGCTTATTGCTTTTATAAAATGGTGACAAACACAATAATCAAATCCAGTCATCAATAAATAAATCATTTATTTATTTTTTTTTTTTTTAATATTTGCGGTAAACAACGTGCCCGCTACACAACATAGTCTGTTAGCGATAATCTTTGGCTGCTAAGGAACATAACAGAAAGATTAGGACATTCCATGGACAAGACAGTGACTGTAGTGTGACTCTTATTGATTTAAAACTTGCCCTTACAGAAAGGTCACATGAACATTACGTGACATTTACATGATCTTCACGTGTTGTGTTTCACATGTGGTTTATATTTTTGACGTGATCATTGTTCACACGATGTCACAGTGTTGAAATCCAGCTTCACATGTGATCATATATTACTCACATAATCAAATGTGTGATTTTTCTATAAGGGTGTTACATTATGCAGCATTCAAGGTGAGGCTGCAAATTCCCTGCCGCCAACCGGTAAAAGCCCCTGAAAACGCCCCCTCATCTTGAATTCATCAACTTGGGGTAGTCTTCTCAACTACCAGTTCCTTCCCTGTTTACGGAATGACGTCAAATCAACATGGCCGCTCCCAGTGAACATTGTAAAGTCCCCCTTCTCTACTTCTGTTTTAAATCAATTAATATACAGACATAGTACTTGGTGAAATCTATAACACGGACCATACTAATCACTGTTTTAAGAAGGTAATCATCAACATTAGTAATCACTCTTATAACTAGCTTGTAACTACTTATAACTACTAGCTATTGTTCACTGTTGTTGCTATGCTGCAGTTTCAGTCCAAAATTTTGCATAAATGTTTGAAGTTCAATATAGTAGAACAGAACCAATAGCCATTTAGGCCTTTAACTATATAAGTGCGGTTAAACAAGCTTTTTATGGGCTTTGTGCTCTGATAGAGCAAACAAAGACACGCTTTTATGGAGGCATACATTCACGTAGAACGTCCCAAAGTAGGAAATTATGTTGTTACTACTTGCAAATTACCCTTTACAAGGTACCATGAATGCAGCATTAGTATAGAATTAAGTTATTGTGATACAGTCACAGTTGTGTATACTATATCAAGGATTTTAACAGCTTCAAACACAACTCAGCCAATCAGATTTTAAAACTGAAACTCTGTGTTATAGTTTAGCTAATGCTAACTTTACATCTGTGTTCAATTAAAAAATCTTTTTTTTTTTAAATGTAAATATATAATATACTAAATATATAATTTACACCAACTAGATGTAATAGATGTATTAATGGTGAGAGAGCTACTCTGTTGTTTAATATCGACTTATTTCACTGCTTGGAGAAGAAAAAAGCTGGGTAAATAACTCGGCTCATGCATGCGACTTCACCTAAAAGAGTCGACTCAATCAGTCCATCAATCAAAGAGTCGACTCCGTCTTGAACGACACATCACCGAGAGCCAATCAAATGCGTGGGTTTATATATGGGGAGTCCAGCGCACTTGATTCATCTCGTTTCTTTTAAAAAGCCAGTCATGGTGGGCTTGTAAGGGGATTTATTTATTAAGTTCATTTTATAAACGTAGAAGAAGCGTTTTTAGACCAGTTCTGTGATCGTTTGTTGTTAGACAGGTTGTTATTTTTAGAGTAAACATGTCGGTCAGGGGTTGAGTCTGTCCAGCTTACTGGGTTTGGTGACGCCTACAATAAACGGTAAGCGCAGAGGACTTGTTTATGCTGGGATGTTTTAATCCTGAAATAAAAATAAATGCATGTATAGATCCGTACTTTCCTGATACACACTGGAAACTATAATGTTCATTACAGTAAACAGTCTGTATTGGTGTGTTTATATGTAGGACTGAGTTTATGCTTGTATCACTGAATCTGCTTTGCTGTTAGTGTGAAATGATTCAGGGTGTATTTCCGCCTAGAGGACGCATAATACGTCAGTGTAAAAGTCATCGTGATATTACTCTCCGATATCTATTGAAAAAATCTATCATAAGAAAAATATATATAATTAGAAAGATCAAATTGCAAAAGTAGGGGAAAGCGGGGCATGTTGTCACACTTCACTCTTTCTTACATTTCTTGGGCGTGATTCATTCCTGTGGAGTAAATGTCATACCAAATGAAAGAATGAAGTATCAGGCACATATTTTGTGGCCAAAAATATGTGGACACCTGACCATCACATCCATATGTGGTTCTTCCCCATGTCTCACCAAGTTGAAAGCACACAATTGTATAGAATGTCTTTGTATGCTGTAGTATTACAATTTCCCTTCACTGGAAAGAGGCCTAAACCTGTTCCAGCATGACCCAACAGCCCTGAACTCAATCCCACTGACCACCTTTGCGATGAACAGGAACCCTGACTGCACCTCAGGTCTCCTCACCCACCTCAGTCTGACCTCACTAATGCTCTTGTGGTTGAATAAACACAAAGCCCCACAGCCAGGCTCCAAAATCTAGTGGAAAGCCTTCCCAGATGAGTGGAGGTTATTATAAGAGCAAAGGGGGAGTAAATCTGGAATGGAATGTTCAACAAGCACGTATGGGTCTGATGATCAGGTGTCCACAAACCTTTGGCCATAGAGTGTATCTTATTTAAGTGCAGAATTATATATGGTTAAGTAGAGGACATTTGTTACAATTTGCCCCATCAGTGGCTAAGTTGTCAGGCCAAATGTTTCAAGGCTTGAAACCAAATAGAACTGAAAGTAGCAATGGGACCAGATGTGAATATATAGATATTCCTTTTATATCTATAAAATTACACAGTCATGTGAAAAACTAATACACCCAGTGGAAATTTTTGGCTTTTTTGACCTATTTGGACAAGCAAACCACAAGAAAAATGAGCTTTTCCAGTCATTTATGCAACAGACATGTTAATAGATGGGATATTCTTCCGTGGAAAAAGTAAGTACACCCTTGGCCTCAGAAGCTGGTATTGCCCCTTTTTAGCAGAAATAACTTATAGCTATAACACTCTTGTAGGTGTTTTGCATGATTGTCCACCAGTCTCCGACATCGGCTTGCTGGAATTTTTGACCATTCGTTCAGTTGCAAGATGTTTGAGGGTTTTCTTGCATGTTCCGCCCATTTCAAATCCCCCCACAACATTTCAATGGGATTCAAATCCGGGCTTTGACTAGGCCATTCCATAACCCTCCAATTCTTCTTTTTGACCCATTCCTTGGTGGATTTGCTAGTGTTCTTAGGATCATTATCCTGTTGAAAGGTCCACTTTCAGTTCAACTTCAACTTTCGGACAGATGGCCTTACATTATCTTCAAGCACTCTTTGATATGATGCAGAATTCATAGTTGAATCAATTAATGCAAGCTGTCCAGTCCCTGATGCAGCGAAGCAACCCCAAACCATAACATTTCCACCACCGTGCTTCACAGTTGGTATGAGGTGCTTCTCCCGAAAAGCTGTCTTTGGTCTACGCCAAACATGTCTGCTGTTATTGTGGCCAAACATCTTTGATTTGTCTGTCCAGAGCACATTATTCCAAAAGGCCTGGTCTTTGCCTTTATGCTCATTGGCAAACTGTAGTCTTGCAAAGGCTTTTTCTGGCACATTTCCCATGCAGGTCAAATTTGTGCAATCTCTTTCTGATTGTAAAAGCATGCACTTTGACACCAACAGCTGCAAGACTTACTAGCAGATCCTGTGATGAAATGTTGGGGTTCTTGGAGACTTCTTTTTGCATCAGACATTCTGCTCTTCGGCTGAATTTGCTGGGACGACCAGTCTTGGACAAATTGGCAGTCACCTTACAGATCTCTTTAGATCTTGGTATGATGACACCACACACCTCAAAAGCAAAGGGAACACCAGACAATAGATATTAGAGGGGTATAAATAAGACAGGTTCCACCTGTACTCCCTAAGCAGGTTCTAATCACTGGCACCCAATCTTCAACACCTGATTCTGATTTTATGGATTTGAAGGTGTGATAAATGTAGGGGTGTACTTACTTTTTCCTGATATGTTTTTGGTTCATTTAAATTGTGAAAATTACTACAAAATGTAAATTTTATGTGTTATTTGATAGTGTATCAACTTTATTAATAGGCACTGTTTCAAAGAGAATCAAACGTTTGCTTGTCCAAATATGTCAGAAAACCAACAATTTCCATGGGATGTACTTATTTTTTCACATATACACTCTAAAAACTGCTGGGTAAAAAAATAACCCAACCTTAAGCCCACCGCTGGGTAACTATGGGACAGAACATGTGCTGGGTTCGTTTGACCCAAGTGCTTAAGTTTTACCATTTAACCCAGAATTCTTGGTTATTCATTTGACCCAACCTAGTGGCTGAAATTAACTCTCTTGCTGGGTTAAACATTACCTATTCTCTGGGTTATTTCCAGTCTCATTGCCTTGCTACTTTTATATTAACAACAACAATAATTATAATAATTAAAAAAAGAATAACAATAACAAAGGAATGTAACATTATAATTATTGTTGTTCTGTAATACAGTAATACAAAAAGAGGCCAGTGTAAATGTGATTTGTGAGTTTTCACTTTTTTTTCCCCCCAAAACAATTTATGAATGGATGCAAATGTCTGAGCACACACTTGACATCTAACACCTCCCCCCCACCCACCCCCCCCCTCCATAGATAAAACCACAGTTTTTATAGAACAACTTCTTTAAAACAAAACTTTTAGGCACTGTAGAGTCTTATCCATCATGCCATACCATCAGGGTGGCACCTCAACACTCATGTCACATGGCAATCAGTCCAAACATTCAGAGTCATTAACAACTATCTTCAACCACAAGAACAAGAAGGAGTCCTGCAACAGATGGTCCTTCAACATGTGTCCCAAAAAACACTTTAAAAACATGTTAAATATGGGCTGAAAAAACTGTTGTCCTCAAAAACTTGAAGAGGAGGACTCATTTAATGATGAGTCTTAATGTTGCAATATAACTGACATTTAAGTTATCAAGCTTATTTTGTAGAAGTATCAAAATGCAAAAAAAAAAAAAAACAATCACCAATAAAACCTTGATTGCAAACACTGTTTAAACATTACCAGTTATGACCAGAATTCAGTATTTGCAAACTGATTTAAAAAGTTATTTTAAAATACTATTTTGGACTATTCATATTATCATTGGTAATATTACTTTAATGTCAATATTTTCTTTAACATTAAAACTCATGAACCCACACAGCTATTCTGCAGACATCAGGTCTTCTTTCTTCATCCCTCGCTTAATACATCTGAGATGATATGACATATGCCAGATCTTCTAATCGTGATAATTGATCTCTGGCTAATTTGGTTCTTCAAACGAATTTGCGGCTTTGATTAAAATATCTGGATTAAGTTGTCTGAGATTACGGCGCTTTCTTGTGTTCATTAGAAAGGGCAGATGTATCAATACTCAAAACCATGATCAGCAATGCAGCGATTGGCTGGCGACAAGACAGCAACGTGATGACATCATATAATTAAAAAGGAACATTACACCATATATATGTGTATATACAGTGGGTATAGAAAAGAATCACCCCCCTTTAAAATAATCACATTTTTTTGCTTTTCAGCCTGAAATGAAGATGGACACAGTTTTTGTTTTATCCAGTTGTATTTACCAAGTGAAAGATATAACACCAACATGTCAGAAAAAAAATTAAAAACAGAATCACTGAGTTGGAAAAAGGATCACCCCCTTGCTTTAATTTGCCTTAATTTTTTAATTACAGCCTTTAGTCTGTTGGGATATGTCTGTACTAACTTTGCACGACTAGACTTTGCAATATTTGCCCACTCTTCTTTGCAGAACTGCTCAAGTTCAGTTAAATTTGATGGTGACCGTTTGTGGACTGCAGTCTTCGTCATTCCACAGATTTTCAATGGGGTTTAAGTCTGGGCTCTGACTAGGCCATGAAAGGACATTCACCTTTTTCTCCTTCAACCACTGTGTGGTCAGTTTTTCTGTGTGCTTTGGGTCATTGTCATGTTGGAAGGTAAACCTTCTTCCCATTGCCAACTTTCTGGCAGAGGGCAGCAGATTTTCCTCAAGAATTTGATGGTATTTTGCCCCATCCATTTTCTTTCTATCCTGACAAGTGCTCCAGTCCCTGCTGCAGAGAAACACCCCCATAACAGGATATTACCACCTCCATGCTTTACTGTAGGAATGGTGTTATTTGGATGGTGAGCTGTATTGGATTTCCACTAGACATATCGTTGTGTTGAGGCCAAATAATTCAATTTTAGTCTCATCTGACCATAACACCTTTTTCCATGTGGCCTCAGAATCTTCAAGGTGCTTTTTGGCAACGCTTAGTCATGGGTGGCTTTTTTCTTGCAACCCTCCCATACAAGCCACATTTGTGGAGAATTTGTGATATTTTTGTCACATGCACACAATGACCGCTCTTTGTCATAAATTCCTGCAACTGCTTCAGAGTTGCTGTAGGCCTCTTTGTAGCCTCTCTGACCAGTTTCCTCCTGGCTCTTTCATCCAGTTTGGAGTGACATCCTGATCCAGGGAGGTTCTGTGTTGTACCAAATACCTTCCACTTCTTAATAATAGACTTCACTGTGCTTCTAGGCATTGATAAAGCCTTTGGGGTTTTTTTGTATCCATCTCCTGACTTGTGCCTGTCCACAACTTTATCCTGGAGATCTTTTGACCGTGCCTTGCCACCCATAGTTGATTGTTTGCTTCAGTTGCACTACAAAATGCTCCAGGAAAGCTTTTTTCATGCTGAGCTAATCAAAATGACCATAGCTGATCACAGTTTAAAAAGTCAAATGGCTTTGTGTGCCATTGAGAAGGTGATTAGCTACACCTTACTGAGTTTACAAGTCATTTTTAGGAGGGGGTGATCATTTTTCCAACTCAGTGATTCTGGTTTTTTATTATTCATTTATTTTTTTCTGACATGTCCGTGTTATATCTTTCACTTGGATGTTATAAGTTGCACTGAGTAAATACAGCTGGATAAAACAAAAACTGTGTCCATCTTCATTTCAGGTTGAAAAGCAACAAAATGTGATTTTTTAAAGGGGGGTGATTCTTTTCTATACCCACTGTATATACACCTGACAAAAAATGTTTTGTACGAATATGGAGAATTTCCGGACCTTTAGAAGTTCAAGAAAATTGCCAAGCAACCAGAGTGACATAAGTTATAATAGATAAATGAAATGTGTAACTGTTTGTTACATGATTCCCAATTATTTCCACTATTTCACAATTTCTAGTATTTGTACAGGTTTTGTAATTAGCAATTCATTTAATTTTACCTGTGAAGTGGATTTGCTATACGTGACTGCATTAATTCAAGTTTCTGAAGGTTCAAGAACATTTTTCTAATGGCACAGCAGACATCATTTTTTAGACAGACAGTTATTTGCATCTCCTGCGCTTCATCAAGCCACCTGCATAGTAGATGTCACCATTTAAAATAATGCACAGCTCAGGCTAACTGACGTAATGTGTGTAAGGCTCCAGTAAAACTGAGATTATTACATACTGGTCGCTAAGACTTACGTTTTTAGGTAACGAATAACGTTACATGCCAGTTTTCAGAAATCTTGTGGTGTAGCATTATTAAATTAAGGGGGCATAGCATTTTTAGCTAGCTAGTTAATGGTTCTGACAAACATTACAGAAGACATATACGCAGACTGTCATTGAACTTACCCCTGTCGCTTTTCTGACAAGTGTATTCGTAGAATATGCCAACAGACTTATGCTGGTGTTTATTTCAGACCAATTTCCCCTCTGGATTTTGCATGCGAGGCGCTAAAAAAGGGACATACGGCTCTCTGTATGGATTTAATACAGAACACGTGTTTTTTTTTTTGTTTTTTTTTTTCCTTTTAAGTATGCGATGATTCCGTAATATACAGAATGGTTGGCAACCCTAAAAGGTAAAAATGTAAAGTGGGGTAGCTAAAGCCAGATGAATTAATCCAGGAGACTGCCACAATCTAAACTGCATATTTCAAAAAGGCAGATATAGCTGGTTTTCATCTAACGATATAGCAATTGTTGAGGCGCTTTTTTTTTCTTGTCAAAAATTAATAATAACTTGCTAGCCAATTAGTTATTTAATGTTTCACAGAATAAAAAAAAACACTATTTACCTATATTTTTGAATACGTTGTGGTAACAACAAGCTCATTTCACTGTTAAAAATACAGTCTTTGATATGGAGGTGTGGGGGGTTATTCATAATTAACTTAGCAAATAAATTCTGCCTGCAGCGAGTTGCGTGGAAGTCTGAACGCAAGTGAAGATTCCAGAAAGTTCGACAAAGAATGAAAACTGAATAAACCCAACCTAAACCCAAACCCAACCAGCTGTTCAGCTGTGAATGAACCCCTTACATTTTTTGAAATGCGTTTTTCTGGATTTTTTTGTTGTTATTCTGTCTCTCACTGTTAAAATACACCTACCATTAAAATTATAGACTGATCATTTCTTTGTCAGGCAAACGTACAAAATTCAGCAGGGGTTCGAATACTTTTTTCCCCCACTGTATAATCTGAAATTGTCTGTAAAATGTATTGAAAAAAATGCAAATGCACTAAATTTACTGCTATTTACTGTGAGTTTCTTGATGAATTCTCTAATAAACCTGATAAATCCATTTCTCTGTGGGTTACTGATGAATGACAGCATTCAAGTAAAATGATCCAATTAAAGTCAAATCATTCTGGTCCCTATTATGCAGGCCATTATTTTTAAACCTATGATACATGAAGGGTTCGGCATTGTGCACCACAATATGTATCATTTAGTGCCTAATGCACACTCCTTCTCCTGACCATTTACTTAAGTGCTATTCCGATGGGATATGATTTCCGGACATTAGTTAAGGTTAAGTAATGCTGCTTGAGCACTTCTGTAGTAACTATGATAGATTTGTGTGGGATAAGCAATCTCTGCATAAATCCCAGAGATGAAAGTGTGTTCTCGATGGTCGACATACCGAATGTCCTATAATGTACACCTTATATTAATGCTACCTTTTGGGTTTTTTACTACAAGTGCTTGTTGTTGTACCTGTGCTAGGAACTCAATAACTTGCCTAAACCCACACAAGCATCACTTCTCTGACAAGTCCTTTTAAATGTCATCTATATTTTATTGTTCTAGGCCAGCACATGGTTTCATTGCTGTTTTTGGTGGAAGATTATAGAAAAAGAGTGATCACTTCATGAAGTGTCTTTATCATGATGAAAAAACACAGGATATTTCCCTTAGGATATAATGCAATCTTTACCAACATGTCAGTCCAGACAGGATGCATTACCTGAGGTTATTTCTGCTGGTCAATTTAAAGTACATAAAAGACAGTATTTTTCCAGATGTCTGTGAAATTTCCTGACACCATCCCTTCAGATTGGACTAAAATCCCAGAGATTCTCTGGTAATGTATTTCCGCCTCATGCCCAGAGTTCCCGAGATATGCTCTGGATCTACAGCCCCCCTGATGAAGATAAAACACTTACTGAATATGAATGAATGAAAGCACACTGTTAACAAATTTGATCTAAACACCAATTTATATAATTTATGTAATATCACTTTTTTCATGTATATGCTGTGTGCACTTGTATAACTGAATATTCATGCAATTATCCAATCAGCCAATCATGTGGCAGCAGTGCAGTGCACAAAATCATGCAGATGCATGCCAAGTTAAAGATGGGGGGGAAAACACTGCCTGTCATCAGCTTATTTATTTATTTACTTACTTACTTACTTACTTACTTACTTATTTACTTCAGTTCAGGGGCACATATATGATCATAGGATAGTCAATGCTGGTATTATTAATTATTAACTTTTGACCTGATTTCTTTTCTCAGGAGACAAACATGGAGCATATGTACATGATGCCCAACCCTGGGCTGCCCAGTTACCCACCTGGGCTTGAGTACCTGACACAGGTGACAACTACATGTGCCAACAGGATGTGTCGCTATGCATGTTTTCCCTCAAATACTAGTAATATTTTACTATATGTGAGAATTTGTATAAGAAAGCTGAAGTGTGTTGAGTAAATCTTAATACTCTGGCACTCATCACTCATGTAGATTGCATATTTCATCGCATACTGTACACTATATTGGTGCACATGACCATAAAACATGAACTTGAAGCTTTTGTCTTTTCTTGCTAATGCAGATTGATCAGCTGCTGATTAAACAGAAGGTGGAGCTCATAGAGGGTAAGTTCAGTCAGTCTTGTAATGATTCAGAAATGGCATTCATGGTGTTTGTTCTTGATATCTAGGTTACATGGCTACTTCCCTAGTGTCTCTATAGAAACCTCCAGAGCCTGTTAGCTTGTCAAACTAGTACATCTCCCTTCCCACCTCGAGCTGAGTGAACCCTAGAGACATGCTCAACTCTCAAGTGTGATCTTCCATAAAAAGAGAGTGATCTAATTGGCTCTTCACACAGTTTACACTTGCTGCCATGTTTGAATTACAAGTATTAGGAGATTTATACTGTTTGTGTATGTATATTACATGTTTTACATAGTAAATATGTCATCTTTGCCTACAAGAGAAGATTTAATTAAATCTAAATGATCCTATATGAATTTAAGTCACTATAGGTGGATATAGTTTTTTTTTTTCCTTCCCCCCACAATCAGTCATTTCCAGTTTGTTGCTGATATATAGCTGTTTTTTTTTTTAAATAATAATTTACATGTATTTATGCAAATGAGGCTTCATCTAATTAAATATGCACACATTTGCATACTTAATAAAACCAAAAATTTGGTCCTTTGATATTAGAAATAAAATATTTATTTAACTATGAAGATGCTCTCAAGTGAAAGATGGAAAAGTTTGTTGGAATTTCATTATGTGAAAATTATGGTGGCTTATTGGTTAGCACATTTGCCTCACACCTCTGGGGTGCGCAGAGTTTGCATGTTCTCAACCTGCTTCACGGGTTTCTTCTGGGTACTCTGTTTCCTCCCCCAGTCCAAAGACATGCGGTGTAGGCTGATTGGCATTTCCAAATTGCACGTAGTGTGTGAATGTGTGTGTGTGTGTGTGATAAGTGGATAAGTGGTACAGAAAATGGATGGATGGTTACAAAGTGCAATGTGTTGTTCATTAATACTGTAATCACTCATATATTACTGTGGTATAAGAGCAAGAAAGTGCTTCAAGCCATGCTGTTCTAAGAAAATAATCAACTTCTTGGTGGTAACAGTAACACATTGGGATGTAACACACCTGCCCAGTGTGGATTATTTTCCTATAACAGCAAAACCTATTGTGTTATTTCTTACTTAGCTTGGAATTCTGTAATGGCCATAATGCTCACTTTGAATTTATAAAATAACATCATAACCTACTGTTCATTGTTAATGAAGTATCACCATCCTGTTCGCAAACTGTTTGGTCAGATGTAGTCTTTCTGCCTTGTTAAACAAATATAATAAGACTTCTAATGTGAACGTAGGAAACGGTAACATGGCTAGCATAGAAAAATTCAACAGCTGCTGTTTGTAAAATGTCCCCTAATCGACCCCACCCCCTCTGTATAATATATTACTTTTGGGTTTTTAGAGTACAGGGTCAGAGCTGAGCAACTTTTGTCCTAGCTGGGGGCGGAGCTCATTTCCGGGCCAGAAAATGTAACAGAAACCTCAAACAAAGGAACTTGCCAGATCCATTGCATGGCAATATTATGATTTACAGCTTTTATTTTTGAAAATATAGGTTTTCAAAAAATGATTCGAAACTTTTTTTCTTTAAACAATATTATTGCACCTTAAAACACAATGTGTCACGTTCTATGGATTATGGCCTCTAAACTTTTCTTTCTCTGGGCAGAATTGAGGAATTGGCAAATGTCCTTTAATATTATTTGAGTGCACCTTAACTTGATTTGGCAGGGACATAGCTGTTCTAGGTATCTTGCATACATGAGAGAGGCACTAAAAGTCATTCCTGTGCCATTCATTTCGGTGTTAACATCACCCATGGATAGTTATAGTGAAGTTTTCTGGCCACCATCCTACCACCATTTCATGCCGTTGTGTAAGTTTGGTTGAATATTTACCCAATTTGTGTGAATTTGTGTTTGTAGCTCTGGTCGGCTTCGAAAGCAACAACAAGTATGAAATAAAGAACTCAATGGGCCAGAACGTGTTCTACGCAGTGGAGGAGAACGACTGTCTAACGCGACAGTGCTGCGGCCCTCTACGCTCGTTCACCATTCGCATCCTGGATAACTTCGGCCAGGAAGTGATCACGGTCAGCCGGCCCCTCAAGTGCATGTCCTGCTTCTTCCCTTGCTGTCTGCAAGAGGTGAGTGCACTGAGCAATGCTCATGAGTGTGTTGTATATTGAAATACTCATCAGGTCATACTGTTATAAGAAAATAATCAACATCAAGGTAGTAACTCCCATTTATTAGACCACTATTTTTAATTATTTTCCTAGAACAGCACACCCCTTAAATAACAGAGAGAGAACCGACTCAGAAAATGACCGGAGATCAGTAGTGATAAATATTATATTAAAAAGACTTTTTAAACGGCAAGCAGATGTTGATGCAATGTTTTGGTTCTTTCTACAAAAAAGGGCAAACGAGACACTCTGGAGACAGAGGAATACCAATGATATTGTTTTATGTCTTACACCATAATTTGTCAATGATTATTTTTTAACAAATGACACAAAAATATTTAACTTTACTTTTTATCCATTTATAGTTGCATTTTATGTTGTGGAACATCCATATGTTTTCCCTTTCTTGAAGTTAATAAGTCAAAAACACCCAAAAAAAACCCCCCAAAAAACAGCTTGTCATGTTACAATGAAACCAGTAAGTGTAAACTCCTCTGTTCTGAAGACCTTCCTGTGGTAGAAAACACCACTGTAGTATCAGGTATAGAATCCTGACCCTTCAATATATCTTTAGAAATCTAGATTCATATCAAACCTGAAAAGGTGTTTGTTACAAGACTGGTCATGTAAACAGCTCCTGCATTCTTTCTACATTAGCTTGACTTGCAGCTGGTTTGAAGTTTTACAGCAATGTTTGTGCTATAACTTCACTGCAGAATCGAGTGAACAGGAATCCTAGTCACTCTGAACAGAATACAACAATGTTCACTGAAGGATAATGCCGTCTCAGTGATCCTGAAACGATACAACAGAAGCGATTCTAACATTTTGAGCCAAGATCTCGTTTGATCACCCATGATGTTTCTGTCCTGGCAAAGACCTAAGTATGAATCAGTACTGATATTCCCGGCTTGGCAAGCAGATGAACAATCCTAGCTCACCCTGATGTTTTGGCAGGCAACATTTTTGCTGAATAGAATTCCAGACCAAGTGGACGAGTTTCCAAGTTTCCAAAAAGGCTTCCAGTTGGGTTTTGAATAAATCTGCCCCCCCTCTCTTTCTCTCTCTCTCGCTCTCTCTCTCGCTCTCTCTCTCTCTCTCACATCTCAGCTGGAGGTTCAGTCTCCACCAGGGAACATTGTGGGTTATGTGCTCCAAGAGTGGCATCCTTTCTTTCCGAAGTTCACCATCCAGAATGAGCACAAGGAGCCTGTGCTGAAGCTGCGGGGACCCTTCTGTGGCTGGAGCTGCCTTCCAGACGTCGACTTTGAGGTACCTTGGCTCTGCCCAGACCTCTCATCATGTCACTGACACTGCATGAGATGATGTGTAGTGTTGCAGATTGTGCTGAAGTGCATTTCAAATTAGAGTGCCCTGGGGTTCTGCGCCCTAAAAGTGGTTAATGGGTGTTAAAAAAACGACAACAACAACAACAACAACAAAAATTGATGTATGAAGCGCTTCACTAATTCACACGTTTGTCAAGTAAAAATTCTCCACAAGAGGGAGCCAGTAGCACTCGGGTAGCTTTGATTTGTTCACTGAGGAGATTTACATTTACAGCATTTAGCAGATTCCCATTTTCACAGTGATTTAAATAAGTAATCTCCTTTTGAAAAAAAAACAAAAAAACATCCTCATGCTAGTAGAAATAGGTCAGGATCTAAGAACAGCATCAAGCTAAAAACCCTGTTTGAGGGAAGATAGTACAGCAAGAAAAAATCACATCAATGGACACCAGAGTTCTTTTCCCCCAGAGTGGCTTGTTATTAAAAATAATAATGCAGCTTACAAGACCATATTTTGACCTCAGCCTGAATAACTAAATACAATTCATTCGATAAAAGATAAAAAATAAAAATCTCTGCTCCACCTGTCTGTCTTCACTTCACGGATGAAAGGTCAGAATTTCCGCTCGGCACTAGTGATGGGAATTCCAGCTCTTTTCAGCGAGTCAGATAATTTGGCTGACTCTTCTGGCTCCTAAATGACTCATTGGCCTTATTTATTTATTTATTAACCAGACAAATTTTGCAGCATTTTGATGAGTGAATTTTATAAATGCATTTAAATAATTAAATCAGCAATGCACTACAAATGTGTGTTTGATTAAATACAGTAAGTAAGTCCCTCTGTTAATGTTGTTCTTCTGTGTTTGTGATTCATTTCTATTCATCCTGATGACTGATCACCTACACTAACACACCCACTAACACTACATGTAGTACATCTTCAACATGTACACATGTTGTGGACAACATGGTGTACATGCTCACGTAGGCTTGTGCGAGTCGGAACTCAACCCTCACCTAAAAGAGCAGACTTCTTCACAAATGATCCATACTAGTACAAGTACATACGATTCGGCACAGCTTTTTATACAGCAAGTGAAAAAAGCACACTGATGCTAGCTCTGATACTGTTGTTGTTGTTGTGAAGTTTGAATCCTGATGACGCCACAGCTAACTTTGACTGGGAACTGGAAGCAAAATTGGCTGTATTCTCAGGGTGGGAAGGGCATACTGTCTCTCCTGTCAATCACAGTGACACTAGCCAATCGTGGGCATCTGTGAGCTCATGTATGCAGAAGAGGGTAGACAGGCCTTTCCTCCGAGTGTGTTACATGCTTCTTGGTGCCTGTTTATCCACACAGACTTCCATTTGAAGTTGCCCAATGCTAAATCATCTCTTTATGACTTTACAAATACATGTTTTTAGAAAAATGCAGTGATGTTTGAAAATGTAGTGAGTAAAATAGATATTTTTCTATCCAAATTTCCAAAAGTATTACAGTGCTGTGAAAAAGTGTTTGCCCCATTCTGATTTCTTCTGTTTTTGTGTATATCTCATGCTAAATTGTTTCAGAAATTAAAACAAAATCTAAGGTAAAACAAAGGCAAACTGAGTAAACACAAAATACAGTTTTTAAATGATAATGTTATTTATTGAAGCGAAAAAGTTATTCAATACCAACTGGACCTGTGTGAAAATGTATTTGCCCCTGTAGTTACTAATTACCCAAATCTATGAAACTGCATTCATAATGGGGTTCAGCTGGACTAGCTTCAAGCAGGCCTGATTACTGCAAACCCTGTTCAATCAAATCAACACTTAAATAGATCTTTTTCAACAGCATGAATTTGGTTAAAAGGTCTTACCCAGTAACACACTATGCCAAAGTTGAAAAAAAAATCCAGAAATGATGAGGAAGAAGGTGATTGAAAGGGTTACAAAGCTATTTCAAAGCCTCTGGGACGCCAAAGGACCACAGTGAGCCATTATCTCCAAATGGAAAAAAGTCTGCACAGTAGTGAACCTTCACAGAAGTGGCCAACCTTCCAAAATTCCTCCAAGGGCACAGCAACTGCAAGTCACAAAAGAGCCAAGGACAACAACAAAGGACCTACAGGCCTCTCTTGCATCAGTAAAGGTCACTGTTCATGACTCCACTATCAGCAAGACACTGGGCACAAATGGCATCCATGGAGGTGAAAACCACTGCTAACCCAGAAGAACATTAAGGCTCATCTGAATTTTGCCAAAACACACCTTGATGATCCTCAAACCTTTTGGGAGAATGTTCTGTGGACTGATGAGTCAAATGTGGAACTGTTTGGAAGACAGGGGTCCCGTTACATCTGGCATAAACCAAACACAGAATTCCACAAAAAGAACATCATACCTACGGTCAAGTATGGTGGTGGAAGTGTGATGGTGTGGGGATGCTTTGCTGCTTCAGGGCCTGGGCAGCTTGCAATAATTTAGGGAAACATGAATTCTGCTCTTTACCAAAAAATCCTAAAGGAGAACCTCCGGTCTTCAGTCCATAAGTTGAAACTCAAGCGCAACTGGATTATGCAGTAAGACTATGATCCAAAGCACAGGAGTAAGTCCTAGTCCTAGAAGTAAGTGAAAGACTGATCTCCAGTTATCAGAAGCGTTTGGTTGCAGTTTTTTCTGCTAAAGGTGGCACAACCAGATTTTAAGTTTAAGGAGACAATTAGTTTTTCACATGGGTGATAGGTGTTGGATAACTTTTTTCTCCATCAATAAAAAATAAATAAAAACTGTATTATGTGTTTACTCAGGTTGCCTTTGTTTTATGTTGCATTTCATTTGAAGACCTAAAACCATTTACTGTGAGATATACACAAAAACAGAAGAAATCAGCAAATACTTTTTCACAGCACTGTATGTGAAATAACTTTACACAGTGGGAGATCACTGTGATCCTTAATGATCAGTCATTAATGAGTCTGGGATTAACATAGGCATCAGAGGTCATTAGTATAAGCCTGAATTTTGGGTAAGACTGAGACCTCAGTGATTATTTTCATCTGAACTGCATGTTGTCATCTCAGATACAGTAACGCTTCATATGCAAACAAAAACATGGCCACTGTAGGATTTTTTTTTTTTTTTTTTTTTGGTTTTCTGCTAAATCCATTTAAGCAACGGACTGGAGTATGCTTCATAGCATTAATCAGTAGGAGCTTTATTCTAATATTATATATTTTCAGAGTATCAAAGCAATCCCTATATATTCATTGATTACATACAGACTAGTGAAACAAGTTAAACATTTAATAATAAATAATGTTTGTGTTCACGTCCTATGACAGATTTTGACCATGGATGAAGTGAGCATCGGGAGAATCAGTAAACAGTGGTCAGGGCTTCTCCGAGAGGTCTTTACTGACACTGATAACTTTGGGATCCAGTTCCCAATGGACCTTGACGTCCGAATGAAGGCAGTGATGATTGGACTCTGCTTCCTCGTTGTGAGTACAGTGATGAGACTCTCAGGTCCAGTCCTGGGAATTTGTTAGCATGCACAGTTTATGACTCCCTCCAACACACTTAATGAACACATTAACTAAGCTGAGACGTAAACACGTAAACTAAGTGTTTGGTAATTACCAAACACTTCAAGAAATTGGTCACCTCCACTTCTATAATATGACCTTTGAAAGGTATTTAGTAAAATACTTGGTCCAAGGGCATCCGAGCAAGATGGCCTCGAACTAGCATGCTTCGATTTCAGTGATTCAACTCTGAATCGATTCAGCTGCAGGAAGTGAACCAAACATGCTGTGTACTGTATATTGGGTTGTAAATGCGAGCTGATTAAAAATTGACTTGTGAAACATTAACTGCACTGGAAGGAGCTGTAGTGCTGCAGAAATGCTTTGTCTTCTGGATATTTGGACAGACAAACAAAATAAATATAGGCCACAATACGCAAAATGTTAGTTTTTAACAAGGAAAACTAGAGGTTGACCGATAGTGGGCGGTACCTGCCGATAACCGATTAATCAACCGATAGTTTTTAATATTGATGCTGAATGAAAACAAACACTCAAAGTAAAATATTGCTGAACTTTATTACAAAAATAAACAGTACTGACTGTACCATAAAAATGTTCTGTACTAAATGAAAAAGAAAAAAAAAAAAAATATATATATATATATATATATATATATATATATATATATATATATATATATATATATATATATAATATTTATTTTATTTTTTTTTTATGTATATTGACTATTAATAAATTAAAGTAAATAAAAGATATACAACCAAACTGAACCAAAAAGTAACACTCCAACTAGCAAAAATAGAGACATCAAAATGAATTAAAAAAAACACTTCAAATAACACAACCAAATTTGTCAGCAATAGTTTTTATTTTGCCTCTAGAGGCTGCTCTCATATCCTATAAGGGCAGCGGATCCTTCTCAGCCGCTCCCACAACGGACACAACCGGGAAAAACTATCGGTGTGCAATTGTTGGCCGATAACCGATTGCAGGAACTATCGGTTATCAGTGCTGATTAATCTGCAAAACCGATCAATTGGTTGACCTCTAAGCAAAACTAGCTATTTCTATAATTATGCAATAATTTATTTAATGACTGCTCCATGTTCTCTGTGCTCAAGTGTTTTTTCGTGATTTCTACACACACTTGATAAAGGTTTGTTTACCTTTTTTTTTCCCAGTACCATATTTCTGAGCAATGAATGAAAGCATTTTATAAGCATGTTTTCAATCCTAGATTCTCCCCAGCCAAAACTTCTTGGCTTTTGGTTGTGCAGTATGAAACTAAATGAACCACATGGATCAATTTCACTCAGATTATAGGTGTTAACGTGCCCTTAGACCCCAGAACTTACTCATGTATGTAATGTAAGAAATTAACCCTAACTAGTAAAAATTTAGGGCGGGGTGGTGTTTAGCACTAATCCCTAACCCTGGAAATGTTTTGCAAGCGAGTGAATTGAAGGAGCAAGAGAAAGTGTTGAAACAGCAGTAAATCACAGTAGCATGTGCAAGACACATTTTCTACCTTTTTGGCTCATTGAAGTAGATTTTTCTAACACTGTTATGGATAAGTTAATACATTTCTATTTACAACGAAACCTTCAGTAATGATGGTTTCTCCTTCCCTCATGTACATCCTTTCCAATAATTTGCTGCTCAGATTTACTGCCACAATCATCTTGCAATTTCTGGGTATCTGAGCAACAAAAAACTACTCGCACAGAATAACGATGAAATTAGGCTGAAGTAATGAAAATGTAAAAGTAAATTATAAAACTACTCACAATAAAATGATAAATAATTATCCAATCATATTTATAATGATCAAATTATATACATACATACATAGAACCCCAATTAAAAATGATGCATTAAAAACGGGCATTTTTCAAACACTATTTTTCACAGCCTTTGCTCATATTTACCAAGGGTGCCAATACTAGTGGAGGGCACTGTATGTATGTATGTATATATGTATGTATTACTATACCCTTTTAATGCTGATAAATGTTAAACATGGTTCTGGTTTTATAAAGTATTGAGTTTTAATGTTTGAATATGTCAAATGAAATGACTCATTCGTTTCTTTTTATTCTCTTGCATTTTAATCAACTCTGTTTCAATTTGTATGGATTTTTGCTGAACACATTATCTTTTTATTTTGTAATTCATGTTTCTGATGCTTCTTCTTACAGGACTTCATGTTTTTCGAGACGAACAACTAACTGCTGAATGGGCGAGAGCAACAGAGAGAAGCAGAAACGACGAGAGTAAGGGTCTGTTCCAGAAAGAGGACTGGGATGAATTTGTCAAATCCTGTGCCAGCAGGTTTATTGATTCCATATAAACAGATGATCAGCTAACCCAATCCTGCAAATGCTCTGCCAGGATCATAAAAAAGTGCGGAAAAAAAAGTACATTTTCTCATTAGTAAAACAAATGGTCTTTTTTGCACCAAAAGAAAGGGAGAAGGCATAGACACACAAAAAAAAAAAAAAACAACAACAACAAAAAAACATGACATACAGAAGGTTCTGTAGCTTTATTGCATTCAGTATTTATGCTAATTAACAATTCATTTAAATAAATCATTAACCTTGGTAATACGAAATGTGCTTGGCAACACATTCAGTTTCAAAACAGGTAGGCTTTACTTTGCTGGTCAACTTTTACATCAAAAAATGTATCCAATTAGCCTTTAATGTAAAGAATTTAAGGACCGTGCACAAAATTGACACATGAAAGTTTTATTGGAGATTGCGAGGTTTAAGATGGGCATCTAATAGTTGTTTCTGCGTGAGAAGAAGTTGTGTCGAAAACATCGGCGCAACATTGTACAACACTGATTAAACGTGAACCTGATACGATCAGTGCTCCTTAAACACTGCAGTTGTGTTTAAACTCCACTTAACAAGACATTTTCTAGTTTATTTTTACAGAGCAGGAAGAACCAAACTAGATTCTGTCTAATCTTTGTATCTGGAAAAGAAAAGTCATGAATCCCGCTTTCTGGAATGGACCCCCACCGTTTCCTTATTAAATCCATATAGCCTTTATATAGAGAACTCATAGAAACCTAGTAGAGTGGATTTTTTGTTTAGCCACTGTACATTGTACTTGGGTTTTTGTTTCCCTCTTTCCCCCTGGATGTCCTGACCCACTTCTTAAACAGAGCAGTTGGAGGTTAAGGGTCTTAGCCATGGAGGAAGAGTTTCCCTGAAACATTGTGGAATTTGGATAATACCCATCCTAGTTTATGTGCAATGATCGACTAACACCCTGCCTGCCTCAGACTGAAGCACCTGTAAATATCTGAAACCTGTAAGTGTGCATTGTAAAAAGTGTAGTGATTTTGGTTTGTATTCCTGCTTAACAGAAAATCTACAAATCTTGCAGCATCACTGTAAAATCTAGTATTTATGACAGATGACTCTGCTCCTTGTACAGGTTTGCTCTAATACTGATACGACTGACCAAAACTGCTTTATTCTTTATTATACCACAGCACTGTTGAATTGATTTGTTGATTATAACAGCAGCTCTGACAGTAGTGCCAGCTGTAAGGCTTATCATCTTAATAGTATCAGCTAATTAACATGGATGTTCTGTTATGTAAAAAAGGAACAACGTATAATTGTTGATATGGTGATGTCTTCTGTAAGGGGGTGTTCATTTATATTTATGGAAGGTGTCTCCAGTGTCGGTGCTTTGTGGTTAAGCTGCATTTATTTTTGTGGGGGGTTTTTTGTTTGTTTTGTTTGTTTGTTTTTGTGGGGTTTTTTTTGTCCTACTACCTTCAAGAGAAAAACAAGAGAGGCTGGTGAAGGAGCTGCTGTAATGTAAGTGAAAATGTTCCACAATATTAAATGTAAATTGAGAAAAGTATGGCATGTCATTCTTTAATTAATACAAATTGGAATCATTGGCAATTTGCTGTGGTATAAGAGGAATAAAACACGTCTGTGCTGTTATTGGAAAATAATCGACTTCAGACTGGTAACAGGAACTCCGCTTGGCTGTTGAGACTGAAAAAATATTTGTAACATTTACGTACATACACATTTTTCAGTATTTGTTTATTATTATTATTATTAGTAGTAGTAGTAGTAGTAGTAGTAGTAGTATTTTAAATATATACATACATCACTGGAAAGCCATGTATCCACCAAGGATATACAAAAAGGATACACTTTAAATCTGCTACTGTATTGATGTTTAGTTTATTTATTTTGTGTTAGTGTGGGTTTGTATTTGACCATATTTGTTTTAACATTTAACATCAAGCTTTTTTTCCCCAAAAATAAAATATGATCATTTTTATAGTAGTACCAAACATTTGCAGTAGAGGGCAACAGCAGCCTGTTTAATATCTGCACCTACTACCTTTACACTTTATCCTTTTTCTTTATGCAGATGTACACCAGATGTACTTTTTTTTTTTTTTTTTTTTTTTTTTTTTAACCTCAGGTATACATGCATGCAGCTTATGCTTGCACTTTTAAAAAAAATCTCCCTGTTTGTCTGTGAAGCTGTAGTTCAATTGATGCCTGATGTGCTTGTTGATACAGTATGTTGTCCATGCACTGCCTTGTTCTGCAGGTTTTTATTAAAAAAAAAAAAAACATTTATTTTCAACTTTCAGAGGTCTCAGTGACTTTTGTCCAGTGACGTAGGCAAAAAAGTGCTACACCGGTTGTCAGACCAGTTATTAAAACATGAGCAAAGGTTTTATTTGAATGCTAGTGGGAATTATGGAATAAAACAGGTTGTTTGGTTTTGTTTACATAGTTTAATTAAAGCACCACAAAACAACTAGTTTATCCAGGCAAATCCAAGAGGATTCACATACTTGTAAAGATAAATAATATCATTAGAGATTGCAGGTACAGATAGTGTTCACATACTGTTATATTTTAACACTCCTGATGACTTCCAGATGAATTGTTGATCTTCTTTAGCTAGCCATCTGTAGAGAACATTGAGCTAGCTAAATATGGCTGTAATTATTCCAGTGACAGAAAATTCCATCTGTGATGGTTTAGCTTATTTATATAGCTTCATATTTAAAAAATAATTAAGATTTCTTTATTAACTCTACTCTTATGTATGTATGTAGATTTTTCTTTTACATTTTGGTAAAGGCTTGAAGTTTGTTTCTAGGACAAATGTAAACTGTGAAGTTAATACCCATGTATACACATTTCATAATTAAAATGTGCATGTGAGATTTTAATCTGTAGTATTACTAAAAATTAAATTGTTTCCTCAAAAAAAACAAAAAAATTTGTATTATTTAGAGCAGTGAGGAGCTTATTTGAAAATGTCTTGGGTAAAGAAAAGCCTCTTAAGTGAAGCTCCATCATGAGGTTGGCTCAAGATGCCAAGCATGTTCAAAGATGTTAAGGATTTGAAATATAAAACAGTCCTGAACACTGCATAATTCCATATATGTTATTTCATCGTCCGGTCCCGGTATTCTGAAAATAGAAAACATGAAGACCTTCTACAAGTGGGGGTGTCCAAACTTTTGACTAGTAGTGTAGAAAATATATATTTACATTAAAGAGACTTTTTTTTAAATTTAGGGGTTAAGAGTAATGTTATTAGTTGGACTGTGTATTTTTGAATGAAGAACATGCCACGATAACAGTTAGATAACTAGCTTACAAGCTAAAGAATAAAGAAAAGGAAATCAGCCTGGTATGTTTTTGTAATCTTTTGTAGAGACTGTGAGGAGCTTATTACCAAATTGCATCCTCTCAATCAATCATCTGTCTTTCCATCTATACAGAAGATGGGACCAAAAAAATAACCTCATTGATTACACGCCTACATGGTGGTAGGGATATCATCTTTTCTGAAATTTAGTCTGGAAATGTGCAATTCAGACTAGCTCTACAGAAACCCAGATATAGATTTAGATGCTTAATGAACAAGCTAGAGGTGTCAGTGGAGAGGAAAAACTCCCTGAGATGACACAAGGAAGAAACCTTGAGATTCAAAATGGAACATGTCCTCTTCTGGGTGACAGCGGATAATGGGATTATAAATCAGGTGTAGAAGAGTAAATACAAGTAGTAGTAAGGGTGTTGAAATGCTGGTCAGTATGAGCAGATTGTGAATAACAATCATGGGATGAGCAACAGGACAGTATTTGATTACAACAGCAGTTCTACAGGATCCAAGTGAGATTATCTACCAAAGCACGATTGAGACTTGGGGGGTGTAAATCTTTAGGGTATGCATGTAGAGTCATTTACAACAGCAAAGAAGCAAGTCACAATTGCAGAAAGTTTCAAGTAGAATATCAGAACATGCCTGTACAGAAAAGTGTACTAAACTGTAGCTTTCTTTATCAGTAGGGTGGTAGCCACAAGAGTATCTTCTAGTGTCTACCTTTTAAATGGTAATGGGAATTTAGCATACCTTTTAAGGTACATAACTGGCACATAACTTTTGAATTAGCTTTTAAAATAATACACTTCATGCACCTTTCCAGATTAAAGATATACTAAAGATTACAAAAGTCTACCCTTGATATGTGCCACCCCAGTAATGAGAAACTGTACAGTTTAGTACCATTCTTCCCCCCCCTGAAATTTCTCTAAGATTACTTGGATTGATCAATTACCAATTGTCACAGAGCTGACTATAAATGAAGAAAGTCATTGAAGAATGGAGGGTAGGAAAATAATAGCTACGTTTAATTGATGATTGATTTTCTAAAGACTGATCTGTGAATGCTGTTCCAGCTTCAAAATGTTGGGCTAATATATTCCACAGAGGATGGAAAAACAGAAATAAGCAGAAGATCATTGGTGTAATATAGCCTGATCCAATGAAAGCTTCCAGAAAACCATTACATTAATAATCCAGGTCCATCAATCATCACTTCACTTCGACCCTGACATCTGCTTCACTTTTTTTTTTGTTTTGCTAGAAAAGTATATCATTTGAAATGAACCATGAATCATAAATGAGCATGCTGTCACTTTCCCAAAATTGTAGTGTCAAGTTTAGTGCTTAAACATTTATTTCACCTCATTGTAAATATGTATTCAGATACTTTTGGTTTTATTATTTTATTATTTACTTCCAGTGCATACATACACTTCAAATCTACACACATAATATCTTTTGACTTTATACTTATAGGAAATATAAGTAATTCTCACAATTCCCTAAGGGTTCCAATGTTAGACTTGTTCCAATGTTAATCTTCCTCTAAGATGTCCCAGTACATCACTCCATCATGGTTCCTCCAATGACATGTAATACCTCAGTACAATTTGCAGAGAAACAGCTTCATATCATGATGCTGCCACCACCATGCTTCACTGTGGGTTTGGTGTTTTTAGGATCATACGTGCAACCCTTCTTTCTCCATACCTGGGGGAGATATATATATATATATATATATATATATATATATATATATATATATATATATATATATATATATATATATATATATATATATATATATATATATATATATATATGAATGAATACATACTTTTTTGTTCATAATTATAAGTTAAAAAAAAAAAAATGTTGATTTTGAAGTGTATATATGCCCTGGAAGTGCATATACAAAAAAAGTGCACAAAAAAAGTGTCTGAATACTTATTTCCCCTCGCACTATACCATATATAATGCAGCGCATGTGTAGCTTCTTTCCTGAGAAGATGATTTTCTGTAATGAATTCTGTTATGAATGGTTGTTTTATGATGCCTGAGTTCCTTGTGATTATACATTCCCTTGGTGTGTGCTTATTAAGCAATTAAGATTTTAAGATGGCAGACAGTATAATTGAAACCAATGTCACTTGAAGCTGAATCATAACAAGGATGAGGGTTGTTAGATCTTAACTGTCTTTTGGTCTGTTTCAGGACTCTCTTAGACATGGAGGAATTTTAGCACTATTCCTACAGGCAAAGCTTCTAATAAAGGCCGGATGCTGAATTCATGAACAGAGCTGTGGTTCTTGGGTAATGATGGGGAGCAAGTTTGTGGCCACAAGGGACAGGAGCCGGAGGAATTAATCTAACAAAATCCAGGCTTCATGTGTCCACACTGCAAAAAGACGGAGGCAGAGTGAATCAGTAAATTATACAGAGCGACAGATTTGCAGTCATGCATTCTGAGAACGGTAGAAGTGGTGCAGTAATGTTTGTTTAGGAAAGAATTAAAGTTTATGCATCCAGTGAAGCTTGATAGTCCTGGTATTGAGAAATGTAACAAATCGATTATAATACTTCCGTCTCTTTTATAGGGTGAAGAATAAATCCAAACTGATCACAAGTTGGCCGGATTTGCTTTTAAACTCTTGGCTCCATCAGATAAAGCAAACTGCTACCATCAGTCCAGTTAGTTTAAGTAAGGAATACAACACAACATGGTGTGATGAAAGTAGTTTGCCAACATTAGATGAACATTTTTATTCATTAAATAACAATGCATGATACTTTTTATCCATTTATAGTTACATTACTGTTGTGGAATGTACACCAAATAAGTTAGTTCCTCTTGTATGTTGTGGGAGATATAAACAGTTCTACTCTCACTTTCTCTTCAAGTTAATACAACAAAGTTAATAAAACAACCAAAAAATACAGTGAGTTACAGAGAAACCGCAAAGTCATCTGTCTTTAAGACTTTTCCAGTGGTGTAAAAAATAAACAACTTGGCTACTTATTTATCTTCAACTGTTAAAACGTACTAACACTGGAGACTCCTTCCAAAATGATAAAAGTTTTCTTACAGAAAAATTCACCATATCTACAATTATACATTTTTCTTTTCTTTTTCAGTGGAATGTCCAACAAGTCCATACAACTCCCTATGAATGAACTTTTCAAATAGAAATGATATCCTATTAGAATTAGTATTAGTGATAATATCTATTGATAAAAGCACTATACAAATAAAGTTGAATTTAACTGAATAGCTCTTGACTGACCTTAACGCTAACCAAATTCTTCTTTAGCTGCCACTCAGTCTTGTTCAATGATTCCAAGCCTGTTTCAGTAAGCTTCTCTCTATACTGTCTACAAAAAGTTAAAGTTTTGGCTCATTTCTATTTTGAACACTGCTTCGGTTTTTGAACTGTGGTTTCTAAGAACGTCCAAGAACTTCCATTAGCCATGAAATGGAGGATTCCAGCATGTAACCTTTGTACTGGTCTTTGTAGGACACCCACTCTTAGGGTGATGAATTTCTTCCATTTGCAAACCATCTTCCTGAGTGTGAAGCCATGAAGGCCAGAGTCGTTCAAAAACCTGTGGTAATAGTTTCCAGTCTTCTGGGCTTTAACAAGTTTTCTTCTGAGTTGTAGTGTAAACTCTTTTGAATGGGCCATATTGTAATTGAATGCAATTCAGTACTGAGGAGCATTTAACCAAATGGTGTTTATATGGTGGTTCAGGTCAAACACACTTGAATTAACTGCTACACCAGGTTCCATTTACTCTTGTTTCTGTGATTCTGTGAGCTTGATATTGTACATTATTATTGAAATTGAATACTTTTACTCCTTATATTTATATATTGACTTTTTAAAGTACTCATTACAAACCAAAGGTCTCTTCTCTCATCCAGCCAATCAATTAATTACCAATCAAATGGGCTCAGTGTAGAATACAATCATTTCTTTTTAGCATCCAATTATTCCAATTTAAACCATCCAGATGTGTTCATAGATGTAGAAAAATAAACTATCAAAAATGATGCCAGTTTGTCATCTACTTTGACCTTCTCATGCTATACTATGTAGTTAGCACTATGGCTATCCGTGCATGTCTGAATACAGATAAGCCACTGGACTGAAACGTTGAACTTGAAGATGAGCGCCCCTGGCCCTACCTCAGTAAAATGTTTCAGTATGCTGGAGTAAACAAAGACTCGTATAAAATATGGCTCACATTTGCTTTCCTAGAAGGCTGAACTCCATCTAATTTGAAACAGAATATTGAGGTAAGGTTCACTAATGTGCTAACATTAACTGCTTATATTTAATTAAGTTAGCCTATTTTCATTGCTAATACCTGGTTAGACTAGCACTGATTCCAGTAGCTAATGTAATTGGCTAGACAGCAAGTCAAATTCTAGCTAATGTTAAATACTGATATTATACTTCTGATTAATTCATTAGCATACTATGTAGCATTTGTCTTGCATATGATTACCAATTTACAGAGATTGAATTGTTTTCAGGCAAAATGGAGTAGTGAAAATCATTTAAAAGTTTTAGAAGAAATAAATTTACTTCTCATATGAAAACATAGCATTAACTTAATTTCATCAGTTACTTTTTGCTTATAAATTTTTTTGGCTGGATACTTCCACCATTAATTGAGTAATTTCGACACATTATCTAACTATCGTGTCAAATGGTATAGTGTTTATATAATTTCTCAGTACTTTTTCCACCAGTGCCTCAAGGTTCACATCTATGGCCTTGATTTTTATTTATATACTGTATATAAATCAATATATATATATATATATATATATATATATATATATATATATGGTGTAGGGAAAATTAGCTGTTTAGATTGAGCTGTTGCATTCTCCACCATTATATGTAAGGAGAGACTAGCAGATCAGCTCGGAAGGGGACATTTTGCTAATTTAATATTTCTGATCAACTATTCATCCAGCAATAAGTTGAAATTATTGTAGTTATTAATTATGCGTTAGATATTACCTCTGTGGTCACCGGCAATAATATCCTAATGTAAAACACTAATTATGAGCACAGTAACAAGATCGGACAACTTAAGACAATAAATCATAAATGTAGACAAGAGACACTTGCTATTAACACAGAAACTGATCTAACACATAAACACGCGTACACACAAACAGGGAGTGAAAATAGCTTTGACGGAGAATGAATGGCTCCCTAGTTTTAACACCGTAATTTAATTTTTGCCCCATTTTAGAAGGACTCTACTGAATACACCAGCTTGGACTGAGACCTTGAGGGGCTTATTTGCGTTTCTGGTTGGTGGGGATTCGTCAGAGGTCTGGTTGCTTTTGAGTGGCATCTAGGAAGACCAATCGGAATGGTGAATGGAGTGGAGTCTCGTAGGTGGGTTGCCTGAGGAGCCTGGTGGTGTTTCTTCTGGTTCTTTCACAACTAGAGTTAGGAAGCTTTGCAGGAACCAGCTCACACAAATGTTGGTTGCAGAGTACTCTTGTAGATGTTAGTTGAAGAGAGAACTCCCAAAGACAAGTTGTTGATTGGGGACAACTCTCTGAAAGTGTTGGTTTAAGAGAACTCATTATTTTCATGGTGTCCAAGGGTTTTAACTCTTCCTATCTGGGTGGAACCCAAAGGGTTTTGCTCCAATCAGCATGAAGTTAGCGCAGGGTGTAACTACGTTCTCCACCCATGACTTTACTCAGTACATTGTCTTTGTGGTCACATAATTTCATGCCTTCTCTTTTCTTCCTTTTATAGAGTATGGATCAAACTTTTAGTCCCAACTGTTGGTACCTATACCTAACATCGTTCTACTCGATTTTCCTTATGCTCATCTTTCTGGAAATCACTCAAAGAACATACACATACCAAACAAGACATATGTTGGCCGCTGTTAACACATTACTAATAATCGATCACACGCTTATATTCATAATCAATCATTTTCATGCATGTTAAACAGTCAAATGCAACTTTGTGGTTACAAGCATGACAATTACAGGAGAACACATGGAAGAAAATAGGCAAATTCAGTTGTTATTGTATTATTCTTGCAGTCCTTGGTCCTTAGAATATGAGGTATCCTGATGCAGTCAGCGTGATCGGTGTGATAAAGACAGGGTGAACTGGGTAAGAGAACAAAGGGCCTTTCCTGTGTTGATTGTCCTTGGGGCCTGTCTGGGTGAGTTACCCTCCTTTTCCCAAAGTTATCAGCTGAGGGTCAGAGCTTTCATTCTGTAGGCCAGCCACCATGTCTCGACCAGTGGCCTAGATCAGTGAGTTTGCTAATATGTGAGGGTTCATCCATTGTTTACAGGACAGTGAGAACCCAGTGAGAGCCATGAGCTATAATTAGCTTGGTGCCCCAAATCTGCGCATGGGGGCTCATGATTGACGGCTTATGTGACGGGTGATCAGATGCTGCTTGTGCGCTGAGGTCCTACAATGGTCTGGAGCGCAAAATATACAAAGTATGTGCTACAAGCATACACAGCAGCAGAATTTCTATCACAGCCAATAAAGACAATTGATGTAGGCTAAAAAGATATTTTATTATCATGTAGGAACAGTATAATGCTAATGTATACTTAATTGCAAATTTTATAGACCAGTTTAAAGTGCTTCCAGATGGTGGCTCAGGCTTCCTCTAGCTGCCCGCATCCGATTTAAAACACTGATGCTTGTGTACAAAGCTAAAAGTGGACCAAACTCCACCTACTTGAAGGCATTTATCAAACTTATCTCCAACACCTTCCCTTTGAGCCACTAGCATGACTCGACTGGACCCACCATCTCTCAAGATACAAGGAAAACATGCATCAAGACTTGATGCCCAAGTGATAAAATGAACGTCCCCTGGCTGTATAATAGTCCAGTCAATAGTTGAAGTCCTAGCTCTTCACCAAGCATTTAAATAAGCATTTAAATAATTCCCACTTGCCATGTACTGTTGTTGTTGCTGTTCTAGCTCATTGTACTAACTCCTCCTTATCAACTTTATAGATACCAAAAACCCCTTTTTAAGTCACTCTGGATAAGGGCCTCTGCCAAACACTGTATAACTCATCTACCATTTTTGTACTAGCTCACTGATTCTGTTCCAGCAGGGAAAGAAATTATTCCAAACTATGCCATTCCTGCCCTGTCTCAGCTCTACATTTTCATCTGTACCTCCTGGGCGTTTTAAAATAACGATCCACACAAAGTGCAATCAAGTGGATTTTAATGACGAGAAAACAGCAGCACTTGTTTTCAATTATTTTAATTAGTAGTTTTAATTCAAATTTTCATAAATCTGCTTGTTGTGACTGTATGAATCACAAACTGCAGTGATCATCCAACACGCCTTAGATTTTAAGTATTGATTAACTAATTCATAATTCATCAAGACTAAGTAGTTTAAAATTAGCTAGAACACTCATCAAAATATCATTAACATAATGATATTGTTCATATTTTAGCAACACTCTTCTAAGACCCGTGGAAGCATGCACTTCACTTTTTTTAGGATTACATGAACAGAACTGTGAGGTCTGAGGTATTTTTACTTGCTTTTCCAAAAAGTCTAATAATAGATATAGAGCAGCTGAATCACCCTGAACATCTCCTGTTTGAATAAGCCTTTTTTTTTTTTTTTTTTTCAATTACCATATAATATGATGATAACTTTGCAATACTGGTCAGGAGTAAAAACATAGTGCTTCAGATTTAATTCGTAATAATGAGTAGTGCCTCACTGTTCACAAGACCAAGCTGTTGCCTTCTTTAGAAAAGCAGCCACTTGCCTGTTTAGACAGTTTAACCACAGTGTCTGAATCCCAATCCAATACATCATCCATTCAGTAGTCTAATGTTGAAGTTAATAAAACAGGATGGCACAGAAAAGCAAGCGTACTCTCCATAGCTGTGGTTTCTCCATTACATTACTACATCATTATCCGTAATTTTAATGTGGGTTTTGGTTATAGATACAGGAAGAAGCAGTCAAGCAACAGTGGAGACAGCTACTGTAAGTGTTTTGTATCTCGTTCTCATTTGATTGTAGCTCAGTTGTCTAGGTAACTTTGTTTGTTTACTGTGTTTACCAGTCGCTTTATTCAAGTCTCGTTTGTTCGCGTTAGTCACGTGGTAAAGTTTCGGTAGCAAGGTGTGTCCAGCTGAATGCAATAAAGACATTTCAGGTGTGTACATAATCATTAGTTTACCGCGGCAGTGGATGCGGCAGCCCTTGTGTGAAGCCCTCATCGTGTGAAGACTGAAGAGTGTAAAGACCAGCAACTCGACCTGCGCGACTCCACCGAGCAAGGACACCGACAAGGCACTTGAGTATTGCTTTTTTTCTCCATTTCATTCCCTTTTGTAAAGCTTGTTCTCATCTGTTTGTTTTAGTGAACTGTATTTACTATGTGCTTTCAAATCTCTACTATTACTACTAACACTCATAATACACGCTCTGCACACCAGAGGCAGTGCAATTATAAAAATCTGCGTACTATCCCTATGTCTTCTACTACTTTACTCTCTATTCCAATTGGTCTCTGGAGCTGCCAGTCTGCTGTAAACAAAGCAGACTTTATTTCATCTATTGCTACCCATTCAAGTCTCAACCTCATGGCCCTTATTGAGACCTGGATCAAACCTGAGGACACTCCTGCAGCCCTCTCCACTAAATTCACTTTTTCCCACACCTCTCGCCTGACTGGGAGGGGTGGAGGTACTGGTCTGCTTATCTCAAATAAATGGAAATTTGATCCTTTACCATCTCTAACTGGCAACAGTTCATTTGAATCACACACAATTATGATTACTCAACCTGTTAAAATCCACTTTATAGTTGTTTATCATCCCCCAGGTCAACTGGGCAACTTCTTGTTGGAGTTGGATGTGTTACTCTCAAACTTCTCTGAGGACGGTACTCCTCTGGTGCTACTCGGTGACTTCAACATCCACCTTGATAAACCCCATGCTGCTGACTTCAATACTCTGCTGGCCTCGTTTGACCTCGAGCGAGCATCTACTACGGCTACTCACAAATCAGGTAACCAATTGGACCTTATCTACACACGCTCCACAGACAACACGTTAGTTACTCCATTGCACACATCAGACCACTTCCTCATCACTTTTAACCTCAAACTAACTCCTGACACAACACACACTCCTCTGCAGGTCACCTTTCGGCGTATCCTATGCTCCACCTGCTCAGTTTTCAGCACTGGACACTAACAGTGCTACTGACACTCTTTGCTCTACTCTAACATCCTGCATAGACAACTTTCGCCCCCTTTCATCCAGACCAGCACGCGCCACCCCCTCTGCCCCCTGGCTGTCCGATGTTCTCCGTGAACATCGCTCTATGAACTATATATTCCTCATGAACTAAGGAACTAGACAACATGACAAATGGCAAGATAAGACAAACGAAAGAAAATGGGTGCAAAACATGTCTTATATACAAGTGGTAATTGACCCCAAACGTGACTCAGGTGAAGACGTGTGATGTGATCAGGTGAGGTGCAGTGGCTGATGGGAATTATAGTCTCTTGTCCTTTTCTGGTATTTACATGACAGAACCCGCCCATTTAACGTACAGCTCCCAACGTGTGTAATAAGTTTAGAAGGGGGTCCTGAACACCCAGACCAGATGTCCCTAAGCATTTCAAAGTTTACCCAAATGTCACCCCTCGCGAGGCCATAAAAAGGATGCTTGACATGTTCTCTGGGGTACCGATGCGAGACGTTCTCTTCTGTACCGGAGAGAGATGATGTGATATCCCCAGCCTGGCTTGGACACGGAGTGGCGGCTACCGGGCAGCCATCGGGGGGAACGAAGCTCAAGGCGGGGCCCGAGGGGAACCTGAGGGGAACCCGAAGAGAAACCTGGCGTAGTGACGTCCGAGATGGAGCAGGGAGGCAAAGCAGAGCTCTCGGCTGAACCGGGAGATGAACAGGGAGGCTGAGCGGCATCCTCAGCTGAACAGGAAGGCTGAGCAGTGTTCTCCATTGAATCGGTTGGCAGGGGGGAGGGTGGGGAAAGATCTTACGCCATGCCATGCCTCTGTGGCCCTGAACCACGATTCCCTCCCCTTTGATTGCAACTTCAGGGACTCCAAGATCTTCTCTTGGGTAGAGAAACAATCTGACCAAAAACATAATGCCTCCACCACCTTGTGCCAGAGACATAAAAAGTCCACTTGTTAGCTGAAATAGAATGAAATGGAAGTCAAAAATTAAACCTTGTAGGGCTTTCATGTTAGCTTGCCCAGCATACAGTATACTCTGAACTAGAACTGAATTGTGTAATGGCATTGTTTTATACTGTGATAAGGAAATACTTTAGGCTATACAGATAAGGGCACCATGAAAAAAACATCTCCAGGTGTTGTGCTTGCCTGGAAATGTATAGCACCTTTATTTCCAAACAGGATAGTTGTGTTTACAAAGCACATTACTAATAAGCAAATATTATATATATATATATATATATATATAAAGGATAAGTATGGGATAAGTGGTATGGAAAATGAATTGATGGATCTGTACCTGAATGTTATCGTAGCATTAATTAATCTTTATCCTCAATATTAATTTATTTTCTTCATTGTTTTTCTCCAACATGAAACACTTTCTACACCTTCTTTTCTAAGCATGACATACCTTCCCCACTCAAACTCAATTTTAGACATGTCTTCTATTTCCAAAAGCAATGTCTTTGAGCCAAAGGAATGTTAACTGTTACATCTGATGGAACTGTTGATAACCTGAAACCCGAAACTCCCTTTGCTTGTACAGCTGATGTTTGCTCTTACATTTACTCTCAATCTGTTTAACCAAGCAAGACAGAATGTGTTAATCACCAAATACTAGAACAGCCAGTAAGAAGAAATTTGGCAGTGCAGTGTTTGCCTGGACTTGAGTAAATGATGCTTAGCGAACATGTGGGCTGCAGGCAGTTAGTGTACACATACACACTACACATATGTGACAGGTTTACATGATTAAATGTCCTGTAAGTGTAGCTACAAGGTAAGTGTACCTATAAACTGGTCGCTGAACTTTAGTCTATGTAGACTCCTTCAACAAATTATTACATTTACAGTGCAGTTTTCTTTTATCTCATACAAGAGATGTAGGTCCTTTGATGCTGTGTTTGGCTCTTTTGTGACTTGGTGAATGTGTAGTTGCTGTGCTCTTGGAGGAATTTTAGAAGGTGGGCCACTTCTGGGAAGGTTCACTACTGTGGCGAGTTTTTCCATAATGGCTCTCACTGTGGTTCATTGGAGTTCCAGAGCCTTTGAAATAGTTTTGTAACCCAGATCCCAGACTGATGTACTGTATTTCAGTCACCTTCTTCCTCATCATTTCTGGAATTTCTTTCAATTTTGGCATAGTGTGTTACTGTGTAAGACCTTTTAACCAACTTCATGCTGTTGAAAAAGTTCTATTTAAGTGTTGATTTGATTGAACAGGATTTACAGTAATCAGGCCTGGTTGCGTCTAGTCCAGCTGAACCCCATCATGAGTGCGGTTTCATAGATTTGGGGACTATGGGGGCAAATAGATTTTCACACAGGGCCAGTTGGTATTGGATAACTTTTTTGCTTCAATAAATAACATTATCATTTAAATCTGTATTTTGTGTTTTCTCAGGTCGACTTTGTTTTATTTTTAGATTTTGTTTTAATTTCTGAAACAATTTAGTATGAGATGTACACAAAAACAGAAGAAATCAGGATGGGGCAAATACTTTTTCACAGCACTGTACTAATACAGGGTAAAGGAAAAATCCAAACTGATCACAAGTTAGATAGATTTCCTCTTAAACTCTTCACTGCTCTCCATCAGACAAAGCAAACTGCTACCATCAGTTAACGTAGTTTAGGTTAGGAATAAAACATGATAGAGCATGCTGTTAAAGGAAAATAATCTATTACAGGATGGTGTGATGTGGCCTGACTCAGAGGTGAAGAGTTAACTTTAACACCCTGAAGTAAAAATGGCATAACCTGATGTGTTTTATTCATCTTCCACCACTGCAATTTGCAAACGATTATCATTATTATTTATTTATTAAAGATGTCATACATTTTATCCATTTGTAGTTAGATTTAATAATGTGCATCATCTGTGAAACAAATTATTTCTTATCACATATATTATAACAGCTATAAACAGGGAAAACTTCATTACAGCTTTACTTCAGACTGTTACAAAGCAATGACACTGGAGACTCCTTCCATGAATGCTAAATAATTTTTTCATCTGTTTATGTGAAGTTGTTACTATAGAAATGATAACATATTAGAATAAGCACATTAAAGTCCCCGTGAAGTGCCTTGAAATGCACAGCATTATTCAATGTGCTGACGTAATTTCCACTGAAACAGGAAGTCAGGGTGGGACATATCGAGTGGCTTCTCCCCCTTTTTAAATAGCCAGTAGCGTTTAGCTTAACTCACAGCTCGGGCTAAACTGTACTTGACAGTTAGTCCCATGGATGCGAACCCGAGCAATAACGACACGTTGGATTAACTTGTAGAGGATTTTCCTCCACCTCCTTCACCTTTTCCAGCTGGCACAAATACTTCCTTCTTCAAAGTGAATGAATTCAAGCCATTTCCTTTTTGACCATCTTACAGTTGAAGAACTGAATAAAACGCGAGCATTTAATCAACCAAAGACACATTTAGGACCCATGATTGCTGATATTTCTCTCGCCCAAGAAAGGCAACTTTGGCAAGGTAATTTTTATAATGTTGTGGGTGGGATACTTCAGATTCTAGAGAGCATTTGATTGGACAGAAAATCTGATGAGAAGCTGAAGTGCAGAATGATGTCATCAAAATTGCTGATCCATATTGGTGGAAAAGGGAGAGACTGTAAATTTTGAAGACATATATCATCTAAATGCGAATATTGTCATTGTTTTGGAGCAGATTAGCTTAAAGATAACCTTAAGGCAAACATATTCATACTAAAGGCCACAAAACAACAATTTTGATTTCATGGGGACTAATATAATATTCGTGTGATCTGCAGAGAAAATAATCACCTTCTGAACAATCTGAATCAATAATTCAACAGCGCTCTAGTTTACAGCTGTGCCATTATTAAATTCTGTTGTTGAGCAGCTCTTAAATCCCCAACATTCTTCTCTCTGGCTAAAAAAAAAAGCATGACGCCACAGGTCTGCCGCCATTTGATGAATGTTTGTTATTCCGGCTTTCCAAAATTGGAGGATTCCCGATGTGTATACTTTCCCCTGACTTATGGACTTTACCTAAATTACACAGTCTGACTCGGTCACAGAAGGCGTGAGACGTGTAAGACGTGTAGTCCACAGAAAAGGCGTGCTCTATGCCGTCCTTCTTTTCAGAAAACTGCTTAAAGAAATAAATGATAACAACTAAGTTTATTCCAGTAAATCTGCGAGATCAAAAAGTCAAAAGTATGCCTTTGGTCAAGTTTGCTGATTACACAGCATCTGGATCCAGCATGTGAACTTTTCTGTAAAAGTGACGCAATGCTACAGAAAAGCTTTGGCAAACATCTGTGCAAACACACCACAGGAAGCTGGGTGGTGAAGACTATTGACATACAGCATATGGTCAATTTACAGCACTCTGGGTATTGCACTCTTCCTGTATCTAGCAGGTAGGTGTGTAATGCTGCAGAAGCTGTAACCATTTAATATAAATTAGAATTACACACTGTGTGTAAGGAATTAAACATTTTGGGCGTGTGCTGTGATCGGATAATAATAAACGACAGGGTGGTGTGATGAAGCATAGTTACTGCTAGTACTTAGGAGACTATTTTCCTTTAGCAGCACATCCTAAAGTGTTTTATTCGTCTCATACCACAACAATTTCCCAATGATTCATTTTTTTATTTATTAAAGAATGGCATTGCATTTTATCTCTTTATAGTTGCAAGATAACACGTTACTTCATGTTATAAATTAGATTATAGAAGCTATAAACTGTTGTTCCCTCACCAGCCACTTGGCTTGCTCTCTAAAAGTTTATACGGCAAGAAATGCGGCTTGACATTTTACAGAGAAACCACAAAGCATAAAATTCTCAGACTTGAAGACATCCCCATGTCAGAAAACTTAAATGCTGCACTGACATACCTAGTAACTAGGGAGTGTCTTAATGGCTAAATATCTAAGATACTGTACATTTTTAGAGCAGGTTTTATGTCTGTTGCGTCAACCAAACTTACGGCTATTTGCAACTAAACCAACAAAACTGGCATAGTTCAACATGACAGCATAATCAGTAAGAAAAAAAGGAAAGAAAGAACTTCACATAAATAATAACAACAATAGCAAGGAAAAACAGGATTATGAACTCAAACACACTTAACCGATGGGAGTGCCCATCCTCATTGAAGAGTTTAAGAGAATCATTCAGTTGCTAATGACTCTCACCTTTCTGAATCCCTTCTGATCCAGGATTTGATAATCCAGCATTTGATGCCTGCTCTCAGTTAAGTGTAAGTTTTATACCTGCTGCTAGGAAAAAATTCAGTTTAAAACCTGTTTGTACTAGTGAGTGTTACTTAACTGAGTGTTAAAGTTAACATAGAAATTTATAGCTGGTGTAAGACCCCAGGGCATCTGAGACAATATTTAGGGATTAGTCTGTTCAGGTTTAGCAGCTGAAACCTGTTTGCAGATTAGGTCATAAACTGAAGTTATCCTCATCAGGGGTCATCAATTTGGTTTTTACCATGGTCATATTCTCTTGTGTAGGTCTGACCTCCCCGACCCCATCCCACCCCCCAGGCTACCGACTAAACATCTCAACACCTCCCAGACTTTCATACCCCTGACACTTAGACACTCTCATTCAATCACCCACTGCTTCACAGCACACATGTTAACAATGCTAATTACCATGGTGATTCACTGCAGCACAAAGAGAAGAAGAAGCCTTTATTTGTCAAATTTACATTACAGCAAAGTGAAATTATTTTGTTCGCATGTCCCAGCTTGTTAGGAAGCAGGGGTCAGAGCGCAGAGTCAGCCATGTCATGGTGCCTCTACGTAGATCAGATAAGGGCCTAGTGTGGCAGTGGTAGCTCAGTGGTTAAGATGTTGGGCTACTGATTGGAAGGTCATGAGTTCAAACCCTGCACCCCCAGGCTGCCACTGTTGGGCCCTTGAGCAAGGCCCTTAACCCTCAATTGCTCATGTATAAATGAGATGTATGTCGCTCTGGATAAGGGCGTCTGCCAAATGCCGTAAATGTAAATGCCTTGCTCAAGGGCCCAAAAGTGGCAGCTTGGCAGTGATGGGGCTTGAATCCCCAACCTTCTGGTCAGTAACTCAGAGCCTTAACCGTTGAACCACCATTGCCACAGTGAGTAACATCTGCAGAAGCATCTATATGTTCTTGCATTAAATCCAAACTTTCCAGCTAAAATTTCTCTACCCACTTTATTAAACACTTAAGAATGTGAAACGTGCAAAATCAGATTTAACAATGCACACTGAATCACATAATGCCCACCATAACATTCTGTCTGGTTCCTATCCTGCTTTGGATTCCCAAGAGCATTAAAACACATGAATATGTCCCTCAGTCCTGGACTGTGATCTCATGCTCCTGGACTCTCTAATTCTATTTTATCCTAACAGGCCAACTGCAGAGGTTCCAGCTGTGGTCATGGGTGGGTGAGGTCCAGCCCAGGCAGTGGGACAGAAAGAAAGCGACAGAAGAGTCCTCGATCGATCCCAGCTTGTAATTAAAGCGGCACAATCAAGAAGAAAGGCTTAAAATTGAAAGGGACAAACCTATTTCTGGGCAGCAATTATGACAAAGGCTCCATCAGGGTTGTGGTACCTTGGCATGTTGAATGAATGACTCACTATTGCAATTGGGAAACCATTGAGCTCTAAACCACTGTGTATTTTGAATAGGAAAAGCCAGATGGGCCATCTTGGATTGTCATCTGGGATAAAACGTCCAAACGACTTTCTAGTCCTAATTCATTTACTGCAATAAATGAATTACGGTATGCTGACCAATGCATGCTGTTATTTCCAAAGATTCAGTCTGTATTCAGCATTTCAGGGTATAAGAGGAATATTCATAGCTCTGATGTTTGAGCTTCTGGAAATGCGTATCTAATCTTAAAAATCATATCTATAACAACTTACACATGGACATGTATGGTGGTTGCTCCATGTAAACTGTTTTTAATGTCACTGATATGGTGAAGTTTCCTGTAAGGAGACATTTATGCGAATACACAGAGATGTGATTCATACACTCAGTCATATTTAGGGGTAATTTAGCATAGCCAGTCCACCTCCTGATGTGTTTTTGGGAAGTGGGAGAAAACCTGCACAGACAATAACCAGAGCTTAAGATTGAATCAGACCCTGAAGCTATGAGGCAGTAACGCTACCCACTGCACCACCACACACTCCTGTGATAACAGGAACTAACAACATTTGATTGGAACAATAAATGGTTAAAAATCACAATGTCATTCTTTAATAAACCAAAATTTTCATTGGCAAAATGCTGAGAAAAAACTCCTGAGGACGTGCTGCCATTGCAAAATAATCAACTTAAGGTTGGTAATTCCATGCATACCAGGCCAGGTCACACCACGTTGTTGATTATTTTTCTATAACAGCATGTCATATTTTGTTTTCTTCCTTACATACTGTAAATAATACTTTAATTTACTCATATCTTGGAAGAAGTGATTTTTTTTTCTTGCTAAATCATTTTCATTCTGACTGTTTGAAAGCTCTATAAAAAGCACAGACAAAATTTAATGATCTAGCTGTAAAATGAGTCTAACAAGCCCGTATTGCTCATAAGGAATTTTCTCTGCAATTCCCTTTATGCGCATAAATAAATAAATAAATAAATAAATAAACAGATTCAAATAGGTTAAATAAGCCTACATGTTTTATCTATCTTTCCACCAGGCTGAGAAAGAAGACCTTTCCATAAAAACCTTTAAGACTTACAATACAGTATAGAACAAATGGTGTTCTTAATGTTTTATTAAGTTTCTGTTTTCTTTACAGTAGAACATAAATGCAGGCTTATATTAACCGCCCACTAACCACTAGTGTGATTTGCACAAATATGGTGCATGTAGTCCCTCTCACCCAGCTAATCGAATACAGATGTTGAACATGAACGGCAGGCTTGTGTCTCATTGTCTAATCCAACAGTGAATACAGATGCAGAAAAGCCCCCAGCCGCTGCTTTTCCCCATGAGCCAACAAAATGGATAAATGAATCCAGGCATGGGATGTCTACAAGCAGATTTTTGACACTGCAGTAATTTTTTAAAAATAAACTTCCTCTCTGATCTTTTATCGACAAGAACGACTGGACGTACAGTGCCTTGCAACATTGAACTTTACCACATTTTAAAGTGAAACTGTTACAACCTGGAACTGAAATGGACTTAACTGGGATTATACACTCACTAGGCACTTTTATTAGCAACCCCTGCACACCTGCTCTTTCGTGCCATTCTCCAATCACATCAAACATCAGAATGGGGAAAAATGTTATCTCAGCTGGTTTGAGTATTTCAGAAACTACTGATCTGATGGGATTTTCATGCACAATGGTCTATAGAGTTCAAACAGAATTGTGAAATTACAAAAAATATCCAGTGAGAGGCAGTTCCGTGGGCAGAAACATGATGAGAGAGGTCAAAGGAGAATGGCCTGACTGGTTCAAGCTTACATGAAGGCTGTGGTAACTCAAAGAACCCTGCTTTACAACTGTGGTGAACAGAAATGCATCTCAGAAAGCACATGTTGAAACTTGAGGTCAACGGGCTATAACAGCAAAAGACCACATCGGGTTCCACTCATGTCAGCCAAAGACAGGAATCTGAGGCTACAGTGGACATAGGCTCACCAAAACTGGACAGAAGATTGGGGGGAAAAACCATTGCCTGGTCTCATGAATCTCGATTTCTGCTGCAGATGGTAGAGTCAGAATTTGGTGTCAACAACATGAATCCATGGAACCAAGCTGCCTTGTGTCAACAGTTCAGGCTGATGGTGGTGGTGGTGGTGGTGTAATGGTGTGGGGAATGTTTTCCTGGCACACATGGATCCCTTTAATAGCATTCAAAAAATTGCTGACCACAATTTACCCATCTTATAATGACTGCTTCCAGCATGCGTCATGTCACAAAATATAAGTCATCTCAAACTGGTTCCATGAATTAAGACAGTGAGTTCAATATACTCCAGTACACTTTCCTCTCCATCAGGTCTGAATCCAATAGAGCACCTTTGAGATGCAGTAGAACAGGAGATTCACAGCATGAATATGTAAGGCATTAATCAAAAATCCATTGTTTAAAAAAATGGAAAGACTATGGCATTATATACAGAAGGCTATCTACCAAAAGTCAACCAAGAGGCCAAGGGTAACGCTGACCGAGCTGGAGACATCCACAGCTTGGATGGGAGAAGGACAACTATAGCCCGGATACACCACAAAGCTGTGCTTTATGGAAGAATGGCATTATATGAAATCCTGTTTGGAGTTTACCAGAAGGCGTGTTGGGAGACAGCAAATGTGGAAAAAGATTCTCTGGCCTATTTAGACCAAAACGTAATTTTTTTTCGTTCTTTGGCACAAAGCAGTATGTTTGGTCGAAACCCAACATTGATCATCATCCTGAGAAAACCAACCCTTCAGTGGCGCGTGATGGTGGTAGCATCATGTTGAGCGTTACTTTTGGAACCTTGGTTGCTTCTCTGGCTAAATCCTTCTACTTGGTCATTGAATTTTGTTGGATGTCCTCTTGTAGGCTGAGTCATGGTTGTGTCATATTCTTTCCATTTTTAATAATGGATTTAATGGTGCTCTGTGGGATGTTCAAAGTTTGGGATATTTTTATAACCAAACTCTGACACTTTTCCAAAACCAGACTTGTTTAAAACTCAGACCAATAAACAGGGAACCAGTGTATTTATATTGAAATCATGTGATACTTTAATTGCACACAGGTGGACTTCATTTAACTAACTGTGTGACTTCTTATGGCAGCTGGCAGAACTAGAACTAATTTCACAGCAACAGGGGAGAATACTTGTTCAATCACAAATGCTATGCTTTTTTATTTGTAAATAAATGTATGAACTATATTGATTTCCCTCACTCATTGGTATATATTCATGGCATACAGTATAATCCAAATTAAGTCCATTTCTGTTACAGGTTGTAACTCTACAAAATGTGGACAAGTTCAAGGGATCCATGAGATTTCATGAGAAATGTGTACATATTCAGATGAGTGGGGGTGATTTGGTTGGATTTTGCATGATTTCATTTATAAAGACATAAGACAAAGTATAGACATGATCACCATCCCTAATCCCAACTATAATCTTAATTCTTCTTGTTACAAATTTGCAAGTGTTAAACCATCTTTGTAGGTTCATATAAATGACCTGGCTCCAATAATGACTCCTAAATGTGATCTTTTTCTTGGTCTAACCCTTAATAATACATATGGACAGTCTCTTTAAACAAGTACACACACAACATTGTTGAGCAAGTGGTAAAGACAAGGTGGAAAAAAGTATGGGAACTTCTTGGATAAACATCTCTTGAAAAGACTGTTGCAAGTGTAATAATAACTATATCAGTATAGCTAATAAACTGATAACTCAGTATATAGAAACTCACAAGTTATCTGCTTCTGACTACAAATTCTCTTCCAAGTGCATCTGAGCTTGATCTTAAAGCTAATCTTGATCTTAAAGCTGACTGAAAAGGGATCCAAGGAATTCCTGAACACTTGGCTCTCCATTGTTTCCCAGATAAGTAGATGGTTTGCGAATTAAACAAATCCATCACTGTCGCTTATCTCCATAGGAGTTGTGTCTTACAAAGAAAATTCTCACAAAAGTAATAAAGAGCCTTAGGGTGAAACTTAAGTATCTGCAGGCATTCCTCATACCAAATAACAGCTGTGTTAATTCCCCTAGGAGAAAATCATGGTGCATGTTCGCAGCACTCCTGGGGGTTACGACTGAGGAAACCAGTGTGAAAAAAAAAAAAAAATCCTGCCTGTCTCACCACATGAATGTTCAGACGTGGGGACAAGTCAGAGTCCTAACATTATCACCAATAAAATTGTGTGTTATGAAATTCATGCAACAAATCTGCAAAAATAAAGTTGTGTACAGAAGAAAGAAGATAAAATGCTCCCAATTTCTGCATTCAGCAGTCGGCTGAGATTAAGGCTAGTGATGTAATTCTTACATACTTATATTTTAATATGTGGCTCAAGTGATGCCATATTTGTTATGCTGACTAAGTAAAGAATAAAAAACTTTTCAGGTGTGTAGGTATAGAAAAAGAATAAGTGACAGGGTGGTGTGATGCAGCCCAATACAAGAGAAAAGAGAAGAGTTACAGTTACCACCCAGACATGGATTATTTTCCTATAACAGCACATCTTGAAGTGTTTTTTTTCCCCTCTTGTGCCACAGCAATTTGCCAACGATTAGTATTTTTAATTTATTAATGAACAGCTCATTTGAATTTTTATCCATTGATAGTTACATATAATGTTGTGGAAAGTACATGAAACAAGATAGTTCCTGTTCTCACTTACCTAACTGTCATGTTACACAGGTTGTCATGCAGAAAGCACAAACTGTCCACACAAACTGTCCTGAAGACTTTCTTCTGGTGGAAAACTTACTGAATGTTACAAAGCGTTTACACTAGAGACTCCTTCCATATATGTTAAAGAAAACTTCATATCGATGAGTGCTTTTTCTTTCTTTTAAATAACAGCACATTTCTGTTTATATGTTTTGTCTGTTTATTATTAGTCTTAGATTACATTATGTACTTAGATTACATAATTCTAATCCTAACTCTAACCCAAAGCCTAACTATAAGATAATTCTAACCATAGTGGTAACTACATATACAAAAAGTTGGTGGTCCCTTTTGAGGCTTTAAAAGGAAATGCATTTAAAATACATTTCTAAAAATTGGACTGCACGATTTGTACATCCATAATCATATCACATCATGAATCTGACACCTAATATAATTCTGTAGAGAATTAAAAATTTATAGCACTGTTTATTATACAGATTACATACATCAGTGACTGTGTCTGAGTCTTGAATTTGTGCCTAAACTGTTGAACAAACACCTGAATTAACACATGAATTCTCTCCTACTGTGCAAACAAGCATGCTCCAGCTCATGTGTTTATCCAGCTGGACCAAGCACCAGTCACAAACACTGAGATGAATTAATTGATTTGAGTAACTCTTACTCCTGGCAGCTACCGCAGTGCTTTCACGTTATTTCTCTCAGTGTAGAGTGTGGGGATGCCCAGACTGTCCATAAAGCAGAGCTAGAAGGTATTTATTTATTTATTTTATTTTATTTTATTTTATTTTTTTCCCCAGTGGTGGATTTACTGGTCTAAGTGTAAGAAATAAAACATATTGGTGTGCTGTCATTGTGTTACACCCTTAAACAGGAAGTGTATCTGTTTAGCACTCCAAATGTCCATATCTGTGTTTGGATCTAAACCTGAAGTACAGTAGAAGGTAATTATTTTGTGAGTAACAAAACGTGGTGTTTTAGTCCTCTTATACCACCTCAATTTGCCAGTTACATTTTTAAAAATTAATTAAACACAGCACATCACACTTTTATTGATCAATTATAGTTACATTTAATGTTGTAGAATGTCCATGAAATTACTTAGTTCTGGTTATCACTTACATTAAAGCAGCTATAAACATTCACTCCCTCACCAGCCTCTCTTTTTCTCTCTTGGATCTAATGAGACAAAACAAAGGAACACAACTCTCAAACTCTTCTGTCCTGAAAAACCTTCTGTGTGATAACTGGAACTGGAGACATCTCGTTACAGAAAACTTCAACAGTTCAATAATTATTGCAGGACGTGTCTTTATTATTAGTCTTAGATTATGAATTAGAATGAGTTAAGTAGTATATTAAACCTATGATTTTAATTACAGTTGGAACTACTGTCAGAGCTGCTGTTATCTGTTATAGGAAATTAATCAACACCCTCTGACCAAACAGAATCAGGAATTGTAAAACTGGGGGAAATGTTGTTAAGATGATATGGTTTGAGTCACTGAGTTGGATTGTATGTGTGGAAAGTTGGCTTATATTCATATAATGTATCTGGAACGGGATTTTTTTTTCACACTGGATCTGGCCTTGTTTTCTCTCTCTCTCTCTCTCTCTCTCTCTCTCTCTCTCTCTCTCTCTCTCTTAGAAAGAGAAAGTCAAAATGTTGCTTTATTGGCATGGCAAATATTAACATTTGTATTGCCAAAAGCTTAGAAAATAACTACAGATATAAATAAATAGACACAAATTTATTTGTACTTTATTGGCATGATTGTTAAAAAACAATATTGCCAAAGCATCAATATAGACAAGAAATGATAATTAAAACAACAACAACAGCAATAATAATAATAATAATAATAATAATAATAATAATAATAATAGAATTTTAAAAAATAGTAATAATTACAACAACAACAAAAAAAATCCTCAGTTTTTCAGTTGTCATGTGGTTTATTGGCATGGCAAATAATTGTACATTTGTATTACCAAGGCAAGTACAAAGGAAGGGTAGTGTAAAAACAGGAGAAATAAAATAAGACAAAATAAAATAGAACACCCATAAATTAAAATAAACAAACTAAAAAAGGTAATGCAAACGATGTACATAAATTAAGGACAATAAAAAGGCACTATATACAGAATCTCTCTCTCTCTCTCTCTCTCTCTCTCTCTTTCTCTCTTTCTCTCTCTCTCTGTGTGTGTGTGTGTGTGTGTGTGTGTGTGGGAGGGAGGGAAGGAGGAGGGGGTTTGCTGTGTAATGGGTCAAAGTGATCACTCCGCCTTTTGCGCACTGGAACTACCCTCCTCACTCTCACTCTCTGCCCCTGTGTAGGTGCACCTCGTCTCCAGCTCCGTGTGTGTTCGGAGTGTGTTTTCTCTTTTCTCTGCGCCGGGACTGTGGGAATCCTGCGGACTGAATGGACTGAGTGCGCACTGACCCGCACTGCTGAGCCAAACAGGAAAAGAAAGAAAGAAAGAAAGAAAAAGCGCGCAGACTGACTGGGCGGACTTGCGCTTGTTCTCTCACGCTGTTCTCTAGCTTCTGGTCTTGTTCTTGCACCCTGTCCCCTTGTCTTGAAGCTGCAGTCAGATCATGATGTTCCTGCCGGGGATTTATGCGCTCACCTTTGCGCTGCTGCTTGGTTGCGCTCAATGCGCCCGCGAACAAATCCCGACAGGTAAAAGCCTTTTTTTTTTTTTTTTTTTTTTTTTTTTTTTAAACATTATGTTTTATACAAGTTCCTGATTGTCCTGGAGGTTTCGTGGAATTTTCCTGGACGTGACTCACAGGTTCATCTTCCTCCGAGCCACGGTTTCTGTGTTCACCCAATAAAAGTCGCACGTCTAAAATTATCTGGGTGTGTTTGACTGTAAAAAAGGGAAAGGAACCTTGTCAAGTCCTTATTTCAGCGCCCGAGGCTTTAAACCTCTTCTAAATTTCAAAGGGTTAAAAGGTTTCGTAGCTTTTCAGGAACAAATCACCAAACGAGTTGATGAGAAAGTGTATTAGAGCAAATTTAAAATGGTCAGGTGCGAAAAAAATAAATCCACAATACAATTGCACTTCATAACTTCATAAAGTTGATTCCCCTTTTTGTATTTAATAATAATAATTTAAGAAGATAAAAGGCACCGGCTTGATCATTTTATAAAGAAATTCCCACTTTAAAAACGTATTAATTTTATTAAGTGAGAATTACATTCTTTGCTCTGTCCCGTAAAACACACTTCTCTGACAAGGAGAAAACCAGACCAGAGTGTATGGATATGATCCAAGTAGAACCTGGAGACTCAGCTGGAACAAATATGTGATATTTAGGGCATGAAATGTTAAAGAAGGCTTTAAGCATATTACCTTCTGGAAAGCCATCACTTTATAAACATGTGTTTGTTTTTTCGACTTCCTCTGTTTAACTAAACACAGCCTGGTTGGACAGGAGAGAATTGTGTTAAACCTATAGCTGAACAAAATGATGCCTTATGTTGGAGCGAGTGATGCTTGATTGCTATGTTTGACACCTGCAGACATACCATGTGTGCAGTGGGTTTCCTACACAGATAACACTCTGTGCTGTTGAAGGTTTTGCATACATTTGGGTGAAACTAATATGACTTAATTATTTGAGGTGCAACGTACGGCTGGCTATATGTTAAATGTTTATTTTACGCACCAGATATAGTGAAATTATCTTATATTTCTTTTCTCATGCTTTAATCTTTATCTGTGAATAACTCACATGCATGCCAAAGGAAGAGGGTCTTCTAAATCCTTAATCTACCCTAGAAATAAATGTGGCTAATGATATACAGTCTAATTTAATGGTGCTCTTTCCTACATGAAGAGGAGGAGAAAATGAAGAGGAGTGAGAAATCAGTAAACTAAGCCATGTTTTAAGATACTTAAAGTGGTAAAAAAAAAAGACACACATATATTGAATCCTGATGATGCCAGAACTATCCATGAACAGGAGCCTAGGGAGCAAAATTACAACCCCCCTGAGTAAAAAGTTGAAAAGACACAGTTAGCATGTGTTCACTCTCCCCCGTTGGTTGGGTTGCTAAAAGTTAGTAGACCATGAAACCATTCTGAAGTGAAAATGCAAGGTTTGGTGTTTTTTGGCTTGAACAATAGGGTTACAACTTGTTTTTTTTTTCTTTTTTTGGTATTCGAAGTAAACATGGCTTGAACCCAGTAGAAGAATTATGGAGTTTGGAATCAATTAAAAATGCAGCTGCTGATGAGACTTTGTTATGTAATGCATTTCTCAACCCTAATAGTTTCTGTGTAGCGATATTGATAGATATTCTATCCAGCCATCACTAAATATATGACCTCATCATATACATCATATTGCTCTGCAAAGTCTGAGAGACTGAAGCGCTGCCAATGGATTTGAACGTGGGAAAGCTGAAAATCCATCACCCTCTGTATGTCCACATCCTTTCATAACAGTCTTCATAGAATTTATAGGCTGTATGCTGCTGTAAAACATATGCCTTCATATCAGAGAGCAGAGCCAGAATATAACACTCTAGGCTCAGCAAGCTGCGGTTGCTGGCAGTCTGAACCCTGCAATTGGCCTTCGGGGGGAACAGGGTGATGGGTTGCCACGTCCTTTATTGAACCGGCGTGCGAGTAAAGCGGTCTGCGAGTGTTTGTTGTTTCTGTGGAATTCTGTGCAAACCGTCACATGATTCTCAGTTACAGAGTAATAAGCTGGTCACTTATCTTTCCCATGATGTTCTTGAGCCAACGATCAGAGGATGGATGATGGTGTAGGACTATGAAGCACTACTCTTGGCCCTCTGTTTAATTTCTTATTTATCATCTTTGCTGTCTATGTATCCTGTTCTGGACAGAATGCTCAGATTTTCCGAAAACAATCCCTTCTCAGTGCTCCACTGGATGTCGCTTTTATACTCTCGTTCAGACAGTATGTGCGGACAGAAATAAATATCTTAATTGTACATAAATAATAGATTTTCAGCAATTCGAAAGAACTTAATCATGTTTAAAATGGCATTGGTTTGGAAATCTAATCCATACCAATACATCTTCTCCTTTGATTGTTCCCTCTAAAAAACAAGAAACTCTTAGCAGGTTGAGAAAAAAATACCACCAATCCCCTCAGTGTGTTGGTGGATGAGATGGCTATTATTTTCAGATTTGAGCCAAGCAACAGTAAGAAAATTGAGAGGCAAAAATCGCATGCCGTGTACGCTATTCAATAATATGCAGCTCCTCCATTTTCTACTGACTAAAGGGAACACAGTCCCATGCCCTTTGTTTCTACTTGGCATACAAGAGCAAAGTTCATGAATTCACAGGTCAAAGTCAGTGTGACCCAAAAGTAGTCACGTCCTTTACTCTACAATTTATTACCACTGCTTTAACTTAAAAAGCAGAAGAGCGTGGTTTTCAGGTGTCTCCAGTATCACCACACCAAGGAGTCAAAAATGGTTAACGTTAAACTGTAAATGTTAGAATGCTGTGAAATACAGTATGCAGAGCTTTATGAATTAACACACAGCATGAGTCAATGAGGCAAACGTGAGGCAAGTAGAAACTCCTGCTTTTCCTACTGGCTGCATGTTGGTGGTTCACATTTGTTTCCCCTCATTTACAGAATCTGTGGTAGCACAGAGATCAGAGTGTGATCCCTGAGCAGATAATTTATTAAAACTGCCTAAATGTGAGGAGAGCATCACTAAATTGTTTTTTTTTTTTTTTTTTTTTTTTTTTTTTTTTTTTTTTTTTTTTTTAAATGTTCTGTCTCCAAAATCACTGATCCCAACAGTGCTGGTGAAAAATAAGTCTTGTTAGTGAGTAAATATTGTAGATAAAATATTATAGGAAACTTTGACATGTTGTATCAAATATCTCTGCCAATATTCCAACATTGCAATGTAACTAAAAATAAAAAGGTTGTCTATGTTTGAGACATACACCGGTATGTGATGTGACGTCCCACATTAACTGTGGATGCATACAGTAAAGTCAAACAAGCAGCTCAAATTCTCTTGATTCTCTGCCTCTAGTGCTACAGTAAAGACAAACAACCTCCTCATCACCAATCTTTATTTCATCGGCATTACTCAGCAGATCATAATAAAGCTAATCTAAAGTGCAAGCTAGGCTACTTAGTTGATGCTAGCTAGAACTAATAAGAGCGTTTTTATGGTTACAGTGTACACATCACACAAGCTGTTCCTTTTCTCATATTAGAACTAAATGCTCTGGCCATCACCTTTTCTGGAAAAGAGCAAGTGTGAAAGCACCCTTATACAGTAGGTCATAATTGTAGCTAATAATTTGTTAATGTTAAACATTTTCTCATTAGCAAAAGTTCATTTATATGAATATTTACATAGGTTAAAGGTTACAGGTTGGGTTAGAATTCAGACCTTTTCATTCAAATGAAATTGAATAAAATCCAACCACACAATTATGATTTCATGCAATGTAAAGGTTATATAGTTAATTAATGTTAGTCAGTTAATAATGAAGGAATCCTTAATGGAAAGCAGCTATAAACAGTCATTCCCTCACCAACTCACCAGACAAAATGATGCAACTTGTCATGTTACCCAGAAAGTGTCAAAACAATTAGTGCTTTACCTCTGACTGTTACAAAGCACTAACACTGGAGACTCCTTCCATAAATATTAAATAAATGTCTCCTACGGAAAACTTTCCCATATCAGCTTTACCAAATACAGGTCTTTTTAATCCGTTTATGTGGAGCGTCCTCCATACAAGTCCCTGTGTAAGTTGTTACTATAGTAACTCTAATATTTAGAACAAGCACATTAAATCAGTGATTTGCACATGAGCTGCTGTTACAGAAAATTAATCAACAACTTATCAATATCAAGCATTCTGACAAAATCAAGAGACATGATGCAGGGCTACTTTACCAACCTGGCTGTCTAATCTAAACAGTTCCTACAGTGTGGTGATGGAAGCATCTGAGGTTTCAACAGCATGCTTTATTAGCAATTTACCACAATAAACAGAGCCTGTTGTTCCTGCCTCACTCTGCTTTTTCCTAATAAAGAATTTCCTATGGCAACGCTTGACCCAGTTTTGAGAGGGATGTGATGGCAATAATTATCAGTCAGTTGAACGTCTTCTTTTCCTTTGATCTCTATAATTATAATTATTTTCCATCCTGGGAAAAGTTAAATAAGGAAGTTTGGTATGTTCCACCACTTTCAGTCAGAGGTCTAGAGGATATAGGTCTGGCAGATTGAGATGATGTCACACATTAGTCATCACCAAGAGGCCATTATGGCAGACTTGGAGCAGCATCATTGAACGTGCATAACCTCAGCCGATACATGACATGGTTCCAGGGTTATGAGCAGATACGTGTGTGTTTTTTACCCACTATCAGCTCCAAGGGCCCACAGGAGTATACACTTCTATTTTAGTCATGGACAGCTGAAATAACGTCTGACCAAGGATCATTTCCTTTGGTTTATTGCACACCCGGGCCTCAAATTAGGTTTTTGGGTCCAGAGCAGAAACACATGGGCTGCCTACCTTGGTGCAGGAATGTGTGTGTGTGTAGTTTCCAGACTAGCAGGTACAGTTTACTGCTGTCTTGTGCGAGAAGAACCTTCTTGTGGTTACATTAAAATTCTTCCAATTTGACACTATAATTTCCTTTCATCTTGGTTAGAAGTAGAACAGTGAGTGGTTGGGCTGGTGTGTGTGAAGCATAGTGTGTGGGTGTGGGTGGGGGGGGGGGTCCCTGTAACCTGTTAACCCTTTAAGATGCTACAAGCAATATTTTTTCCAAGTCTCCAGGGTCAGTAGGTCAGAGTTTCCATGTTTCCAGAGTCTTAGTTTCTTAAGGGTTCTTTGGATCATTAATGGTTCTAGATTTCTAAAGAGGTTCTATTTGGAACCTTTGCTGACAGAAAAATGATCTGATGTAGGGTTCTACATAGAGCCTTTAAGGTTTCCCCCAGAGGGACAAACGAAAGAACCCTTTAGTATACTAGATGAATGTAGATTGCTTCGGATATTCAGATATTTCAGAAAGAAAGAAAAAAGTCTGTTCTTATTGGAGCCTTTTATGAAAGAAAACCAATTTGGTGTAGTGCTTATAGAGCTGTCAGTGTTTCCTGCAGATGGACAAACAGAAGAACCCTTTAGGGTACTAGATAAAAGTTTCATGTTGTGTTATTCCCTCAGAAGTCCATGATCCAGGGTAATTTCAGTTACTGTCTAAGCAAAGTTCTGCTTGTTCAGCTTAGAACAACAAAAAAAGGGTTCCTCAAGGTTTCTTTGAAGAGTTCATGGGTTCTTAACTGCTCAAATGGGTTTTAATCAGAACAGCAACAGTTTGTGCCTCATAGCTCCAGGGTCAAGTGTTTGGGTTCAGATTTGCAGAGTTCCGATTTTGTCTTTGGCTCTCGTGGGTTTCCACCCAGACTCTTAGAGAAAAGTGTTTCTCAAGGGTTCTTTGGATGATCACTGGTTCAAAGGAGATATATTAGTTACTGTCTATGCAGAGTTTTATTTGTGTCAGTGTGGGCTTTCTCCCAAGGGTCTTCAAGGGATCTTCAAGGGTTCTTTGTATAGTTATAGTTTGTATAGAATTTTTGGCTTTCCAGATGGGTTCTGCAATAGCGATACACGATACTCTGTTTAAGTCAAGTGTCAGTAATTTGAATTCTACTTTAGAGATTTTATTTTACTATGTGGTTGGATTATTGTATTGGGTACTTTGTGATGAGCTTTTGATTAAAAAACAAAAGCTTTTTTATTAATTTTCTCTTTATATTGTTCTTAAATTGTATGTGTGTATTTGCTCATATTATTAGTATTATATTTGCCTATATTAGTATGATATTTGCCTAAACGATATGTTAAAGAATTTGTGGTACGATGTGCCTTTATGTAAATACATAGCCATGTAGAGGTATCATCTGTATCGTGCTCTGTCTCTTGCACTCCCTGTTTGGAAAGTGTAAACTGCCTTTGGCTATAGCACAGATCGGAGTTGTAATGAGGTCAGTTATGAGGGTGGTAATTTGAAGTGGCAGAACACTGAGCATACTTTTCTAATGACTGGAATTCGTCCCAGTGCTTTTTGCCAACAATAAGCATGACCTACTTTTTCCTGGATTAAGCATGTTTGCACTGTTTAATTATTTAGTTATTCAAAGACATTTTGGTTCCAGGGCGCAATTAAGTTCTATACTTTCTAAATTATGAATTAGCTTATAAATTAGCTGTAAAATGATGTCTTACAATTAAAGACTATGCATAGACCCTAAATCCTTAGCCTTGTTTTTTTTTTTTTATTAGTTTATGGATTTGTTTTGAATTGCTTTTTTCCCCCAATTCATTAATATGAAATGACTCAGTTTCACAAACATTTCATTAAATTCATTTTAAAAAAGTAATTTACTGCATATTCCATATATAAAATCTCAGTAACTAATCGCCAGCTATACGATTTGAAGATGATCAATTGAGCTTCACATTAGTGCATCTCGTTATATATAAATTTACACAACTTTTGTAGGATACAAACTTTTTTTTTTTTTCTGACTAAATGGATTTTCAGGAATACCACAATTCTTGTGTAAATGCTCTTGCAAATGATTTATGAATATATATCTTCACATACAGCTTGATAAATGTTAAAAATGTTACATTTTGTTCTGAAAGTACACACAATGTATGCGTATTTCAGAGTTCTGATACCAGGACTGCCAGAGAACTAGTGCTGGACCCTTGAACAAGTTCCTCATCCCGTGCACCATCTCTCAGTTATCCATAAATTAAAATTAAATAAGACCACCTGCTAAAAGCTTAATTGCAAATGTGATGTAAATATTTTGAGGCTTCATTCCATGCAAGAGCTGCCCCGCCAAGCATTTGTACATTTTCAGCACAGATGAATTTGTTTTGCGATACAACAGAACCATAAAACTGAAGCACCATGATTGTGAACACATGCTGTATCTGTTTCCATGCACAACAGAACAGCAGCTCCAGTGTGTCATATCAGACCCTCGCCTGCTGCATGCCAGACTAATTGAGCTGTCTGAATAGGAGTCTGAGCACTAAGAGTGTGTTATTGTTGACCTGACTTTCTTTCATACACCCGGAGGTGCTGCCAAACCTAAACGTGTTGTAGCTGTTGAAACCAACAGGGGCGGCTGGTAAAAATGGACTAGCAAGGCTAAAATGGTATCAGTATAAGGTTTCATTTTCGGCATCCACACATCAGATTATTTATTGTCTCATTCTTATTATGTCATTGATGAGACCTTTTGATGTGATGTATCGCTCGACCCGAATAGTATCATTATCTATTGACAGATAGTAGATCTTGGCCTCCCATCTAATATCAGAACCAGCAGTCACTGAAAACCAAACAGAAGTGTTTGAATTTCTGTCACTGTGTGTGTTTGTGTATAGCTGTCCAATTTCTCTGTAGGAATTTCTATTTTTAGTATCAGTTCACTTGCTAGATTTGATTTTTTGATAATGCGTCAGTGAAGTACTATTGAGTATGAGCAACATTTATTACATTTTAGATTTAAGTTAAGAAGTTGTGCTACTGATCGGAAGGTCATGATTTCAAATCCCAGCACCGCCAAGCTGCCACTGTTGGGCACTTGAGCAAGGCCCTTTACCCTCAACTGCTCCCCGGGCGCCGCAGCAAAAATGGCTGCCCACTGCTCCGGGTGTGTTCACGGTTTGTAGTGTGTGTGTGTTCACTACTCCTAATGTGTGTGCACTAACTTGGATGGGTTAAATGCAGAGGACAAATTCCAAGTATGGGTTACCATACATTGGCCTTCACATGTCACTTTCACTTCACTTTCACTTTCTTGTCCTTTGAATATAAGCTGCGATGAAGATAAATATACATGAAGCATATTTGTGCAGGTAAGGATGTGACGGTTTGCAGCAATGTGTTGGTTTAGACCGGGGTTAAGCGAAGAATGAGGGTCTTTTTTCTCTCTTTCTGTGTGTTTGCTGTGTTCTCTGAGACTCAGGCATCTGCAGTGCTAACATTTACACAGACGACTATAGTGCGAGTGCCCAGGAAAGGGGGTGGGGGGTGAGGGGTATTCATGGTAAATGGTAAATCTGCATTCATAGGCATGGCCATGGCTATATCAGGGATACCGTAGTAATGAAAAGTAACTAATGCTTGCAAAATTAATGCGTATTTGAATATGCTGAATGATAGAATCATATTACATTTATGATAAAATTTTAACATATTTTGTGGTGTATTATACTGTGCCAATGTCTGATTACATTTTATGCTACACAAGGAAAGAGCTCGCTACACTAACTTTTAAAAAAACAAAGAACGCAAAATGGAAGTGTAGGTCTATAGGTGCACTTTTTATTATGGCAGCAATTTTCACTTTGTACAGAATTACCAAGAAGATATATTTATGCTAAACTTTGTAAGTAATCAGAGGGGAGGGGAAATCATCTAGCATATGTATTATAGCAAAACTTATACACTTGCAGATTCATAGAAATATCCTATCAGCCCATCATGTGGCAGAAGTGCAACACAAAATCATGCAGATGCAGGTCAAGAGCTTCGGTTAATGTTCACATCATCTCAGTGACTTTGACTGTTGTAATTCTGAGAGAGGAAATGCCTTGTTGAAGTGATTGGTCAAAGAAGAATGGCCAGACTGTTTTGAACCGACAGGAAGGCTACGATAACTCAAATAACCACTCTTTATAATCACAGTGAGCAGAAAAGCATCTCAGAATGCACAACATGTCAAACCTTGAGGCGGATGGGCAGAAAACCACATCGGGTTCAGCTGGATAGTCAAAGATTAGAAAAAGACTATGACTGGCCTAACTTTTCTTTGTACACATTTAACATATCTGCATTCTTCATCATTCATTTGTCATGGTTGGAAATGTAAAACTAAAGTCGGCGGTAATGTTGAATGCCCCTGTGCCCTGACTTTTCCCAGGTTTCCAATGAGTTCTGTATGCTTATTTTCATAATCTTCAAAATGAGACTGCAGTGCATTATACTGCATTTGTGGACTCTATAAGTACTCTCATCAACCGACATGAAGAAGACATATGGAATAATAATCATATTTCAAACCACTATAACATGAAGAGATTTTCAGAATTTTAAATCACATGGCCAGACAAAAAGAGGTTCCAATCTATACCACGGTTCTGCCAGTCACTCACTCTGTTTTGAGGGAAACAAGTGTTAACATACAGTATGGGAAACTGTACTTAAGGCTCAAATCAGACCATGTATAGACAAATCATCCAGATTAGCCTCTGTGTGCAATGCCATAGACATGTGGAGCACGGAATAACTGTGTGGTTTACAGTCAAGATTGATCAGCTGTAGATGGAAAGAATGCAGTGCTGGTAAACTAATCCCAGAGGAGAAGTTGCATGTGATTGGTGATAAACAGCCACTCATGTGAAAGTGATTGTGATTTCTTCTGTCAGTTTCATTTTCTGTGCCAAAGAAATGGACAAAAGGTGTTACTCACTATCTCACCATTTTCTAACCTCTACCCAAAAACATTCCATTCCCCATGAAGGAAGACTACAACAGATGGTTCTCTTTTCAGGAAAAGTTCCAAATTATTAGAATTATTAGTTATTAAATTATTAGAAAGCTTCTCTAAGAAGCTTTAAGGGATCGGAACCATTCAGGAACCATTACTTTGAGTGTATAGTCCATGCGCAGATGCTGACTAATCACACAATCAAACCAGCTTCATGTGTCTTTGTGCTGTTTGTCTTTTACCACAGAGAAGAAAGTGCCTCCAGCTGTGTTGGTGTTGGAAGAGAAGGCCAGCCAAACTCAGTGACATCAGCAATTTAGGGAATAAAACAGTTTATACTACATCGCTGATGAATTCTCAAATCTGATTAGGGAGAAGATGTTGATTAATTTTCTATAACAACAGCTCTGTCAGTAGTACTGTTTGCAAGGCAAATCACAGGTTTCTACTAACGTGTTCATTCTAATACATTTTTCTATAGTTATAACTTGCACAGAGACTTCTATGATGGATGCTCCACAGGAATAGGTTTAAAAAATGCATTAAACTGAGATGAAGTTTCCTTAGATATTTATTTAGCATTCATGGATATTTATATAGCATTCATTTTTTTCGTCTTCTTAACTGTCTTAACTGTCTTAAAAAGACAGGAAAAAAGAGAGGCTGATGAGCGAATGATGTCCTACAACACTAATGTACTTATAAATGGATAAAACTTCGGGGTGGTAACAGTGACTCATCATCACACCACCCCATCATTGATTACTTTCCTATAACAACACACCCCTAAGTGTTTCATACTTTACATATCTCACTAAGGTGGCATTATGAGAAGTGAAGAGTGTGTGTGCTCGGAAGTTTTCATCTCCTGTTCCTGTATTTGCTGGTGTGATGTGGCGATTGATAGCTATTGTCCCAACGAATTGGGGTCTTCAGGTCACACCTGGGTCAAAACAGTTGGTGTTGTCTGTGGGTGTGGGGAAAGCATACATCAAGGAGAAAAGAATGGTTCTGTCCCTTTATTAAATGCACTACTGCACTTCCCCAAAGGCTACATTAAGTCATTCAGGCATATTGTGTTTAAGGCACTTTAATTAGTGCTGTAAGAATATGAATCTCTTTAAAGCTAGTGAGAATGAGAGAGATTAATGTGGTTAATGAGTGAAATTATTTGCAGAGCATTGGGATTCATCTTCAAGACACGACAGTAGCTGCATTTATTTTCCATGTCTTTTTTTTTTCCCACAGAGATGGGTTCACACCATCATTTTCAAATAAAAAACAAAAAAGCAGAGTGCTTCTCGATGGTTGTACTGTGACTGAAGAGTGAGTCAAATATTCTAGACAAAGTGTTTCCCTTGTTTTTCTAGGAAAAGATGGAAGATGTTGCCTGCTGTATACATTTACACTACACAAATAGGAATGAAATATTTTTTTTTCGTCTGACTTACTGTATTTCTCATTAAGAACAACGATTAAAGTTACATCAAAATTGTGCCACGATGAGGTAGTGTCGTATGTAAGCGCCTAACATTTCCTTCTTTGCAACAGAATCACAAAGGTAGTGTCTGAAATGTTTTCTGTTACAGTTAACACAGCTGCTTGGCAGTAATAAGTTCTCCAGATGTTATTCACTACCCCCACTCCACTTTTCAAGATTAAAATGAGAATGTGTGTAATGGAGTAATGCCGTCTGAGCGCAGTCAGTGCCTTCTCTGTTCGTGACGTGAGAGGAGTGTAACGCAGATGGAAAAGAGAAACAAGACTCCACTGGTCGTCTCTGAGACAATAATTCAAACTTACATTCCATTGAATGCATTACATTTCACTCTTGCTCATATTTATCTCCATGTCATTAGGCAAATGTTGCTGAGATTTTATCCTAAAAAATAAAACCTTGTTAGGCTTGATATATTGATTGGCTAAATAATTTTGACTCAAGCAAAATCCAGATGTAGATTTAGATCCCAAATGAACAAGCCAGAGGTGACAGTGGTGAGGAAAATCTCCCTGAGATGATATGAGGAGGAAACCTTTAGAGGAACCAGAGTCAAAAGGGAGCTCTTCCCCTTCAGGGTGACACTGGATAGTGGGATTATAAATCCTTAGTTTTTTGGCACCTTATGTGGGATTCATGATGTTACTTCCCCAGTAATGATGGATCTTGATGGCCTTCACCAGCTTGGTGAGAGCAGCTCTGCTTTCAGGGTTGAAAGCTGACACAAAGCTGTGTCCCCCATTATTTAATGCCTTGTGTACACTGGTATGTCCAAGAGTCTTTTTTTTTTGTCTGCTATTTTGTCATAGTCTGGACATTTTGTCATACACCTAACATTTATTCATGCATAGTTAACATAAAGTATGGATGATGGTCCTTGACAAAAGCTTTGACTTTCCGGAGATTTAGCATCAACCAGCTTCTCAATCACCCTCAAAAACTGCATACTTGTGGGTTAAAAAGTAATAAATGTAATTGCCTTTATGTCTGACTCTATCAGTCAACTATCCTTTGCCTTCAGTTGTTCAAAATGCAGCTTCTAAGATGTTGACCAGCACTAATAAGTGAGAAAGCATCTCTCGCATCCTGGCCATCACAGGCTAGTAATCAAATACAGAATTGCGTTTAAGTTTTTTTTTTTTTTTTTTTTTCAAATCTCTATATGGCATGGTACCATGCTATATCTCCAACTTCCTTAGTGCCCATTCTACCTAAAGAGCTACAGTATTCTGTGAGGTTTATAGGTGACCATGTGTTTTCAGTTACACCTTATATTTTCTTAAAATAAAAGCATTCATTTTCATTCAATCACACATCTTCAGGGTCGTGGCAGAAGGCAGGAATATGCAATAGATGGAAGTTGTTTTTTTGTTGTTGTTTTTGTCTTTTGCTGCATTTTATTGATTCATTGATTTTTTTTATTGATTTATTGAATTTATTTCATGTTATATTTTAAATTGATTTGTTTCCTTTTTGACTTGATTCTATTATAGCTCACATTGGGAAGACACTTGTCTTTTAATTGTGCTATATAAATAAAAGTGCCTTGACTTGATTACAATGGACAATGTGATTAATATATAAAAAAGTTTTAAAGTCTTTAATACTTTTATCTAGATCTTACTGTATACTGTATGGTATGATTTCTACATTCTAACAGCACCACACTGACATACAGTGCTCAGTTCTCCAAAACCTCTGTTCTGAGCTGAAATATCGAGTTACTCCTGTTGTTGATTGATCCCTATTTCAAGAAGCACAGCATAGTAAAAATGTCCTCTCACAATGGTTTCCTGTCCAAGCTGATTTTTTTTTCCAGTGGTGTTTTGAGACACACATTCTATCTGCCTTATTTAAGAAGATCAAAGAGTCAGCAAGAAAGCTGTCCAAGCTGTACTGGAGAAAAATGATATAGTAGATCAATATTTACTATTACAATATATTTACAAAAACAGTTTTAGCTTAGTGGCAAAGTCCTTGGACTACCTATTGGAAGGCCATTAGAAGGTCAAGGCCCTTAACCCTCAACTGCTCAGTTGTATAAATGAGTTAAATGTAAAAATGTAATGTCCTTTCACTTCTCTAAGTTGTTCTGCATAAGGACGTCTGCCAAAAGTCATAAACGTAAAGGTAAATGTACTAGAAATGATTGTAGTATGCAGACATGAAATTGTAGGAATACAGCATTAAGGATTAATATACGGTGTATGTTTGACATGCATTTCCTTAAGACTTTTCTCAAACTCTACAGATGACGGATGATAGCTGCTGCCCAGCTCCCACCACACCAGATTGGGTTCGTTTTTTTCACACATGGATGTGACTTGCCCACTCCTTCTTTACAACCACTAAAACCATTTAGAAGATTTTATTTTGAGCAAAATATGAAGAAAAGGGAAGGGGGGGAAAAAAGGACAAGCAAGCTTAGTTTTGCCAAACCGCTTTGTGTTGATCGGACAATGAAGAAATACATTTTAAAAAAAAAAGCAACCGTATCAAAACAGTGGAACTTGAGAAACATCGGAGACAATTTACTTTTTCAGTATTGTATTCTGATAAATCTCTTTTGATGGAGATCCATTTCAATTTTTCACAATCTGGGTTCTCAAATGTATAATTGACACATCACTTGTACTACCATCAAAGGTGGGAAATAACATGGTACTTGTTAATGATTTAAGTCTGGCTTTTAAGTATCTGTACTTGAGTTTTCCTTTCACCCAATATTTTAAAGTGCCTACTTTCTACACAGTACATGTTCAAACATCACTACATTTCTTTAAAAGTGTACATCATCAAGTGAATCACACCACTTCAAAGATTTGATCTAAATTCCTAACAAATCTAAAGTTTAACAGATGTGAGTGGGAATAAGACATTATACCCATCACTGCAGTCTATATGCTGCTACATTCATTTTGTATTTTTCACAGCAGTTTATATTGAGAAAGTTACTATTAGCATTGAGATTGATGGTCACAGTTATTACCATGCTAGCTAACATTCGAGAGATTGAAAGATTAGTTTTAGTTAGCCTTAGCTAATGTTTCCCCATGTTCCTTAGTTCTAGGGTGGAAGAGAATCTAATTTTCCATCAGGAACTAAAACCTGTGTGATCTGAGGTAGACATCCACCTTTGTGGATGTTTCTTGTACTTTTATGTTCAGACTTTACGTAAATTTAAGAGTTTATTCTTTTCTACTTTAAACTGAGTGAACAATTGCAAGCAGTACATAAACTTTTACCAGATTTATTTATATGAGTTGTACTGTGACATGAGTAAAACAAAAAATGAGTAATTTTACCACCTCTGTTCCAGACATACAATTAATCTGAGTGGAACCTTTGGTTATAGCTAGTTATTAGCCTCAGGAGTCAGTCAGACATGGTCTAACTGATGATCTGTTGGGTATTATCTTGACTACAGTTTGGTTGCTTACTCTAAGATAGAGTACATGTTTGACTGATACTTTTTGCATTACAAAAAAATTAAATAATGATCAGAATTTCTACAGAAAATGTACTTCCAGAAAATGTATTTAGATGAGTAATTGCACTGTTATTTGGGTAAAGAATTTGGATACTTTTATTACTTCTGGTAGCCGGTCCTAGCACTCATAGCACCTCTTCCTCTTTGAATGTATGTCTACACTGCTTTTTACTATATCAATGTCCTTAACAACACTCTCACATGGACAGTTCAACATGAGAATGAGAATTAGAAATGAGAATTAACCAATAAGCCAGTTTTCTTACTGAGAGAAAATGCTTCTACTATCCTGGGTGCTTGGACCCCTAATTATAGCGATTAAAAATCGTCTCTGTGTTTATCCATTTAACATGAGGGAACACACTTCTTGAATCAGTTCTCATAGTGTTGACATAGGTTTGAGGTTTGGTTGCAGTTTGGTTTAGAGTAACTTGAGACCCTCTTTTTTTATTCCATACTGTGGCCAAAAAAATAGCATACATGCCATTATGGTGAAGTGGCTCTCAAAAAGCAAGGGGTTTTGGCATGGCTGATGTTTTACATTGTACTCTGTACACATTTTTGCCACACTTGTCTGGTTATAGATGGCACAATATTCATACTAATAGTCATAATTACAGTTACAGTTGCAATTATTATACTTTCAGTTTTCCGATAGGGGGAAGTTTACGTTGAACAATGGATAAAAGACCCAATTGTGAAGTTAAAAAAATACAAAAAATAGATGGCTTAACAATAATAATATAGTAAATAATTTGAGTAGTGATTGAACAAACTAAAACATTTTTTTAAAATATAATTAAAATGGACCTAAAATGGACTTAATATGGACCTAAAGATGAGTCCATATTTTCTGGAGTCCATATGTACCATATATGAGCCTGAGGTGATATACTGTAGGAGGAGGTTACAATAAAGACCAACAGAATAAACATATGTACAAGCTGAATGGTTAAAAGTATCTTGTTGTAAATATTTATTGTATTTTAGTGCTCAATTCAAACTGTATGTTACTTGAATTATTATTATTATAGAGTATATATTAAATGTATTAAATTCCCAAAAGGAACTTTAAATAAAAGTGCCTTTATATGATTGGGATTTAAACATTAGCTTTGATCTGTCTGGATATTTTTTATGCAATCGAAAGTGACCCTGTACATTTCTTTTTTTTTTTTTTTTCATTTCTAAAATTCTCTTTCTCTAGAAAAACTGCTTGTCCTCACTGTCGCCACACAAGAGACTGATGGCTTCCTCCGCTTCATGCAGTCTGCAAATTACTTCAAATATTCAGTGAAGGTAAGACTCATTGTGAGAAATGTTTCGCCAGTTACTCACTGCCAAATCTGTTTCTCCTAAAGCACTGACCTTGACTTAGTCTGAATTCTTTGGAGCTTTGTGTGATTTCAGAATGTCGGGATCTCAAATAATTTCAGACGGACTGAAAGGAGTGAACGGCATTGGTAGCATCCTGAATGTCAAAAATGTCTGTCTTCAAAGTCTGAAGTCCTGCTTCATCGTGCTCCTGTGATTGTTTAATTCAATTTGATGCAAATGGCTGCTTTGAATTTAAGACTTTTTTTTCTAAAAAAAAAAAAAAAAAAAACCTTCTGTAAAACATTGCAGTAGTGAATCATGACCAGGTCTATCAAGGCTAGACAGTTCTTGTGTTTTACTGCAGTGTTTGTTAACATAACATGCAAATTGTGTTTGAATACTGGGAGCTTGGATTCAGCTGGCTTTGCTTTGGTGTCTGCATAAATGCTGCCATTTATGGAATAAGACTGAACCTCTTTCCTTCTCTCTTTGCTCCTGACCAGAACACATGAGGATCTTCAGTGCCAATAAGAAAGCTTAAAGAATTGTTTAGGTGAAGAATAGGTGAAATAAGATTTTTATATCAGTTTGTCTGTGGTGTTTCTATGCATAATTCAGTATAGGGGCGTCAAACATGTGACCTGATAGATACTAAAATCATTTCGTGGACCGGATTATAAACTATGTTTGAAATTAAAATTCTTGTGGAACATAATTGAATTGAAAGATTATGTGAAAAAAAAAAGAAATAGAGGGCCATCAGGTGAGTGAGCACCCTGTTTTATTTAAAGAACAGGGATCTATCAAAGTCTGGTCTTTACAAAACGTTTGTGGAAGTGTATCATGGCATGAACAAAGGAGATTTGTGAGCACCTCGGAAAAAGAGTTGTTGATGGTCATCAGGTTAGAAAAGGTTACAAAACCATCTCTAAAGAGTTTGGACTCCACCAATGAACTTTTTACTGAACTTTTTTTGTCCAACCCACTTGATTGACCTAAGTGTAATGTGGCTCACTATCTAAAATTAATTTGACACCCCTGATCCAAACTGAACCTGGTCTTTTCCAGGTGTTAGGGATGGGTGAGGTATGGAAGGGGGGAGATGTGGGACACTCCATTGGTGGAGGACAGAAGGTCCGACTGCTCAAGGAAGCAATGGAGGCTTTGGCTGACCAAGAAGACCTGGTGATCCTCTTTGTGGACAGGTAAGGAGTGATATGGGAGTGGAAAGGGGATACTAATTTAGGAAAATTTTGGCTAGTTGTTGGAAATTAAAGTCCACTTTATAGAAAGGCTCAAGGTTCTACAAGAGACATGAGATATATACGTTATATGAAACATTAGGTGTTTGTATGGCTCAACCTTAAGCAACCAAAAAAACAACAACAAAAAAAATGATACGTTCCAGATTGGTATGTAGAGACCAATCTTTGATAAATCAGATTTGCGCTGTGGTATAAAATACAATAAACAATAGATGATCTCAAGAGCTTTAGTTAGCGTTATGAGTTTAAGATTGTTGTACCTGAATCTCACTGGCTGTCACTCCCCATTAGCTACCTACATTTTATGAGGGCAGTGTGTTTGTTTTAAGTTAAATTACAGCTACATTATTACCAGCAGAAAAGACGAGCCTCCAGTGGAGAATATACTTAGGCTCAAACGCTAAAAGCCAAGACTCACAACAGCCGTACTGTGGGCCTGAGTTAAAATCGCCTTGTTTATCCATTCTCATTAAGACCTGTGGGTCAGAAGAAGGTTAGGACTTTTCTTCACTTTGCATGTGGACCAGATGTTTCTCGGGTAGAGTTGGCAGTGGAATAATTAGGTTCCTGTGCTATTTGATATGTTACTGTGATTGGGGTTAATATGTAGCTAAATTGCTACTGGCTAAGATTCCATGGAAAGCTGTGAAGCGAAACCCTGATTTGAAGCATGAATTATGACCCTCAGCAGGCAGTGTTAATGGCTGCACAGCAGTGCTATTATATCAAGAATATACATTTGTTCAACTGCTAGCACTTATGCTATATTTACTTGCCCAGTCATTTTATGTACATTACTCACGTTAAATTATGGCATGCCTAGCATAATGAGTGTGTCTGGCTTGCGGCAATAGACCCTGACATTAATTATCATGATGCCAGTTTAAAGAGGTCCTAGTATTTTCAGCTCTCTAGATACCTACTTACAACGTGTGCTGTTTTTGGTTGCTTAAGCTGGATCCATAAAAACACCTTTCCTCAATTCAGGGAAAGTCTTTATTATAAAAGTTTCTGAGGTTTCGAGACTGCTAATTATAAATGCACGCGTCTGAATTCAGAGGTAAATTTCAGGTTTCTTTATGGCTTCAGAGTTTAGAGGAAAGCTCATAATGACCGCCTTTACCCAAAGATGACTGAGGCTTGCACTTAAGCGAAGTATTCGTAAAAAATTATAGTGCAGAGGATTCACCTTCTCTTCATCTGCTATTCTTAAAATGGTTAGGTGTCTAGTCAGTGGAGGGCTGGTGTTTGTGCACATTGGGATATTACGCCTTGTTTTTCAATTTGGATACGAACAAATATATTCATAAATAGTTTGCACCCAGTTAGGTATGGAAAAAAACATTCATAGCCTACACTGAGTTTGTGTAAAGTTCCATGTAAAGAGACACTAATGTGAACCTCGATTGATTCACTTCAAATTGTATGTCAGCAAGTTACTGCAATTTTATGTACAGATTATGCTGTCAAGTTTAGATCAATTATTTATTTCAGTGACACAAATTTGATAAACATTTTGTGAAACATAGTTGTTTCATATTAACAACTTGAAAGAAAGCAATCCATAACAAATCCAGTCAAATAAGACTAGCCATTCAATGAGGACAAAAGTAATGGCACCCTATAAAAGAAAGTTAGCATGTGTCTATGGTGGCTAATGGTCTTCAGTGGCTTTTCAGCTGTCTATGAGTTTTGCCTTTTATGGAGTTTTGTGGGTGAAAAAGCTTGATAAATGACGTCCATTCTTACAACATTTATATTTATTCTTTGGGAGACATTTTTGTACTAGAGACAATTCAATCCAACCACAGGACTGAGCTGTCGAATTTGGGCCTTGCTCAAGGCCCTACCAGTGGCTAGGATGTGATCTCACATTCCTCTGGGTTATTAGTGCAGAACCATTAGATGAGAAGTCTTACTATTTACAGACCAGTGCTTAGTGGTTTTGAATTTTAGCATGGGTTGAACAGTGAGGTATGATGTGGAGATAGATGTGCATTTGGACAAAAGTGGAGGCCAGATGTGAGGATGTGAGGCTGTAGAGTATGCTTCCACTTTTGGACATTAATGATGGATGTTCTTACAGTGGATATTAATAGTAGCTGGAACAGGAGCCTTTAAACACCTCTTATTCTTGACACACATTTTCCGGACAGTCGTCAGCTGAGGCTGCTAGACTGGTGACAGTGCAGATGGAAATGCATTCTTAAACTTTCAAGGTCTACTTTTACTGTGAAGAAAATCGCAGACCCCCAACAGTACAAATTTGTTACAAACAAACTATTCAAAAATTAGGTGCATTATTTAAATACAGACTGTACAATAAAGTGAAAGTGAAAGTTTCAAAGGCAATAATGTCTGCCTGTTTATTGGAGCAGGTTTGACATCAGTAAGGTTCTAAGTGGACTGCTTCCTTTTTTTTTTTTTTTTTTTTTTTAAGTAGTTCTCCCTATAACTTTTTGTTGTAGTGTAGGGACAACTAATGGGGGAGAAGAACCATTTAGGGTGCTAAATGGAACCTTTTAAAGAGCATACAGTATTAGCTTTTTGACATTTGGCATATCAGTAAGGTTCTAAGTGGACTGCTTCATATGGTTCTCCTTGAAGCCTTTTCTGTTCTCCCTAGAACCTTCTGTTTTATGGTAGAATGAAAGAAACCTTAAAGATAGAGAAATGAACTAAAGAACATTTAGGGTGCTAGATTATTATTATTATTATTATTATTATTATTATTATTATTATTATTATTATTATATATATTTTTTATTATTTATATATATTTTTTTTTATAAAAGATTGAACTCTACCAACTTTTGACCTTGGCTGCACCAATTAGGATCTAAGTGAGATGCTTCCTAAAGGAATTTTTCCTGAAGCTTTTTTGAAAGAGTTCTCCCTAGAACCTTATGCTGGAACTTGAAACTTTTTTCTGAAATTCTTTCTAGAAACTCCTCTTGTAAAGTAGAATGGCGAAACCTTTAATGAGAGGAACAAACTGAAGAACCTTTAGGGTGCTAGATGAAACCTTTTTTTTTTTTTGCAAAGAAGTTTACAGTGCTAGCTTTTGACCTTTTTGTATGAATAAAATTTTAAGTGGATTGCGTCCTAAAGGGGTTCTCCTTTAAACATTTTCTGAAAGAGTTCTCCCTAGAACCTTCTGTTCTACTACATTTTTTAATGTCTGAACTTGACATTTTCACCCATAGAACCCATTTTTATTAAAATTGGCATTAGATTCCAGTTTACATTATTTATGAACATCATAACGTTGATAATGGTGGGTTATGAGTTTCACCATTGTAACAAACTTAGAAAAGCATGGACCCCTTGTCTATACTTCACAGACCTACTTTGAGAACCATGGGTCTAGACCACCAGATCTCATGCAGGATCTGTAGAAATTCTAAGCAGAAGCAAATTTGCTGAGTGCCATTTGAATAAAGTCATAGGAAAAGTTCAGACTACAAAACCTGCCTCTGTCAGTAACCTTAACCAAAAAAATAAGACCTTTCTTGCATGGATTCTTACAAATTTGCTAAATTGGGAACCATGTTGGTCTAGTAGTTGGACTCAAAGCAACTATATGTTGCTGTAGGTAATTTCTGATTGACACTTTCTCTGTCTCTTTAGCTATGACCTCATCTTTGCTGGAGGGCCAGAGGAGATCTTGAGGAAGTTCCAGCAGGTCAAACATAAGGTGGTGTTTGCTGCAGAGGGTGTGATCTGGCCTGATGCACACTTGGCAGAGAAGTACCCATACGTCCGCAGTGGAAAACGCTTCCTCAATTCTGGAGGTAGGCAGCTGGGGAATGTTTAGAAAGTGGTGTTCAGGGTTTTTTAATGTTCATTAAGGAGACAAATTAATTGCTAAGGTCTTGCTTTGCACACTGGGATTTACAAAGCTTCTGACTCGTACACATGCTGCAAAGTGGGAGGACAGATTATAGTCAAGTAGTGCATCACTGAAAAATCTCTCCAAACATTATTTTAGCTCCAGGGCAGCTATGTGGATCTACTGAGCTGGCAAAACCCCCAAAATTATAGTAAGCATGATGACTATACTGAGCCACAAAAAGCACTACAGTTATAATATTTAATCTTTCCTGATAAGAATAGGATGGAGAAAGTGTTTTCTGTCTAAACCGGCACAGTCACACAGTGTTATTTCCTGAAAGACAGGAGGCATACTGCTCTATTCATGTCGGAGCGCTCAATGAATAGGGTATTCATCAGAGAGGGAGCGTGTGTGGGGGAGAAAGAGGCAAAAAGACAGTTGAAAAGGTCCACATATGAAGCGAGAGAGAGAGAGAGAAATAGAGTGTATGTATAAGAGAACACTAGTTTTTACCACACCCAATTCCTTCTCTGTGGTTCTTCTTTAATCCTTTATCTTCATCTTTTCGTTCATCTCCTCCCAAGTTAAATCTAAACCAGGAGCTCATCACTTCCTCCAGACACTCAGTCGGCGGTCGTAGAGGCTCGGAAATCACAGTATTTATCCCGGGCACCTATTTTAAACAGCAGAATTACCGCCTTGAATATTTTGTTCAGTAATGTTGTACACACTCGCCTCCTGATCAGATCAGTCTGGATAAATGTATGGAATTAACATGGGGGTGTTGTTTGGTTTGGGCTTCCTGATTGAGATGGTCAGCCATGTGAAACCTGAGGGCTGGTCATGTTTTTACAGTGATCCAACACACTGCCATGGTAAGCCATATAAAGAAGTAACCTGCTTTCTTTTTAGTCTAGGAAAGAACACTGGACATTCTGTTACTCATTACTCAACATAGTGCCAGGACTGGCAGTGAAGTGTCAAAATCCTTGCAAAAGACTTGCAGATTAATATTTATGTAATTAATATAATTAATATGTTATCAGTCAAATTCTGAGTTGACTTTCTTGGTTTGAACTTCTTTCATTTAATACATGTTGGTCTAAACAGCAGAATTACCGCCTTGAACATTTTGTTCAGTAATGTTGTACACACTCGCCTCCTGATCAGATCAGTCTGGATAAATGTATGGAATTAACATGGGGGTGTTGTTTGGTTTGGGCTTCCTGATTGAGATGGTCAAAAGCGGGTCTCGCTTGTGGGTCACTGCATATGATGACAGTGTTGCAGGCCTACCAGGAAGACCTGCTGAGTGAGCTCGACAGCGGGGAGGGAATTGGGCCCGAGGCAGTGGAGGAGCTTTGCTGCGCCATGGATTTGTCCCTCCGGACGACCAAGCAAATGGCTTGTCATATCGGTCGTTCAATGGGCAGCTTGGTTGCGGTGGAGAGGCACCTATGGCTCAACCTCTCAGGGATGGGAGATAAAGATAAAGTCTCCCTGCTGGATGCTCCTGTTGAACCTTCTGGCCTGTTCAGTGGCGCGGTCAACGCCATCACCGACAGGTTTCGCGAGGCAAAACAGCAAACAGCGGCATTCAGCCAGTTCCTTCCTCGTCATGTCGAGTTCACCCGGGCATCCATGAGTGGGGCCCACAGAGAGCCAGGTGGACTGGGCGGCCATAGTCACAGCCTGCTAGTAGGCCTGATCTGAGAATGATCATAAAGGCCAGGCAGACAAAGAAGAAGCAGCCCTGATGGGCTGCGGAGGGAAGTATCAGGGGATTTAAGGCTGTTAGGGCAGTTAGCCCCCAGTATTACTGTAGGGCCTCCCCTAGCCAATGTCGTCCCAAGTATTCAGTTTTCTCTGGTCAGCGAGCTGTCACAGGGCAACGAAAATATGATGCTTTCCCCCCAACAGAATGTGGAAGTGTTAACGTCTCTGAAAGACCATCTGGCAGCGTGGAAACTACTGCCAAATGTGTCTCCATAGGTTCTGTCCACCATAGAAAAGGGTTTCTGGGTCCAGTTCAGAGCTCGACCCCCCCATTTCAGAGGTGTGCTCACCAAAGTAGTCAGCACAGAACAGAGCCCAATGTTAGCTCAGGAAGTGAGATCCCTCTTGGACAAAGGGGCCATAGAACGTGTACCCCGTTCCCTGAGGGAGGGAGGTTTTTACAGCTGTTATTTCCTGGTCTGCAAAAAAGATGGGAGTATGCAGCCAATTTTAGATCTACGCCATCTGAACCGTACTCTTCGGACATACAGGTTCAAGATGTTGACGCTCAAACTTATTGTTCCACAGATTCAGTTCAAGGACAGGTTTGTGACGATCGATCTAAAAGACACATATTTCCATATAGAAATATTGCCCAGTCACAGGAAGTTCCTGAGGTTCGCGTTTGGAGGCAACACGTACCGATATCGGGTTCTTCCCTTCGGTCTAGCTTTATCCCTTCTCACCTTCACAAAGTGCATGGATGCCGCTCTGGCTCCCTTGCGACTCCAGGGCATCCGTGTACTAAACTACCTTAACGACTGGTTAATTCTAGCACGATCCAGGGAAATGGCGGTTCAACATCGAGATGTTCTCGCACACATGAGGAGCTTGGAGCTCAGATTGAACCTCAAGAAAAGTATGCTTTCTCCAATGCAGAGGACAACTTTTCTAGGAGTTGTAAGGGATTCTACTACAGTGAGGGCATTTCTATCCCCAGCACGTGTAGGATCAATCCTATCAACATTGAGCAAAATAAAGCTGGTCTGGGCATCCCCTCCAGTCTCTGTGAGAGACTGTTGGGGCTTATGGCAGCAGCAGCCAACATCATTCCATTGGGCCTATTGCACATGAGACCATTTCAGTGGTGTCTGAAAAGTCGGGGGTTTCATCCAAGGATGAAACCCCTGAGAGTAATCAGTGTCACGCGGTGATGCCTACGTTTGGAGGTGTCCCCGGTTTCTAGCCTCGGGTCACGCTCTCGGGGTGTCTTCTTATCGCAAGACGGAAATGACAGATGCCTTGCTTACAGGCTGGGGCACGGTCTTAGACGGCCATCCAGCTCACGGTCTCTTGAGCGGCCTTCACCTGGAGTGGCATATAAATCGCCTAGAAATGAGGGCCGTATTTCTAGCACTGAAATTCTTTCTTCCTCAATTGAGAGGTCACCATGTGTTAGTTGTGACAGACAACACAGCAGTGGTCTCATATATCAACCACCAGGGGGGGGTTACGTTCATGCCCCCTGTTCAGGCAGGCGCAACTAATTCTTCTCTGGGCGGAGGGAAAGTTTTTGTCAGTGAGTGCAATGTACATTCAACTGGAATGTGGGGGCAGACATCCTGTCGAGGCAGGGGCTGAGGCCCGGGGATTGGAGGCTCCATCCACAAGCGGTGGAGTCCGTATGGCGGAGGTTCGGCCGAGCGGAAGTGGATGTGTTCGCCTCCGAGGAGACAACACACTGCCCGCTTTGGTTCGCCCTCACTTCTCCCGCACCATTGGGGCTGGACGCCATTGTGCACACATGGCCGAGGTCCTGTCTGTACGCTTTTCCCCCGATTGTTCTGCTCCCGTAGGTTCTAGCGAGAGTTTGCCAAGACTGTCTATGTCTGCTGCTAGTAGCACCTTATTGGCCAGCTCGAATATGCTTCTCAGAGATAATATCCCTGCTAGACGGCACTCCCTGGGAGATTCCCGTTCGCAGGGATCTACTGTCTCAAACCAGAGGATTGATTTATCACCCTCGGCCGGAACTATGGAAACTGTGGGTCTGGCCCCTGAGGGGCACCAGCTCATAGATTCTGGTCTCTGAACTGAGGTTGTAGAGACCATGTTGAATGCTAGAGCACCATCCATGAGAAAATTGTATGCGCTCAAGTGGCGACTTTTCGGCTGAGGCCCATCTGCAGACCACGCATACCTTCCTGAGACCTTTCTGTGGTCCTGGAAGGTCTGTCAGGTGCCCCATTTGAGCCCTTAGAGTCAGCCTCTGAGAAGCTTCTGACTCTAAAGGTAGCTATTCTGCTGGCCCTGACATCTCTCAAGCGAGTAGAAGATCTACAAGCTCTCTCTGTTGCCCCTTCCTGCCTTGACTTTGCCCCTGGATTAGCCAAGACCCATCTGCTGTCCAGCCAATAGTGTTGCAGGCTTTCTGCCCTCCTCCGTTCCTCACACCGGAACAAGAGAAGTTGCACGTACTGTGTCCAGTAAGGGCTCTCTGTACTTACGTCCACCGCTCCAGCCAGTGGCGTAAGTCAGAGCAGTTGCTAGTCTGCTTTGGCGGCGACAGTAGAGGTGATGCTGTGTCAAAGCAGCGCATCTCTAATTGGATAGTGGAAACTATCTCTATCGCTTATGAGGCGTGCAGTCTTGCTATGCCTTTGGGCATAAGGGCTCATTCCACTAGGGGGGTTGCCTCCTCAAAGGCTTTATCCAAAGGGGTACCCTTACAGGATGTGTGTGCTGCGGTGGGGTGGTCTACGCCGCACACATTCATTCGATATTACAGTCTGGACATGCATTCCACTCCAGGCTTGAGTGTCTTGCAGTGACCCTCAGGCTCGGACTTTTTGAACAGGCCATTCCCTCCGTATGACAGAGTGGGTATTCTCGTTCCCACAGCGTGAAGCTCACGCAACATTGAGTCCCCTTAGAAAGGGAACGTCTGGATTACGCATGTAACCCTGTTCCCTGAGAAGGGAACGAGACGTCGCGTAGCTTTGTCATACTGGGGCATGCCTGTGAATTGCGTCTTTGCTTCAGATAATAGAGGCTCACCTATAAATTAGGTGTGATTTCACACAGACTTCAGATACCGGTCATGCGCGAGAGCGCTTCCCACAGCGTGAAGCTCACGCAACGTCTCATTCCCTTCTCAGGGAACAGGGTTACATGCATAACCCAGACGTTCTTTAGTCCAGCTCTCCCACTTCCATGTCTGTACACTCTGTCCAAACAGATCAGCTTCCAAAGATTCAGCTGTCATGCTAATACCACCATCTACACCATCATGCTCATCATCTCATAGACTTTGATGAGAGTTGAGTCTTTGCAGTAACTTGGTGCAACTGCATCATACACATCTGCAGTGAATTCTGGGACATGAAGTCCAACGTTTGCAACAACACTTCCACTATTTCTACTTTCTCGGTAATATGATGGCTGGAAAATACTGAGTGAGAAAAGGAGCTCTTTTTTGTTTTTAGGAGCTAACAGTGAAAGCTGACCTTTATACGTTTGTGTTTATTGAATATTCTTCTCCTTTTAAACTTTGTTAAACATTGTAACTGCATTAGCAATAACAATGTCCCCCTGTGATGCCAGCGTGGCAAACGACCACTAAATTCTCAAAGGAATAACGAAAATACAGCACCAACCAACAAATTGGCACCAGAAACTAAAGACTAAACACATCACAGATATTTCAGTCATCTTCAGTAAGCGCTTTATCCTTGTCAGGGTCCTAGTGCATCCGAAGCCAATCCTGGGAACACTGGGGGCAAGGCGGGAATACACCTAGCATCAATTTAAATAATCAGTCCACCTACCAGCATATTTTTGGGAGGAAACCAACATGGGGAAGGCATGCGAAACCCTGCACAGACATTAATGTAAACTCGCTACGTGCTGCCCCACCATGCTGCCCACAAATATTTCAATATAAACTTGTAATGTAATTCAGGGTGGAGGTTTCCTTTAAGAGCTGAGCTATTAAGTGAGCAGATGTGAGAATGTGGTCCCAGCTCACAGGTTGTAAGAAAGATCGACTGTAACATTCCAAAACTAACAGTCCTGCAAAATTCTAAAATAAATAGATAATTAAAAATCTGCTGTAGTTTGCTGGGCAACATTATTAGAACATTGCACACACAACATTTCTCAAATTGTGAACGTGAGTAAGGAAGGCCAAGAACAAGAGTTTACTTTATAATTTATCATTTCTTCATGTCTTTGCTCATTGATGGTTAAAATTAACTACTGAAATTATAATTCTAGACATCTTTGCTTTATTGCTCAGTAGTAAAAGAAATGTGTTCTTACCACATCTGAACCAGTGTTTTAATTAAGCAAGTGCTTTAAACACACGAATGATTCAGTCATATTCGATCACATTTTTTTTGTTTGTTTGTTTTGTTTGTCATTCTTGAATACTGTTTTCAAGGTTTTTTAAAGATCACATTACTGTGATGTTATTTTTATTTTGTTGTTGTTTATAACATGACCTACAAATCTGTTACTGTGGTACAGAGAACTTTATATCTTTATAGTATGTGTGGCCATCTGGGAAAACATCTGATGTCATGTGTGAATTCTGGCAACAACCAACAATAATGAAAAATCTGGGTTTGAACAAAAAGATTTTTTCTGCCTGTAACGTATTGTGAGAAATTACATCAAGAAACCACAAATATAAAGTATTTCATTGACGTGATATGGAAACTATTTCGTTTACTTTTTAATCTTGCCTTAGATCATGTTATGTAAGGACATTTTAATGCACAATGTAATTTTAATGTAATTTCCTCACACAGTGAATGTCATGTTTTGATCAAGTTGTTAGATAGCTATGTCTCGTAGTGTAATGGACATAATCTAATCAAATCAGTTTGTAATCAGATACAGTGTGTCAAAATGTCCCCGATGTCCCTACGCCACAGTTATGATGACGTTTTTGAATGCAGTTTTCTTCTTTTTGGTGTAACCAGTCTTTAAAATGCTAGAATTTTACTTGTGGTTGAGATACATGCAAAATAGAAACCGATATTTCAGTTCAGAAAGGTCTGTATTCATAGGTGTGTCGGATAAGTCTAAAGGACATGGTGATTGTTGCATTTCTTTTAATTTAAGGCTTCCTCTGTATATAGAGTGGGTTTCTGTTGGTTTTTCTACCCCAGAATGAAAATTGAATATTGTCAAAAGGATAATTTATAAGGATTAAAAGGCTTTTCTGTCACAAGTACTGCTTGGCTTATGCAGTGGTTACACTCCACCAGTCTATTTATGAAACAGAGTTGAAGAAGCCACATAAAGGAACGTTTTGTTTCCCATGGACCATCTAAATGAGGGTCTTTAGGTTAGCACTGTTCCTCCATTTTTGTTCTCCCACATTCCATTTTTCATTTCTTCATTCCACTGTATGCTGTGTGTAGAGGCACTGAGGATGTCTTAATGATGGGCCCTAAAAGGCACAGAGACCCACAACATACCCAAACCCTGCAATTTTATTCTGCAGCCTGTGTTCGTGAGGAAAACAGCATGCAGGTCATGATTGAAGCTGAATAGCTGACGCCCTGAGCAGATCGTTGGACTCTCATACAGAAAGCCAGGGCCTTACTGCTTTTTTTGTTATGTTGTGTCATAACCCACACTTTGCAGAGGTTTCTGCAGGCCCAGCGCCAAATGTGCTTCAAGAGGCATTTTCACGGCCAAAATAATTGACATATAGAAACCACGATGACTTCTGACCAAAGCACGCTTTTTTCCTCTCTCACTCGTTCCTTTATGGAGCGCTGTAAACTCTGTGACATTGTTTCCAGGCTTTATCGGCTACGCCTCGTACATCAATAAGATTGTGAAGCAGTGGCAGCTGCACGACAACGACGACGACCAGCTCTTTTACACGAAGATCTACGTGGATCCGCTGCAGAGGGTGAGTGTGTGTGTGTGTGTGTGTGTGTGTGTGTGTGTGTGTGTGTGTGTGTGTGTGTGTGTGTGTGTGTGTGTGTGTGTGTGTGTGTGTGTGTCCAGAGCTAGTGTAAGAGCTGAGACTGTAATTCAGCTCGTAATCTAACCACATGTTACTATAACATGCATGACAACACGTCACACCCGCTGAAAACAAACAGACAGGACAAAAATACACAGCTTGGAGGCTGCACAAGGAAAAAACGATCACATGGTCACTCCGTTCATGCTCTCGCTTCATGTCCTCTGTGTGTGTGTGTGTGTGTGTGTGTGTGTGTGTGTGTTTTTAGGAAAGTCTTAATATGACTCTGGACCACAAGTGCCAGATATTTCAGAATCTAAATGGAGCAGTGGGTGAGTGAATTCACAAAGAATTCCTACATCTATCAAATGGCTTGGAATTGTGCCTTGATATACATGTAGTGATATACCGATACACTCTTCTGTAGCGTCTTTGGCCTATTTGAGTTATTTCTACCACTTTCTATTGTTTTTACTACAACAGTGTGGCTCTTGTGGTTACACTGCTGTCAGAGTATCATTTAAAGTAATGGAGATTACTTGCCAGTATATAAACAGTCTTATTTCCTTGCAGATGAAGTTTTGATGAAGTTCGGGACAGAGAGAGTTCGGATCAGAAACACCATCCACGACAGTCTTCCTGTGGTCATCCATGGCAACATAAACACCAAAGTAAGAAGTTTCCTTAGGCCCCTTTCACACTTGGGAGGTTTTTTTTTTGTTTGTTTGTTTTTCCAGCACACAATTTAGATGCCTGTTTTTTTTTTGTTGTTTTTTTTTTTGTGGGGAAAAAAAGTTTAACTTTTCAGAAAAGTACTGAGTGATTGCAAGCAATTTATTTTACCTCCTGACTAGAGATGTAACCAAATACGAATTCAATATTCGTTTTGAACATATCATTTGTTTTAAACAGATAAAAATACAGATACAAATAGGAGACACACTATTCTTTTTTTTCCTTTAGAAAGCTTGCCAGAAAGGTTCACAGAGCACCTAGTTAATTTAGTTCTAGTTAATTTAGTAATTTAGATCACACAGCCAATCAAGTTGGTGGACAACTGAGAAAACAGCATAGTGCTGGTGGGGGAAAAAAAAAAAAAAAAGTGATATGACTATAGCTGTGATAAGTCACACAAGCAGCTCAAATTCTCTTGATTTTGTGCCTCCAAATCTACAGTGAAGGCAATCAAGTAACAAGAGTTCCACCAGTCTAGGCTAGTTACTTAGCTGATACTAGGTGGGACTGGTAAATGCATTGTTATTGGTACAGCGTACAATCCATGTTGGTCAGTGCTTTTTTCTCTAAAACAAAGCCTAGTGTGAAAGCAGACTCATTTATCAGTTCACAGAACATGTACAATATGTTTAATAAGAAGCTTCTAACTAAAACAACTTTCCATTTCCTGTGCACAATCAGTCATGCCTGGCATATGTTCCCAAACACACAGTCTTTCTGACAAGCTGCACTCATTCCTATGATTTCACAGCCAAGATTTTTGGACACATGTGATTTCTCAGTGTGGGTGTACACTGTGGCTTGCAAAAAATCCAGCTGATAGATTACTAAAGGTTGAAAGCTTGAGCCAAGATTTCAGTGTTATTGTGAAATACTGGGGAAAGAAATCTAAATGATAGAGTTACCTCCTCCAACAGACCAGCTGTTGCTTTTTTTTTTCTCTTCACCACGGCCGTCACGATAACTTAAACAAACCCTGCCTGGGGTTGAGTCATTGTCTCTTAACCTTTAGACATCTGAATGCGTTGCTCTTAATGACTAATCATCACCGACCTTGAAATGAACCTCCGTTCGTTCTTCTCAGGGTCTTCAAGAAACTTCGCACAATATCCTATAAATGTAAGCATGGCTCATAAGAAGAAGAAGAAGCACTGATGAGCTAGCTGTCTGGTTTATGTCTCCTGTCTCTTTATAAACAATAAGAGCTTCTCAGTTTCCGTTGTACCCTGTTGACCTCAGTGAAGCCCAGATCACAATATCCCAGTTCCTAATACGGTCAGGTTAATGTGGAATCGATGTAAGACTCAAATCCGGCACTACCTACAACTACCTGCACTATACATATATAATCCATATAATTAAGAGATTGTTTTATTTCAGATCCATTTCAAATGTTATAGCTAAATATTTCCACAACATACACAATCAGCCATGTTGAAATTATTATTTTTCATTCACATGACTTCCTCAACACAAAATGACGGCATTTCCTGCACTTAGGATGGAGGTAGGTTTAAGCAAGGAAATTTATAGCAGGCACTTTTGAGCAAAACAGCAGTACAGTAGGTGGATCCACAATCTTTGAGGAAATAAAGAGTTCTGGAAATATCTAGAAGTGAAGAACAGTGTGGTTCCGTTTGACCAATGAGCTATCTTCAGCACAGCAAGGCCTATCCTAGTTGTTCCTGGTCTGCAAAAGAGTACCTATTTTTTTGGAGAAGGAACTAAAAAGGTGCCAGGAACAATATCCCAAGAAGTACTATTGGTCCTGGTTGCTGTGCTGGAAATGTGCCTGAAAGTATTAAAAAAATGTTCCCACGTTCCTTAAAAGGTTCCTGCATCAGAAATGTGCCTAATAATAAAACCATCCCAGTTTGAGACTGACATCTTGGCAGTTTCTATTCCAATCTGTCAGCCAAAGATGAGCTTTGGCTCTGGGTTTTTAATACGCAGCAGTGGAGATTAGGGCAGCTAAAATGTAAATGTAAATAAATGTAAAATAAAATATGGTCAATGGAATTAACTCAGACCTAATCTGACTTTGCCAAGTAGCTAAACATGTTATGTTATAAATCTGCTTTATGCCATATGGGTGCACCAAAAATGTGTAATTTCAGGAATCCACCTGCATTTTATCAAACCACTTGTATTAACAGGGATGTTTAAGGTCTTTGCTATGGCTCTGTGGCTTTTTCCATTTAAGTGTTGTTTAATAATTTTGTTCCTGAAAACTTTATGAAGCTCCTTAACCTTCACCATGATTCCTACTTGTTGCATAAAATCTTCTCAACCAGTGGGTTTTATAATGACACCAGGTGCAGTTTGCAGTTTGCACTTTTTTGTAGCATTTACATCTAGAACTTGATTTGCTTTAATGTAACCTTTACACATAATATATATATATATATATATATATATATATATATATATATATATATATATATATATATATATATATATATATATATATATCTTTGTCAAAAGTCATTATATGTGTAAATTTGAAGTGGCTATATCCACTGGAAATGTATTAAATAACGAAAACAAAATTGTCCAAATACTTATTTCCGATTGTTCAAGTTTTCAAATATTTCGAGATTTCGAACTACAAGCATTCAAATTTAAAGCTCACTTTATCCAAGTTTATCAACTATCAACACTACCACTTTATCAACATTTAATCTAGTCAGAAAATGTACTTGTAGTAATGTCTGTCATTTTCATAGATACTGTTTCCATATATTTGGCTTCGGTCATGTTTATCTAGGCAAAACCTTGTCCCCAACTAATTCTTCAATTTTCTTTCTCAGATTTATTTTAACTACTTGACTAATTACGTCCCAAATGCCTGGACCTACGAGCGCGGCTGTACCATCTGTGACCAAGACATGTTGGATTTGTCTCAACTCACAGTAAGTAAACCAAGTAGTCAGATTTCCTTAAAAACTGCCTCATCATTTGGAATATGAGAGTGGATTTACTCTATATTCCTCCGTGGGAGAGTGTACATTACATTAGGAGTAATCCTGGTACGTGGGACGTTCTTGAGATATACCAGAACTGTCATCACATCCAACAACAACAACAGTGTCTGGAGAATTGAGTCTAGGAACAGGAAACTCTGTGTTAGTGTGGTACGGGAAATGGCTTTCTGGTTTTTACAGAGGGTTTACTTAAACGGGTGGCACCCAGCACTAGGCCACTTTTTAGTGGCCTAAAAGTTATGGGTTTCATGCACAGGGCAAGTTTCAGTGGTTGGCCTGAAAATTTGCTCAGCAGGGTTCAGCCAAGGCTGGCAGTGTCTAACGGAGCTGTTCAGGCTTATCGGTGCACCAGCTGTCTGTTGTGTCTGTTACTTAGTGTCTGTCTGCCCTTCCTTAACCTCCCATTTGCTCACCATGGGATAATTACTTCCACATGGCAATGGCTGGAAGGTGAAGTAGAGCAGCACGCAGCACAGTTAAACCCTGGCTTGTGTCAGAGATGTTCAGATTTCAAAAGAATAATTAAGACCAAAAAAAAAAGATGAGCATGGTTATATTCATATAATTCTTTGTTTATAGATTAATATTTGAAACAAATTTAATTCCAGAAATGTTTAGTAGCATAGTTTGATTTTGCTTCAGTCTTGCGAATATTGGTTTTGTTTGTTTGTTTGTTTGTTTGTTTGTTTGTTTGTTTTCACCACATATGATGGCATACATAGGATTCTCATTTTTACACAACACTGACCATGAAAAGTTTAAATCAATACAAACGTTATATAGATGATCTTTCACAGTGGAACGTGAATACGTGCAGTTATTTCCGTAGTCGTGTGATTATTTCCACACAACCATGTCTTTCAGCTTAAATCACATTAAGGTAATTCATGTGAAAACTTTCTGGTGTCTGTTTTTCCAATGAATAAGCCCAATCACTTGAATTTTTGCAAATGTTTATGAACATTTCCCACAGAAATCAAGTGCCGAGTCAATTTCTCATGCAAACACAGCCTATTTTGTAATTTTGTCTGAAACACCTGGTGAAACACTCACCACTCGGGTTTAACATCCTGACTCGTATGGATGTATATTATGACATCTACAGGCTGTGTGTCTTTTTGTTGGCCAAAGCTGGATCAGTGGTGTTTCTTTACTGATTGGGTCCGGTCATTTATACTCTTCAGTGGTGCATTTTGGATAATTGATGTTCACTGTATGAAAAAAAAGCACCATAGATCAGTAACTCCAAATTTCTAAATATGAATCAGCTCAGCTGCTGTAGTAGATCTCCAATTGTGAGCAATTATATGCATTGATTTACATTTTTAATTGAAGACAGCTCATCAGACCAGAAACCAACTACAGAGCCGGAGACATCAGAAAGTGCTGAATGTTCGTACACTTTCATAGACTTGTCATTTCATTTACCCTCTCCAGAATTTTAGACCCCAGGTCTATACAATACTAATGATTTGTTTTTACATGTGTGCTAAAATCACAAAAATGCAGCCTTGTACTGGCTTGAACTCAGTCGTCATGATGGAATTGCTGAGCTTACATGAAGACTTACAGTATGCCTTCAAACTATTCCTCCGTTCTTGCTTTGTTAGTAACAACAAATCTTTCGTTTGATCTCTGACCATTCTCTCACTCCCTCTTTTCAAGGAATGTGGATCCAGCTAATCACACATTTCATTCTGGCTGAATGCCCTGGCATTCAAGGGGTCAAGGGGGTTGGACGAGCGGGAATGTCTGAAACATGTAGTCTTTAGATAAGTGTCATGGGAAAGCACATTTGAAACCCTAACTTAAGACAGACTCTCACTGGTCTGCTGCTTGACCAATTAACTGCAAGTTACTGGCACTGGAGGTTTGTGAAATATGTTTAATGCACTTACAGTAAGTGTAGGGTCAGGCTCATCCAAATATAATAGACATTTATCCAGAATGATGCTTCTAACACTGTGGAAGATCATGCATTTCAATTAAAGTGTTTATCCATACAATAACTAAATAAAGATAAAACACAACAGGGTGTGTGGCGATAGAAAAATAATCACCTGTAACATGGTGGTGTGGTGCCTTTACTACCTTGAAGTAATATAGGAAAATAATCAATGATGAAATGTGATGATGAACAGCTCAACATGAAGCAGAGTTACTGTTACCACTCCAAAATTAATTATTTTCCTATAACATCACAGCCTGAGGTGTTTTATTCCTCTCATACCACAGCAATTTGCCAACAATTAAAACTTTTATTAATTACAAACATGCAATTACCAACACTTTTTTTTATCCATTTATAGTTACATCACTTACATTATGACAGCAAGAAAACAGCTATCACCAGACTGTCGTTTTTCCCTTTCATGAAGTTAATAAGAAATTAATTTTAATAAAAAAAGTTACTTTCCCGTGGTAGAAAACAGAAAAGTACAGCTTTACATCTGATTCTTACACTGGAGTTTCCTTACAAAAATGTTAAATAAACATCTCCTTATAGAAAACTTAATAACAAAAATTAGTTGTTACTTTAGTTTTTTTTTATACATTTACATGCAATAGTTTCTGTGTGTATGTTGTTCCTATAGATATGATCATGTATTAGAATGAGTGCATTAATACAGTGTAAACCTTGCAGCTGCTGTTATAGAAAGTTAAGCAACACCATTCTGACCAATCAGAATCGATGATTCAACAGTGCTGTTTTGTAATAGATATGAACATTCATTTTGAATGTTTGTTGATTGTTTATTTGTTAATTGGCAAAAAAAAGTACAACTAAACAGTTTCTCTTCTGCCTAAACAGGATTATCCGAGAGTAAGGATCGGAGTGTTTATCGAGCAGCCGACCCCATTCCTTCCGGAGTTCCTGCAGCGGCTCCTGACTCTGGATTATCCCAAAGATAAACTGGATGTCTTCTTCCATAACAATGTAAGAAACAGTTTACAGCTAACTGGGAAACAGCTTCAGTTGCAAGCTGGTGTTTACGATTCAGCTGACAGTGTCCTCCTTCCCCCTCTCTGCCCTTCTAGGAAGTTTACCATGAAAAGCACCTACATGCGTTCTGGGAGGAGAACAAAAATGTATTCCATAGTTTTAAGGTCGTTGGCCCTGAGGAGATCTTGAGCCAAGGAGAAGCAAGGAACCTGGGCATGTAAGTTTTTTTTTGTTTGTTTGTTTATGCTGTATATTTTCACATGCCCATTGCAAAAATATGTTCAATAAGAAGGCTAATGTAGAATATGAGTTGAAATGAGGTGAAAAAGACTAGTTTATGATCAAATAATGTCCTCAAGCACCAGAACAAATGAAATCTCTTCTCTCAGAAAATACTGCAATCTGTTTAATTCACTAAAACACAGAGATGTAACATGTCTGTATGCAAAACTTGTGCATATGCAGAGATCCAAAGTAAAGTATACTTATTTTATTACTGTACCTAAGTCTAGTTTTAAGTATCTGTACTTGAGTTTTTCTTTCATGTAATACTTTTTTTTTTACTCATTCCTTTTCAAAAGAAAACAAATCTTTCTACTCAGTACATTTCTCATGGATTTATAAAGTTAAATTGTGACTTTTTAGCATCGGACAGCTTCAAGGATCTAAATTTTATATTACACTTTTATTTTGTTTTGTATTTCACCTTGTATTTATCATGGCAGTTTGTATTGTGCCAGCTACTTCAACTAGTCTGTATGGTCTTATGCAGTTATTATCATGCTAGCTAACATTTGAGAGCTTAGGAATTAAGCTGCTGTTAAGCCTAGCTAATAACCCTGGTGACAGAAACTAGCTGAATGCTAATAGCTAGTTGTCAGAATACAACATGCCTTGATGAATGCAAATAAGGAATAAAGATGTTGCTGGACTTGGCTAATAACTCTGATGACACAAACTAGTTGAATGCTAATTATCAAAGCACTTCACACTTATCAAGGCAGTTTGTATTGTGATACTAGCTATTAGCATCCAACTAATTTGTAACATCAGAGTTATTGTCATGCTACCTGACATAAGGAATTTGGAATAAAGCTAACTAATAATCATGATGATTCAAACTAACTTAATGCTAATAGTTAGCTGTTACAGTACAAACTGCCTGAGTTATTAGCATGCTAGTCTTAGCTAATGTTTTCCCACATTGGTGAAAGAGGTGCTAATTTACCATGAGTAACTAGATGTAAATAATCTTTCTTGTCTTTTTCATACTTGAACTAAATTTAAGAGATTGTACTTTTCTACTTTAACTTGAGTGAAGAATTTGATGCTGTACTTCAGCTTTTACCAAAGGATTTATTTAGATATGTAGTTGCACTTGTACTTAAGTAAAGAATTTGGGTGCTTTTGCCACCTCTGCCTTTATACCATATGGCTTCCAGTGTTTTTTGTTCAAGCATGAAGCAACTCTAAGCTCTGCTTTCTGGATGCCTGCTCGTATATTTGGTGTGTAAGCACACAGTTTTACATATGGTATAACACACACGCTTGCACACCTGGCGGTGCAGGGGCTTTATACGTGTAACATGTTGGTTGTGGAAGCCATATGGAGTGTGTTTAGTCTCTGCTTCCCATAAATGCTTCTGTAACATAAGTGGCCATCCATAAAACTTTATCTAGCAATGTTTTTTTGTTGTTGTTGTCCAGGCCTAGAGTGTGTTTGTTTGAGAATATATAATAGATAAAGATCTGTTAGGTTTGTACAAATGATAGTTTTATTTTCCTCATTTCTGATTCTTTGTTAACAGCATTTTTGTGTTTCTGAGCAGGGACTTGTGTCGAAGAGATCCCGAGTGTGAATACTATTTCAGCATCGATGCTGATGTCGTGCTCACAAACCGACAGACACTGAAGCTACTCGTGGAACAAAACAGGTATTTCTCTTTCTTATCACTCAATTGCTAATCCACAGGAATGTTTCTGCCATCTTCCAAAATGATCCTTGTTTGCTTCTTAAAAAATAAGTTCACCCACCCTGCTTCCAGTTTTCTCTACAGACTATAGAGATAGTGCAAAGATACACTGTGTGAGGACTAAACTGCCACTATACATTACACAGAATACAAATGTTCCTAAACCCATTGCCCTGTGGATAGCTTCCTGACCATGGTTCAATATTTATGTCTATAAAGTGTTCCATACAGTAACCTATACTCAGATATTTACAGAAGCACTGGGAAATTCCTTCTGAATTATGGGGCGAATTTGGAAATTGTAACTTTAGAAACCTTTTGTCTTGCTTGGAGAATGCCAAGATGCACTATAATTTGCTGTAGTGTATTTTTTCCAATTACATGTTTTCCTCACGACAGCAACGTTCTTCATGTGAACGTGTCGAGCTGTTGCAGCAGATGAAATGTTTGAGTGCATGGTCACAGAATTTAAAACATTAATCCTTAACATAAGTTGTGATTCATCTTAAACTGAAATGTGTGTTTTTCAAAAAAAAAAATTCTCTAGCTATTCATACGTGACATGTGATATGACAAATGCCAAGATTATTAATATTGAATAAAAGTTGATTCCATTAAAGGTTGCACACTTAATTTTTATAGTCAATCAGTAATTAAAAACAAAAGTAGTCTTCTTTTCCATAGTTAAAAAAAAAAAAAAAAGATTCTGGACATAACTCTGGACATTTGTTTAATAGAAAAATGAAAAAATAAAACAGTATAATAAATGCGCAAAGTAATACATCTGTGTATCATCTTGCACTATTTAAGGATGTACCAATTCTTAAAACAGACTCATGTGGATGACCTCTGGTGAAATTTCTGATTCTGTAACTGACAGCATGCAGCATGGAAGCTCATGTTTGTCAACAAAATCCTTCTTATAGCTCAATGAGCTTTGCTTGGATGGAGGATGCGATGTCTAGAGCAGCATCTGGAGGATTTTTCCAGGCTGATAATAACCCAGTACTGGTCACAGTAGTGTCTGAAAAGGAGTCTGGATCATCCTCCAGGCTCTAAACTAATTGAGTGGAATTAGCGCTGATCATGACAGACTTCAGTATGCCGCAGTGCAAGGATTTTATTGAAATGTTAAAACAGAAATAACAGTATGAGTGGCCGGGATTGGTTGAAATTCCAGCAGCTGGGATTTGGATTAAAAAATAATATTGTGTACACCTCTACACTTCATACAAAGTGGACATTAAAACAGAAAATAGAAATGTAAAAAAATATATAGTTATTTTAAAAAGTGTACAGTTAATGTTGGCTTAATTTTGTGTGGAATATTTTCACTATGTACTAACAAAGTACATTTAGCTGCTGTCTTTATTGCCTGTCTCACCATTTTATTCACTAGCACATGTACTAGTCGACTTGTCTTTGCAACCCCTAGTGGCCATAGTAACATTTTTATGGGTGAAACTTATTCACACCTTGCCTGGTCCCATATTTCAGAGAGTTCTAAGGTCAGATCATTACCAGACTTTCATTTAAATGGCAATGATTTTTACTCTGACTGACACATGCCTTTTGGCCGCCTCTCTCTTCTTCTCTTCCTTCAGAAAAATAATTGGCCCTCTTGTCACTCGTCACGGCAAACTGTGGTCCAACTTCTGGGGAGCTCTGAGCTTGGACGGTTATTACGCCCGCTCTGAGGACTACATCGACATCGTGCAGGGGAAGCGAGTGTAAGTGAACTCCAAGAGTTCTTGGAAAGACATAACAGAACCTATATTATAGAATTTATACCAGATTACTGTGGTCTCGCTAACTTTCTCTGATTAGAACGTACACAAACAGTGACATATTTCCTGCTAGACTCAATTCCAAATCACAGTGCCTGAGTAAATTTGGCAAGCAGCAGTTTTATACGAGTGGGTTGGGAAGACGATAATTCTTGATTATGTCATGCAATCTCACCGCAGACCGAATGGATGAAATGGATAACATGTGTTTTGTTTTTTTTTTTGCTACCAACACAGAATCATGGACTCTGTCCATAGAACACAAATAACAAGTTGAGAAGTTTAAAATTAAAAGCCAACCTGCAATCAAACAACGTGATTTATAGTGGTATTGAAATCTCCATCTCTGTCTTTGTAACAGTGGCGTGTGGAACATTCCATACATGGCCCATGTTTACCTCATCAAAGGCGAGGCTTTAAGGAACGAGCTGAAGGAGAGGAACGTTTTCGTCCTGGAGAAGCTCGATCCTGACATGGTTTTGTGTAGAAACGCCAGGGAGTTGGTGAGAACGATGGCACAAGAGCTTACATTACAAGGATTAGACTTAGCTAGGAGCATTTTAAACAATATTCAGACAAAGCATGGATCAAAGTGGATTAGTATTAATATTTTCAGATTTGGAAAAAAAAAGCATGATTTTTGGAGGCAGTCTGTAATTCTTAATGTCACTGGGCCTCATTTATCAATCTTTTACTAAAGTTGTGTTGAAATGTTTTCAAACGAAACTAAAAGTTCTTGCCAAATTTACAAACATTCAACTAATGCTAATTTTCTTCATACTTGTGCTAATGGTTGATTAGCATTTGTGTCAGAGTTGTTTTACATTTAGTGACGGCATAAAATTCCACAAATGATAAATCTTACAGAGAGCTGAAAACAACAACATGATTTACGAATAGATTTGTTTATATCCAGCTTGATAAATAAAGCCTAAAGCCTCCACAATTCAGACAGTGTTAGTTTACAAATGTGATGTTTCTTAATGCCTTCAAATCATCTGCTGCAGTCCTGTGGCAAAGACATAACTGGCAAGTAAGCTTAGTGTATCAGTGTGCTGTTTGTGTCCAAGGCATGACCTTTGTGTGTTTGTTACATTCTGTGGTGCATTCAGAGTCTCTTCCTTTCTGTTTTTGCCCCATCAACCCCTCCTCCTCCATGCTTTATCTGTGACCTTTAACCACTGAGAATGGGAATGTCCAGCTGGCATTCTTAGCCCCCATCGCTTCTCCCTCATGATGCATTAATCCATTAACAATTTCAGTTCTGAAGGATTTCAAGCTAGTTTTTTTTTTTTTTTTTTTTTTTACTCAACTCTTAATACAAACAAGAATTATTTCACCAAATGTGAAGGAGAAACCGAAACTTGACTTGGCAATACAAATGATTAGATCTGTGTTGATGATTGACTTGTATCTGTTGGTAGGTAGAACAGCAGAAAACTCGAGATCCCCCAGAACTGATTTTGGAACCGCCCTCCAATCCCCCTCAATCAGCATGAATATGAAGCCTATCACTCTCAGCCTGGCAGAGTGTGACGCTTTATAGATTTGATTTATTTTTTTATTTTTGATTTGAATTCTCCCAGCATGTGAGAGAAACTCAGCCGTTTACAGGCAGTGTGGCTTATCGTGTGCAGGAACCTCCTCTCTGCTGAAAGGGTGTTCGAGTCTATGATGTATTCATCATGTGCTTTCTGTGTAACTCTGTTGTGTTCAGAATGGACGTTACAGATTTTACATGGTGCTTTTCCTTCATTCTAGACAATACACAGAGAAAAAGACTCTCCTTCTCCGGAATCATTCCATATGCTCAGATCCCCAAAGGTTTTATTATACTTTTTTGATTACTCTGCATTATATCCACATCAACACAAACATACCGTCCTTTACTGTTAGAAAGAGAAGCATCACTTTTCCAAACAGTTCTAATGTCTGAATACTGAATACAGAGAATACAGAGAATACAGCAATACTATGTTATCCTTATAGTGTATGTGTGTCGGCCTGGGAAATCCCTTCACATATATAGTTCTGAAAACTACATAGTTCCCTGAACCGATTTTTCCCCCATGTATCTCAATCAGAAGTACGGTTCTAGCATTTTAAAATCTGCTTTCCCCCAAAAGTAAAAAAGGAGAAATTACAATTGAAAGAAAATACACTGTTTGCATACAAGCAACTGCTATTAGTACTCAGTCTAGCATGTACTATACATTCATGTGAAAAAATAAGTACATCCCATGGAAATTGTTGCCTTTGTTGACATATTTGGACAAGCAAACATTTGATCATCTTTGAAACAGTGCCTACTAATAAAGTTGTGTTGTAACAAAAGCACAAGAAAAAATAGGTTTTTCAATCATTTATTCAACAGAAATATCAATAGATGTGATATTCTTCTGTGGAAATGTAAGTCTACCCTTGGCTTCAGAAGCTAGTATTGCCCCCTTTAGCAGAAATAACTTCTTGTAGGCATTTTGCATAATTGTCCACCAGTCTCTGACATCAGCTTGCTGGAATTTTTGACCACACTTTCATGCAATATTCTTTCAGTTGCAAGATGTTTGAGGGTTTTCTTGCATGTACTGCCCGTTTCAAATCCCCCCACAACATTTCAATGGGATTCAAATCCAGCTTTGACTAGGCCATTCCATAACCCTCCATTTCTTCTTTTTGAGCCATAGAGTGTATCACCTTTATTCATAGGCACTGTTTCAAAGAGGATCAAATGTTTGCTTGTCCAAATATGTTAAAAAAACTAAAAAAAAAATTTATGAACAAAAAAAACGACAGTTTCCATGGGGTGTACTTATTTTTTCACATGACTGTATACAATATATAATAATTAACGCCCTCTCACTTTATCAAAGATTTTAAGCAAGCTTAGGTAGCAAGCTAACAAATAATTATCTTTAGTTTTCATAGGCACGTTTGTTAAACTGGCTCTGTATTTACCTGACATGATTTTTTACAGAAAGCCTAGGCAAATTTACATAAGTTAATAAATGTTTCCACATCTTTCAGAGAATATATGATTATTAAACTTATTTCCAGTCATTTTGTTACTATCATCAGACTATAAATCTTTCTAGAATAATTCAAATGAACAAAATTATCACCCAGTAGAAAAAGACTATTTAAAAATGAAGAAAATGAACTGTCAATAAATACTGTAGGTTTTGATAATCTTATATTTGGTGTATTGTAATCTCATAATAAGAAATACTGGACACATTTGACTATATTTAAGATATTTCCACTTGCTAAGATGTCATTTTTGCAGTGAAGCCATTTTGTCAAAAACAATCTGTTTGCCAGAATTTAGCCAAAGCGACATCAGATGGCTTTTCCCAGACCACAATACATATATGATTTAAAATCCTATTATCTGATCCCAATTGCATAGCATTAGATGATATTATATATGATTAGATTATAGTATGTTTGTGTTTTGTTAGGTTATACTGTATGTTCTAGTAGTCGAAGCCCTGCAGTCACAACAACTGGTTAATTTAACACTGAGATCATTTGGAAAGCATCTGAACAATCCCTGCCAAATCCTTTGTGCAAGTTACATCTGGTATTTTTAATTGACCTGGAGAGAAAGCACCTGGGTTTTAGTCTTTGATGATTTTTAGTTATAGTCCTTTCAATTTTCCCCATCTTTAGCGTGAGGAGAGTAAAGATCAGGAAACAGGAATGGTCACCTGCTTCCAGTAATTCCCTGCAACAACCTGTTTTTTTTTTTCACCCCCAAATCCCTTAGACCCTCAATAACATAAAGCTTATACCGTAACTCCAAAAAACCTCCTTGACCTATCTCAGACTAGGCATTAACACCTGCTCAAACATAGTAACTCAATGCTAGTGATGGTTTTATTGATATATTGCATAGTTTAAGTGACACATTTTGTAATGAAACAGGTGAAGCGTAGACTGAGAGTGTCTTGGAGACTCACATACTGTACCTAAGTGTAATATCCCCTTCTTCTTAGGGTGCTTTCATATTTATTAGTCCATTTGCAGAATCTGAATCATAGTTGATACTTTTGGTTCGCTTGGTTTGATTTCACACTTTGTATAATTAAAGAACCAAAAAGAAAACAAAGAAGACAACTGGCTAAGGGTTGTGTATGGCTGAAAAAAGTACTTGCAAAACTCTCATTCATGCGGCAATGGAAAAAAGTGAACAAATCTTTGCCAAGTGCATGTAGAGATCACAAAAATCACCCAAGAACGGAAAACACAGAGCTGGCGCTCATACATGAGTAGTTTAAAACATGTTATGTGTCATCCAGCATATATGTTCTCTTTTTGTTTGTCAGACCAAATATTCAGAAATGCATCACACTTTTGTAGTGCTACAGCTCTGTCCTTTGTCTCAGTTTGCGTCTCACAGGTCAGTTTAGCATCTTGCACAAATCTATAACACAAAACACACAGCATGTTTGATTCACTTCCTGCAGTTGAGTTGATTCAGAGTTGGCTCACTTTCTCAACACACTTGAGGTCAACTGGGAGAGGTCTGAGTTCACCTTTGCATTGTCATTCTCAGACCATTTCCGGCCCCCTAAGGGTGATTGCTGTGTCACCAGCATGGAAAATGCACCAAGGTTCAATTTAAATGGTCTAATGTGAAAGCACCCTTAGTCGAAGGGAATCATTATTGCTGGAGTTGTCCATTCCCTTCCTTCATCCTTACCTTACCTCCCTTGCTGCTCCCTTCTACCATTAAAAAAAACCCCACACAGATCGACAGATATTCATAATTTAAATCCCGTTGAATCTTTAGGGACTCAACACTCAGCATTAGGGACTCAACTACACTTGATCACTTATGTAACGTCGGCCATCTTGTTTTCAGCTGAAATGTAACATGATATCTTTGTATGCTGCAGGGAGTTTTCATGTACATTACAAACCGTCATGAGTTTGGAAGGCTTATTTCTACGGCCAACTACAACACGTCCCACTTGAACAACGATTTATGGCAAATATTTGAGAACCCGGTGGTAAGTATCCAGATGTTTGCAATTTTTTGCATCATTGGTTGGGAATGTGCTTTAATGTGCTTGCGAATACTGATGGTTCTTGAATGAAATAGGCACAGCTGGAGACCTTTTGGTGATTTTTACAGTAACTTGTGTATTTACAGTATGACATCTATACTATGTTCCTCTTTAAGGGTCTTTGACAAAACATACAGCACTGATCTGTTCTCCCCCCTTAGGACTGGAGGGAGAAGTATATTCATCCCAACTACACCCAGATCTTCACAGAGAACCGTCTGGAAGAGGTGAAGGCATGACTCTAAGAGATTATGTGAAATTGAATACATCTTACATATGTAGCAACTTGACTGGACTTGTGCAAAGCCTCAGTATGTACAGTATCTGTATGTAATGTGTATGTATGGGTGTGTGTGTGTAGCCATGTCCAGATGTGTTCTGGTTCCCTGTGATATCTGAGCGAGGCTGTGATGAGCTGGTGGAAGAGATGGAGAACTACGGCACTTGGTCAGGTGGAAAACATGAGGTCAGTCATACACTCTGTTTGGAAATAGACCAACAAATGATCAAAAAAGAAAGTCTCAAATAACCAGTTATTTTTTCCTGGTAATTTCGATGTAGTCTTGAGGTTATGAGGCTGTTGGGAGCGTATTTAAACACCATGTGCAAGACATATTTATGCAAGCACTGATAACTGAGGGTTGAGTAACAGGATCTGGAATTTGTTTCCTGTATGTGGCTCAATGGAAAGAAAAGTTATTGAGTTAACCATCATAACTTTCTTTCTTTCTTTCTTTCTTTCTTTCTTTCTTTCTTTCTTTCTTTAGTAAATATTGTTTCTCTTTTATTTATTTCACCTTTTTACAGAAAGGAAAATGATTAAATAATGATGAAAAGGGAATAAAAAGAATGGGAAAAAAATCAGTAACTACAGTAAAAGTAATAGAATGTGTTAGCATGTAGTTACGAGTGAAAAATTCCAGTCTGGTTAGAGATTTAAAAACATTAAAGACTCGTCAACTCTAACTGTTGATCAGTCCTGCATATCGGCTTGGAGGAATTTTAGTCCATTCCTCAATACAGAATAGCCTCAACTGTTGGTGGGTTTCCTCACATGAACTGCTTGCTTCAGGTCCTCCCACATTTCTGTTGGATTAAGGTCCTCCCACATTTCTGTTGGATTATGGTCAGGACTTTGATTTGGCCATAACTTTATTCTTCTTTAACCATTCTTAGGTAGAACGTCTTGTGTGTTTAGGGTCATTGTCTTGCTGCATGACCCACATTCTCTTGAGATTCAGTTCATGGACAGATGTCCTGACATTTTCCTTTAGAATTCGCAGGTATAATTCAGAATTCATTGTTCCATCAATGATGGCAAGTTGTCCAGGCCCAGATGCAGCAAAACAGGCCCAAACCATGATACTACCACCACCATGTTTCACAGATGGGATAAGGTTCTTATGCTGGAATTTTCCTTTCTCCAAACATAACGCTTCTCATTTAAGCCAAAAAGTTTTTGGTCTCATCTGTCCACAAAACATTTTTCTATTAGCCTTCCGGCTTGTCCATGTGATCTTTAGCAAACTGCAGAGGGGCAGCAATGTTCTTTTAGGAGAGCAGTGGTTTTCTCTGCCATGCACACCACTGTTATTCAGTGTTCTCCTGATGGTAGACTTATGAACTTTAACATTAGCGAATGTGAGAGAGGCCTGTGGTTGCTTAGAATTTACCATGGGTTCCTTTGTGACATCGTTGACTACTACACGTCTTGCTCTTGCTCAGTCTTTGTTGGTCGATCACTCCTGGGGAGGGTAACAATGTACAAAGGACACAGTTCACTTGTTATGTCATGCTGGGAATAAGGCATAGGTTTCCTCAACTTTTTAACCTCTTGAGCCGCACTAGCCCGAGTGCGGGCCTGACGTCACGCGGTTTTACGAGGTTTAAGATTACCATATAGACTACTTTATAAAAATGTTAATAATATTAACAAACTATACATCATTCGAAAGGTCTAAGGGTGTAGTGTCAATATATGGTCTCAGTTTTACGATATAGATGCTCCAGCAACAGTAATATAGTAGTTTGTGTCTGGAGTACAAATGACAACATGAAAAATAAAAACGGAACTTCATACCTTTGTTATGATATGGCGATTGCGAGTCGAAACCAATCTGTCGCAGCTAGGTAAAAAGTCCATGAAAACCATCTATTGGCAAACATCCAATGCTACTATTTGTCCACAAAAGTATATAAACCGTGAAATATTGCTATATAATCCACTGTTTACATAAGAATTCTTCTGCACGACCGTCCCTCCATCATCGTTTTTCAAAAGAATATACAATCTGTATTGTAATCATAAAACTGTATATGGTAGTGAACAACAGAGTCTTCCAAACACATTAGCCCGCTTCCAAAGTTTGTTTTAAAATGCAGGGCAGTAGTTTCACGCATCATATCCAAACAGTACTGTCGAAAATCATTCTCTGAATACCCCGTGAACCAATAACTTCATAGAAAAATGTTGATAGACATGTATGGCCGTCCATCAAAGTCATATTAACATATGTAAAGAAACAAATGCATGTTTTTTGAGGCTAACTGCACCGTGTATGGGCAGCCATCACAGCCATATCAGCATCTGTAAAGAACAAATGAATGTTTTTTGAGGCTGTATGGGCAGCCATCACAGTCACAGCTCCAGGTGGCCCACTTTTGAAAGAGGCACTAGTCAGACAAAAAAAAAATTGCAGGGACCTCATTTTTTGGTCTATCATCCTCAAACTTGAAACATAACGTCTTTAGACTTGTGGCTATGAGCACATTGCATTTCTAGATATTGTCAGCATGTTCATCATTGTTATTTTTTAATGGAAAAAAAAATGTTATGCAACAAACATTTCCATTCCAGTGTACTTCAGCCTCTCTAAGTTTTTCATTTTTTAACATATATTAATTTTGAAACTTGAAAAATAAAGCTCATAGTGTCTTCTTTCAAATGATACCACAACTATGTATAGTTTTTTTTATACTAGGTTATAGGGTTCAGGAAAAATAACAATTTAAGTGAAAGTAGGTCATTTTCATGTGTTGGGCTTAGAGTTGGGGTGCATCTCAAGAGGTTACGTAATAAAACACTTTGAGGCATGTTGTTATAGAAACATAATCATTGACTGGGTGACACGATGTGACCTGTCGTAAAGTGGACTCGCTGTTACCACCCTGAAGGTGATTATTTTCCTTTAAAAGTGTTTTATTCTTCCTATACCACAGTAATTTGATAATGCTAACATTTTGTTTATTTACTGCATAATGCCATGCTCTACTACCATGCTGTCCATTTCTAGTTACAGCTAATGTTGTAGAACAAACATTACACAAAACAAGTTAGTTCCTGTTATGTAAATTACGTTAAAGAACAAGTGCCTTAATATCAACCTGTGATTTTGAGCTGCAGTACTGTCAGAGCTGCTGTTATAGAAAATTAGTCAGCAATTTTGTACCCACGAGATTCAAGAATTCAGTAGTGCTGTGGTATAAAGTATTTTGTTCATATAACCATATCATGTGTGTTGAATATCAGAATAACTGATGACCAGCACATTCCTCGCATAAGCACAGTCCAATTTTGCAATGAACATCTTTATCCCTCCACAGGATAAGCGCATTGCTGGAGGATATGAGAGCGTCCCCACTGATGACATCCACATGAGACAGATCGGCTATGAAAAGGAGTGGCTGCACTTTATCCGAGAGTTCATCTCACCCGTCACACTCAAAGTCTTCTCTGGATATTACACCAAGGTGTGGAGACACGTTTGCACTGTGCGCTGTTAGATTCTTCCTGATGCCGGAGAGTAATATTAAGTGAAATTATGTCAATAACCCCTGAGACAGGTTAAAAGGTGTATTTAGCAGTCATACACTCTGCAGTCGATCCACTCTGTCTATTTGCCTTTCAAGCTCTCTGCTTAGTTTGTCTCAAGGAATGCGGCCTACAAGTGAATTTTGAAAGGGAAAAAAAAAGCAAACAAAGGAGCTCATTCTTTCTTGATGTTTGGAACAGGAGCTGTTCTTTGTGGAATGCATGTGTTTTGACTTGACAAAAGTTTGAATGAAATGCTTTCCTTTAAACTAGTGCCTGTGTTGTGTCTCGTACAGGGCTATGCTATCATGAACTTTGTGGTGAAATACACTCCTGACAGACAGGCCTATTTGAAGCCTCACCATGACTCCTCCACCTTCACCATCAACATCGCGCTCAACCATAAAGGCCTAGATTTCGAGGTACTTTTTTTTTTTAATGACATTTAACCAAGTTCTCAGGGTTTCCAGAATCATGCCTAAGGTGGATTGATTACATTCATCCAGAATACAGTCTAGCAGCTCATTTTGAAATGTTTTAAAGGTCACAGACCTTTGTTTAACTGTGTTTGATACAGCAAAATGTTAGCCCAACTACTCTCAAAACCAAACAAAAGACCTGAAATTGGGCCAAAACAAGTTTGGCAGAAAAGGGGAGTAACATTTTTCTCCTTTTTTCTCAGCCTTTGCATGGGGAAACAAGGTCAATGTGGTGGCATGCATTTATAATATACAGATGTTATCCACTTCATAACTCCCTGTTCCCTTGCCCAATCCCTGCAATATATCTTACAATAGAAATGGTTCTGTACATCCTAGATACACTTTTGTTTGTGGAAATTTATTAGATTCCGATTATTTGTTATAAAGCAAGATCTCGGTGGCCGCAGAATATTTTTAACTAGCACAATTCTGTGTAAAAACCCTGGCAACTCTGTCATTAACAATCCTGTTTGTTGCTCCTCCCCCCATGCATGGGGCAATGGCCTCTCTTTGCACTTGTTGTAATTCCCATTTTTGACCATTGGTGCAATAATAACTTTATGGAACTAAATGGGGCAATATTTTTTTTTTTAATTACTGGTCATTCAAATGAGGTAATTAGTATTTCATTGGAATTTAAAATGTATGGAGTTGTGAAGGAGTACTTTACGAAGATTAACTTTTACTTCGTCTACTGTTGTGTTACATGTGTTACGTGTTATTATCCATCCTGCTCCATCAATGTGAGCACAATATTTTACTTAGATCCTAATAAAGAGTAAAGTTATTTTGTTTGCAAACATGAATTTAACAAAATCAGGTTTTTTTTAGCAGACTTTTGGACACTCATATACATGTTTTTCTCTTATTTTTCTTTTCTCTTCCAGGGTGGAGGCTGCAGGTTCCACAGGTATAACTGCTCGATAGAGTCTCCAAGGAAAGGCTGGAGTTTCATGCACCCAGGCAGACTAACACATCTTCATGAAGGACTTCCCACCACCAGCGGCACACGCTACATCGCAGTGTCCTTCATCGACCCTTAACTTCCTTCTCCGAGGGGCGAGTTTTTAGATTCTGCGTGTGTGATTTGTTGACTTTTTGTTCTTATTGTAGAAAAGTTTTTGGTTCGCGTTGTGTCTTTTACTGCTGTGCAAAGAACAGAATGAGTTCAGTCACCAAAGATGCACACAGATTACACACACACACACACACACACACACACACACACACACGGTTACAATAATTAGGATAGTTTTTATTTTAATTTAAATAATGGGAAATAATCAGTGTCTTCCCTTTATTATCATAGGATCAGTTAAAACCTAAAATGTTTTATAATTCTGTTCATCAGATTCAGGAGAGAAAACACCTGCTGATGTAGTTAATGAGATGCTGTTTTTGTTATCATTTTTATTCATCTCCAACTCAGAGAAATATATTTTTTATTTTTTATCTCTGCAAATCAACAAGCAGAGAAATGACAACCGGATTTGATTAGAATTCCGGTTGAACTGAAGTTCGAAAGATTTTTACTTGAAGTGCCAAGTATTCTGGATGCAGCATGAGCTTAGTTTGAATTAAGTTATATTCTTGGTTGATATACACCATTGAAAATGGTTGGTCTAGGACTAAGCGTAGAACTATATGTACCCTGAAACTGGCCTACGATGTGATACTGTAAAACCCAAAGTCAAAAGATGTCCATCACGTCCTCAGTTCCTGAATTGAACATTGTGGAGATGTCAGATATTTTACTTTCACTGAAAGTTGTTGCTTTTTGACTGAACGTTGAGACTCAGCCGCATCCATCTGTTTTAACTTATTTTGAAAAAAATGTAATAAATGAAGATGTTCTTTAAAAAAAAAAAAAAGCTGTTTCATTTTTGTCACGCAGCACTTCATTTGTAGAAAAAAGAATGAGCTGTAATCGAAAATGAGCCCCACAGAAACATGTGCAGTCACACACCTGAGCCTACAGCTGAATGACAGATCAACTAATACACACACACCGAGAAATTCCACACCTCACACTTTTGGACAATGATCCAATACGCAACATGTAGGTCCATCAGGCAAGTGTGTAAATTCTGCTTATATCACAGCACAGGTAAATTTTTAAATCTAATTGGTCAGAAGGTGTGCATCATTTTTCTATACCCACATGGCTCGGTAGTTCCGGCTGCTTTATATTAATGTGCTCATTCTAATACTTTATTGTTTCTATACTAACAGCTCTTATACAATTCAATTCAATTAAGTTTTATTTACATTTACAGTGTCCCAAAGCAGCTTTATGGAAATATATCAATTCAGGATATAGATTTTAAATGTGTGAATTTATCCATAATGAGCGAGCCAGAGGCGACGGTGGCGAGGAAAAACTCCCTGAGACGATCTGAGGAAGAAACCTTGATAGGAACCAGACTCAAAAGGGATCCTCATCTGGGTGACAACGGATAGTGTGATTATAAATAAATCCTTTCTGTAAATGTACCAGTACTACATGGTCAAATAGTGCAGTTGTGTAACCAGGAAAATTCATTACAGTTTTTACATGAAGTCTGTTTTGTTGAACTTCTCCACTGTTCACTGATGGAGACTTGAGTGCAAAACTGTTTGTAGTGATTGCAGTTCTAAAGCTATCATAGCATAACTGTTCATAAGAATTGAGGTCCAAAGCCATCTTTATGGATTGTAAGTGGTACCATCCTCAGTAATCTCAATGCTCTTTAGGCTGCACAATGTGGGGCCATCCTCAGCAGCAGCATGTGACATCCAATTGATGAGAACTCCAACCAGAAGTAGGGCATCAGGATGGATCAGGCGGGTCCGGAGAGCAGAAGGGGTCAGGATCACTGGCATCTCAGGAGTATCATGTGTAGCTCGACAGAGAGAGAGAGAGACAGAGAGAGAGAGAGAGAAATTATTAGGTATGCTTATTGTCCTGTAATGGTTAAGGAAAATGTACTTTGCGTGAGTGCAAGCAGGGACTCCGGCAAGACTAGATATGACAGCATAACTTAAGGGAGAGCCAGAAGGTAACACAGACATGAGGGCACACAGGGACTTGTCTGGCTTTGCATAATCTAAGACTAATAATAATTTTTTTTTTTTTTATGTCTTGTTTAACAAAGAAAATCATTGATGTGGTTATGTTTTTTTCTTTTTGTTAGGAAACATTTATGGAAGGAGTCCAAGTATCAGCAGTTTGTAAAAGTCACAGTGCCTTGCAGAATTTCCCATCATGGGAAAGTCTTCAGGACATATGAGAGAGAGAGAGAGAGAGAGAGAGAGAGAGAGAGAGAGAGAGAGAGAGAGAGAGAGAGAGAGAGAGAGAGAGAGAGAGAGAGAGAGAGAGAGAGAGAGAGAGAGAGAGAGAGAGAGAGAGAGAGAGAGAGAGAGAGAGAGAGAGAGAGAGAGAGAGAGAGAGAGAGAGAGAGAGAGAGAGAGAGAGAGAGATGGATGGATGGATGGATGGATGGATGCTGGTGAGTGAATGACTGTTTATCATTGCTGTAACGTAAGTGATAACAGGAACAAATTTGTCTCTCAGACATTCTGCAATATTTAATCATAACTATAATCCATTCAAATGAGCTGTGTGTAATTTATTAAACTCTTATTAAACCATTTATTAAACATTGTAATCATTTGCAAATCACTGTGGCATAAGCACAATAACACACTCCAAACTGTGCAGACTTCGGCGTGGATTATTTTCATATAACCATATGGTCTGCCATGTGTTATTCCTTACACATTTAATTGTAATTAGGGATATAACTGAATACGAATACGTTATTCAGAATGAACTGATTATGTGTTCTAAACAGATATGAATAGGAGGTGTGGTGTGCTCCAGAAGCCTGACTTAACACTGCCCTACTGAGCACCAAAATAAAACCATACTTCTACAGGATTTCTGTACAAAGTGTCCCAAAATGTAGAAATGAAATATGCTTTTATTTATAGAGCCCCTGCTCCATATAGCCAGTGCAGACCACATGCTGTGCAGAGGGCAACACATCTCTGCCGCCTGTCCAAGAAATAATTTATTTATATGCATATTATGTGTGTTTTTCTGTTTTGAATGAACATTTTTTATGAAATCTTCACAGAAAACCATATAGGCATTATAATGAAATGCTGCTTAAAGGACCCCATTTTGACTCACTGCAGAACTGCATCCAGCCACAGCTAATCCAGTGAACTTTTTTGAATGTAACAAACCCAAGAACTGAGGTAAATCTGATAAAATATTATTAAATGGCTATTGATGTCAACTATAAACAACAGTTCCCAGATTTTTGATAGATAGCTCCTAGGTTTACAAAAGTCACATAAGATAGATAGTATTAAAGAAAGTTCCACAGGACGTCTGGTTGATACCAATTATGAACTTGAGTGATGCATCTGAGGTTGAAGAACCATAGAAGTTCAAGAGTTGAACAAAGTTATGTTCTGCAAATTACTGTTCGTAGTTATATTTTGTGAATGAAAATTGAGTCACATTTGTGACTTGATTCATGTCAAATTCAGAAGAGAAATAATAATTAGACAACATCAAACTGTTTAGACATGAGGTGGTCACAAAACCTGACCCCTGGAGAGTGCGTTCAAAAAGATGTCATTTTAGTGTGGACAGATGGCCAACATAGACCTAAATATACTGTAGGCATTTCTAAATCTTTCCACAGCCTTGATTTGTAAGTAATTATTAATATACTCATCTAATCACATATTTAGTGCTTTGTGAATAAAACCTGAGCAATACACTCACTGCCATTTTCCCAATCTGAAATCTGAGACAGCAGTGCACATTTTAAAGATAAGTTATTAATGCATGTCCCAATTTGATCATTTGGAAATAACACACCACATGTTTTTATGTTTCTCAAGTAATGATTTTAGAAATAAGAGAATAAATCAGCAATGTTAGCGTGAACAGAGATCAGTGAAGTGAAGTGATGATGATGATGAGGCTCGAGTTTAAACAACGTGAGTGACTTTTACCTCAGGTGATGAGACAAAGACTGATGTGGATGATGTTGATAAACAAAGTGAGAACTTATTTTCCATTGTAAAGTTATCATTCTTAAAATCAATTGACAGTAATGTTGTTTTTCCATCAGTTGATTAGGTTATAAATGTAGAGGTAGAGGTATAGAGGTGTCTTCAATGAAATCTTTAAAAATGGTTTTCTTCCTTTTCACTTTTAACCAAATTTTAAAACCATAGAACTTAAAATTCATGCAAAAGAGAAAACTTTCAGATCATGAAAATCTAGTGTTGAGAGCTATTAAAATGACCTACATTTTCTGCTGCAGTTTAGTCTAACCATCACTGTTCAGCATCCAGTGCAGTCCTCAATTTCTGTCTCTAAGGTTTATACACTAGTCGGTGTTGGGTTAATTGGAAAGAGGAATTTGAGATGCTCTGGGGAAATCAAGCTCATATATCCTATATATTTGCAGTGCATCTGGGTCCTTTTTTACAAGAAATGGGGATGAAGTCATGCTCTGTGATTTTATCAAATCATCATGGAGCTGTAATTTGTGAAGGCGAGTCAAAGACTCCCTCAGAGCCTTGTGGGATGTGGGAGGAGATTTTTCTCATCCTGGTGTTGCTAAGTTTTCTTTTTTTTTTTTTTTTTCCTGAAAAATTTGCATGACTGGATGCACGTCGTCTGAGAATTTCCACATCCATGTGTGTGAAGAGGAGAAATGGGAAAGGAGAGGAGGGAGGGCTCCGAGTCAGGAGAGGGCACACAGCACCAGGCTAGAGAATAATGTGTCTTTGTGGACAAGAGAAGCACATACACGCACGCTAGGCCTCTGAAAGTTGACATTAATGCCATACAGCAGCACAGGAAACCTGCCAAGCTAATAAGCAGATTAACAGATTTCCAGAACACCAGTACAGTCACACAGAGTTAGGAAGAAAAACTTTAATCTCGTCTGAGATCAATGTGTGTGTGTGTAATCTGGTCAAATCTGACTTGTTTGGTGTGCTTTCGGGTGAACTGTGTGCAATTGTTATCACCTGCAATGTTTTGGAGAGAAAAACATTCATTTCACATGTGATTATATGTGGAAAATGTGCGAATGTGCATTTTCAACATGTTATGCCCTGAAATTGAGAACTCAAGTAAACATCATGTGAATAAATAATGGGATAATGGGATAAATAATGGGATTAATTAAAAAAATAATTAATTAAACAATGGGATAAACGAAACCAGATGTCAAAAATCACCATCTGAAAATAAATGGATCATGGGGAAAAAAAATCGCATATAAAAATGAATTCCTGTGAAAATAAATTATTCATGTATATATATATATATATATATATATATATATATATATATATATATATATATATATATATATATATAAATCAACAAGTCATCTAAGAAAATAAACGAATCATAAAAAAATCAAAACATCAAAAATAAAAGAATATTTATTTTTAAAAAAAAATCACGTGAAAATAAAATATGTGAAATGATCACATAAATCACGTGTAAAAGTAAATCATGTCAAAAACGAATGATGTGGAAAAAAATGAATGCAAAAATAAATCATGTACAAAAATTGCATGACGGGAATGATTTGTTAAATCACGTGAAAAATGAAAATAAAAGAATATTATTAGATAGATAGATAAATAGATAGATAGATAGACAGATAAACATGAAAAAATCCACGTGAAAATAAAAAAGGGGGAAAAAATCACGTAAATAAATGAATCATGTAAAAAAAATAATAAATCACACACACACACTCTCACACGCACACAAACAAATCTAGTCAAAGATGTGAAAGCAGTCTCTGAATCCGGGTGTGGTCATAGAAACCAAAACTCTGGTCCATATAAAGAAACCACACCATGTGTGAAAGCAATTCAGGCCTGGGGCTTGACCTCAAATAACGTGATTGGTTGGACTTGTCACATTACTTCCTGCTTCAAGTTTAACAATGGCGGGGAAAGACGTGTGGTGGTCTGCAAAGGAGACGGAGTATCTACAACATGGCTGAAGCAGTTTTATATTCAAGTGACCAACTTCATTTGAACTCTTGACCAGCATTAGAAAGTAAAATGTAACAACATTTAAATAATACATTAATTACATTTGAACATTTGAATAGTTAAAGGTTCTAAGCTTCCTAAATGTGTTCAACATGGAACCTTTACTGTTAGGGAAACCTCTCTGTTCTAGTACTCTATATAGAACCTGTACATAAAGTACAGATGAAGTGCCTTGAAAAGTGTAGCGTTATTCCATGTGTGATTGTAATGTAATTTCCACTGAAACAGGAAATCAGGGTGGGACATATTGAGTGGCTTCTCCCCCTTTTTAAATAGCCAATAGCGTTACTTGACAGTTAGTACCATGGATTTTTATAATATTGGGGGCAGGGCACTTCAGATTCTAAAGAGCATTTGATTGGACAGAAAATCTGATGAGGAGCTGAAGTGCAGAATGATGTCATCAAAATTGTTGGTCCGTATTGGTGGTAGAGAGAGAGTCGGTAATTTTGAATGTATATGTCTTCTAAATTTGAATTTTGTCACTGTTTTGGAGCACACAGTAGCTTATAGATAACCTTAAGGCTAACATATTCATACTAAAAGCCACAAAACTTCAATTTTGATTTCATGGGGACTTCCTATATGGGGCTCCCCTAAAAAGCGTGACTTGAGCATTCTGGCCAAATGTAAAAAAAAAAAAAAAATGGCCTATGAAATCACTCAGATGTGAAATCAGACCAAACTCTTGGGCTGGATTTACATTTCCCCCCTTTAGCTAGTAGAAAAAAAAAAAAAAAAAAAAAAAACATTCCATGACCTAGAATCTGATGATAGGCTGTTGACTGTGAATGTTTGTGGAGCTTAAGTTCTGGTCTCTGGCTGTGCCTACATAGTCCTTTATATGCCATGACTGTTTAGGTTCAAGTCACATTGGCAAGAAAAATAATTTCCACTGGTTTGGAGAGCGGAAATGTGTCTAACTGCAGGGCATGGTCTATCAGATAATCATCACTCGCTGTGTGACACACTGCGGCCATGACCACTCCAATGGCCGGGCCTCCTATCAATTTACAGATTACAGTACAGAGCACCACTCACAGACACACATCATACACACACACACACATTTGCATAAAGCTGTTTATCTATGTGTCAACACATACGCTTCTGACATGAAGTCATGCTAGGACACATACAATGTACCCACACATACAGATACAGCGTCTATGCAGTGGTGGATAAATAATGCATTTATTAGCTAGCCCACTAGGTAAGTAAAAGCTCTGGTTTGCTCCCCAGTGCCTTATTTACTTGCCTGGAAACATACCTGACTAGGCTAAAAAGTGGTAGCTAATGTAATGTATTAATATATTTTGAGCTAGTTAGCTAGTTATGTGCATAAATACAGACTAAGAGATATGAATGACTACAGCTGTATAAAAAGAAATTTGGGCATCCCTGGCTAAATTCCATATTTTGTTGATTTTTGAAGTGAAAAGAATTAAACACAAACTTTTTTTTTATTATGCAAGAGTCTCAGAACTTAATTAACTCATTCTGCCTTAATTGACTTATTAGGACTTGTTACTCAGGTCAGGAACTGTCATTAGAAATAACAATTCCAGAACATAAATTCTCTGACTCTTCAAACTTTGTCTTAATATTCAACAACCATGTGCTCCTCTAAGCAGCTGACTGAGGATCTGTAAATGAAGCTAACTGATACCCACAAAGCAGAGGAAGACTATGGAAAGATATCAAAACACTTCCAGCTCACAATTTATAATCAAATTGTCAATAAGAAATGGTAGTTCAGATAACTGTAAAGATCAACGCAAGCTCTGGAAGACCAAGAAAACTTTCAGATAGAACTGCCTGTATACTGGGCAGAAAGGCAAATCAAAACCCCCAAATGACACTAACGAACTGCAGGAAGCAGGAGTCATGGTGCACCATTCTACTCTGCAGCACTGCTTGCACAAACATGATCTGCATGGAAGAGTCAACAGAAGGAAACTTTACCAACATACCTGTTTGTTGAACCTACTTGTTCACTAGTATAACTATAAAAAAGGGGACACACACTGCTTGTTTACTGCATGTCCACTATGTAAAAACATCCACATCCAAACATATATGCATATTTCTGGCTTAGTATCCTTGTGAGGACCTTTCATTGACAATTATAAATGCATCTAATTATTGCTAAGCTACACCGGAACCTAACCCCAAACTTAAACTCAGTAACCAAAAGTAAACATTTTGTAATGAAAAGCTCCAGGGGGATAAACAAACAAACAAGCAAGAGAAATCAGCCAAATGTTCCCACAAGTTCAAAACTGTCAAAGTTCAGTCCTCACCAAGATATAAAAACCATGCCCACACACAGAGTTCAATCATGTGGAAGATATCCTAGCCACTAAGTGCCTCCTTGCTGTTCTGCCACGCTATTTTACTGCTGAGTCTTGGGTTTATTTCATTCATAGTTATTTTATTCAAGGACAAGCCTGTAAAATTGGTGGTAGGTCAGATGGCTACAGATTGAGGACACACCGGCATGGTGTTAGCACAGCAGCAGCAGCAGCAGCAGCATTTGCCCTCTTCTCACCTACCAGCAGTGAAAACAGAGAGCACATTACAGTAGTGTTACTCATTCTGCAGACAGAGACAGGCTTTATTTTAGACCACACAACTATTCTTGGAGATTTTGCATATTTCAGTCACTTATACAGTATATCTGTATACTGTGTGCACTTTTCTCTGGAATTTTAAGAGTCTTAAGTGTCTCATTTGTCACAATTTCATGAGGTTTTATTCTAGATTTAAAACAGCTGTTCTCACACTGCTGTGTGCCTCACAGTGGACTGTAGGTCTCGAGTGCAGCTCTATTTCTTAAAACATATTTTGGTTCCTTATGTAATCGTGGGCAGCTCAGTGGTTAGAGTTCTGCACTTTTGACTGGAATATTGGGTAACTGGATAATCTCAGAATAGTCAGAGAGAACCTTGAGTATAACCCTCAATAACCATGACAGATTGCATTATTCACTTGTAACTTCTTTTGGATTAAAGTGTGTGTGCCAAATGAATAGCTGTAAATATAAATATCTTTGTATACTGCTTTTCTGTAGAATCTGGGAGGGAGGCCAAGAGACTATAATAGGGCTTTGGACTTAACAGCATGTCGCACTGTATTGTGAGACTGAGCCATCATACCTTTGGCAAGAGCTTCAATGCCTTGTATTCAGCCCCCTCGGATGTTTCCACATTGTGTAATGTTACAACCTGGAACTGAAGTGGACTGACTATTTGATTTAACTAATATGTCTAACATTTGGAGGTGCATATGTTTTGTTGTGGCACAGGTTAAAAAAAAAAAAAAACAACACCTTGTCTGTAGGCTGAATAAGCATTCATAGCCCTGAGTTAGTACTTGGTAGAACCAGTCTTCAGGGACATGTCTCCATATCTCCAGCACACACTGAGTTGTCTCCACTCCTGAAGTTTTGGTTTGACTCCACCCAAGTAGCAGAAGATGGATCATGTCTAACTCCACCCCCTTGACTTTTGGTTCTGAAGTGAAGGGTAATTAGTGTTACCTAAACCTACTGTTACCTCCTCCAAGTGTGTTTAATTACTGCACCTTGTGATTCAATTATAGCACTGTAGACTTGAGATCAGTGCTAAAGGAGACACATGACCAAATTATGGTTTTATTTTCAATTAATCAATTCATTGATATTTTTAGAGCTGTGGTGCTGTCTGAAGTGCTGTACTGTCTGTTTCCATTTTGAACAAAAGTATTGCCCTCTACTTTTAAGCAGCTTCATATTGGAATATCTGTAAATCTGTATATGTATACAGTGAAAGCAGTACAGTATTGAGAGAGGGGGAGAGTGAATAAGAGAGGAAAGCAAAGGGGAGTGACCAAGTGAATGATAGACTAAAAGTGGAAAAGTACAGAGAAAGTGAGAGAACACTTGTCCTTCTGACATGACTGAAAATCAAATAAACAGACATTAGAGCTATGCTACATGTTAGGGTAATGTTTTGTACGAGAAAAAAATATACATGTACTATAAACACAGAAAGATATATAAAGATTATATAAAGTATATTTATTGTTTATATACAGAATAAGGAGAAAAGGGATAAAGAAAATGGCCCAGCAGTGGTGACAACTGGTACACGGACAATAGACAACTGATAAACATTTATATAGCCGACCAAAATTCAGTTATTACACTTTCTTACACAAACACTCTAACTCAGTATTTACTCCAGTGTCAATAGCTACACAAGTTTAGATTTATCACAACCACAAAAGAGATACAGCATCACTTGAGAAAACAAAGTCCACCTTTTTCCCTTCTGTTTCTCTTTTATATGTCACTTCCAGCAAGTGCCTTCCCCATAGCACTCAGCAGCTCAGAGTGGTGATGGCACCCCCTAGTGATAGGGAGGACAGACAGACAAGACAATACAAAGCACAGAAAACAGACAGTTTTCAATAACAGGCTGTCAGATCTGTAGGGGGAAAAAAACACCTTTCTCAGATAAGTACATGTGGTTTTCCTTTTATCAGTGTTTTTCAAGTTAGATTTCATGTTTGTAGGACTAGGAGAAGCTTCTTAGCCACATTATGATGTCTTTCTTTTTTTTCTCTTTAGCAGTAGTTTCAGTCTCATAGTAAAAAATCATTCACATCCAACTTTTTGCAGCATGATATATGCAGTATATGATGAATATCAACATTCCTTCCCAAGAATATAATGTATATATGTATATTAAAATAATCAACTGTTACAATTTCCTTTCTCAGCTCATGTCACGGTTCCGCATGCAACAAGCACTGCATTCATGTATTACTTTGAGTTTCCATCATGTGGTTTTGTTTGTGTATTTGTTTTCATTCTAATCTGGTCTCCACTCCTGTTGTGTCCTTGGTATATTTCCTAATTGTGTCCACCTGTTTTCTTTTTAGCTCTTGATTACTTTGACTATTTATACCCTGCTGTTTCTGCCTTTTGTTACGAAGTCTTATCGTTCCTTTGTATTATTAAATCTGAGCCCTGTTCTGTGTTTTCTGGTTTTGACCGTCGCCCATTTTCCTTGGTTTTTGATTATTGATATTCCATGATTAAGGTTGTCTACTTGTTCTCTGAACCCCATCTGGAATCTTAATAATGATCTTCCCTATTAAACAACACGCTGTGTATACACACTTGCATACTGCTTTCACTCACTGCACGTTATAGCTCCAATGTAATTTCCACTTTTGTGAAGGTTTTGTGGTATCCATGAAGATCATACAGTGAATGGTACTTCTGTGTTTACTTTGGTTAAACTACAAATTCAAAGACTTTTTGTCATGAAAGTGTTCTACGAAATTACATGTTTCAACTGCCATTAACCTTCAATGATAATGAGTTTTGAGGCATTAGATTACTTAGAATTCATAGTGTAATGTAACTTGAAACTGTAGCAATTAATACATGGGAGTTTTAACATTTCAGCCTTGGATATATTCTTGCAAACACCACGTTATATAAGGAGACAGTTTAACAAACAGCTGTAAAAATCTATGCTAGCTATGTGTGATTTGATCACACAGTGAACTCCTAATAACATACATACTGAGTAATTAACTAGTAGTTCTTAGTAGGTAATAGGGATAATATTAGTGTTAGGGTTTCCCCTCGCGCTCTTCGCCGAAGTGGGCGAGCAGCGCACTTCCACATTCACGGACTCTTGTTTTGTTCACTTTGCCACTTGCGTCTATGTTTTGGTTCATGTCTTGTCTCCGCCCCTGTATGTTCATTGGTTCTGTTCTAATCTGTTATTATGAGTTTCAGGTGTCTTGTGTTTATCCCTCATTTTGTTCATGTATTTAAGCCCTTCGTTTCTTCGCCTCAGGGCGAAGTATTAGCCGAGTTATGTTTGTTTCAAGTCAATACCAAGCCTCGTTTCTAAGGACTGTCTTTACTGGTTTTTTGGATCTTTGCTACGTCTCTGGATTTTGGATTATCGCCTTGCCCATATTGGATATTGTTTGCCATCGCCCCGAACTTTGCTTGTTTTGACTTTGCTTTAGCTTTAGGTTTTTCACGTGTTCCGATACTTTTGATTATGTTCCTATTAAAGTGACTTTTCCCCTGCACATGCATCCAGCTCCCGTTTCTGTGTTCTAACAATAAGTGTTAATGAACAACTATTTATTTGTTCCTGCTTAGTTCCTGCATAGTTACCTATGAGTTGTGGAATGGTATTGTAAAGCATTTATTTTAAATCCTAAAATATGATCACATCTGCCTTTAAAAATGCATTACACCATTTATTTATCAGAAAATTAACAATTAACTATCTATTAACTGATATGTCTAAGATCACGTACTGTGCAGTATCGTAGTAACTAATGTTATGTCCTTTTTTTTTGTTTAATAAATATTTCAGCACCTTAAAGTCTGAGGCTCCTGGAAAAGAATGGGATTCTCCCTTCTTGTGAGAGGAGAGACATGACCCATGGCAGAAAAGTATTTTGGGATCATATTTACACGTGATGGAAAACAAGAGTATGAGACTGGCAAACAGATCAGGTCTGTGGCAATGTCATTGTACCAGTCTGTGGTGGAGAAGCCATCTATGGTCATGAGCTGTTTATAGTGACCAGTGGGTAGAATAAGGTTGCAAGTGGAAATTAGGTTCCACAGCACAGTTGCTGGGCTTACTGTCCATGATGGTGTGAGAAGTTCAACAATCCCAGAGAACCTTTAGTAGAACCACTGCTGATCCTCCAAATCAAGAGGAGCCAGTTGAGGACAGCTTGGGAACCTTACAAGGTCCCCAATGCCCCAAGTCAACTCCTGGTAGAGCTATATCAGACACCTCCTACTGGTCGGAGACCTCTGGAAAGACCCAGGACCCACTGGAGAGATTATATCTCACAGTTGGCTTGGGAATATCTGGGGATCCCCCAGAAGGAGTTGGAAATCTATGGGTGGGGACAGAGAAGTCTGGACTGACCTTCTCAGCTTTTTGCCAGGATGGAAAATGAAATGGATGGAAAATTAATGAATGAATGCATGAATCAATGTTTGGAGATCAAATTTTGCTCTTTTAAACCAACATATTAATGCTGAAGACTTAAACATCAAAGACAAAATTAGTGAAAAAACTTCATATCGCTAAGACTTTTCGATCAAATCAGATCCAAATGTAAATAAACTGTGAAATTACAAAGAGGGTAATGGATTTTTCCCCTTACTACAACTATTTGCTTCATGATGCATCACTGTCATTTTAAGAGACTGAGGGTGTGACATCTCACACACCTCCAGATGGCTTAAAGTGTGTACAGTTTCTGGGCACAGCCCCCTGTATCCAATAAACATTTCCTCCCTGTCTAAACACCCAACTGTAAAAACATCTCACAGTGAGCTTTGAAAGGAAGACGTTCATAAACACTCCCAGCCCACATGACTGAAACGGAGGCCCTGAAGCGCTCATGGTGAGCATTAAATTCCAGTTCTGTCCTCACACTAACACACATGTTATTAGACCTCCACAGTCCTGGCCATAAGTGGACTTTTTTTTCAGGTGTGTGACAAGCTCATTCTCCTAAATACCAGCTACAGTTAATTGGACGTTGTATATTCAGTAGGACTGTTTACCAGAGCAGCTAAGCTCTATTTAGACAAATTACACAGCAACGCCCTGGAGAAACAATCAAAGGCCCCAGCACTTCCAAATGGAGGTTTATTGATTTGTGGAGACAAAATAGGAGAAACATCACCTAAAATTTTCATTCATTTAATAAAAAGCCTTTACCTGACTAGCTACCAGAAAGCTTCTTATATGTATTATATTATTATTATTATTATTATTATTATTATTATTATTAATCTCCCATTTAAATATCATCTTCATGTTGGCCCTATATACATATTTGACTTGATTTAACTTATTGTTGCTTTTCTCCATTTTTTTATGTTAACAGTGTGCATAGTAGTTAATATGACATTTCAGTGTGGAGGTGCAAAAAACCTTTTTGTGATTAGGTAAAGTCTGCATCAGGGATTTGTTTTCATTTTCCATTCTTGCTCTGCTTGGTATGTGTCTGTGGTATGATGGGTTGACTCAGGATTTTCATTCTTTAATTGTGACTAGATTCCGGACTTGCCTGTCTTTTAGTGAGACTTGACTCTGGACTTGCCTTTCTGGGACTAAACTTGGGACTTGTCTCTCTTTATTTGGAACTTGACTGAGGGTTTGACTTGGACTTGACTGTCTTTAACTGGGGCTTGACTTGGGATCTGTCTGTCTTTTTTATATGACTCTGGACTTATCTCAATATCCATGAGTCTTAATTTGGGACTTTTTTCTCTTTAATTTAAAACCTGCCTGTCTTTTATTGGAGCTTGACGTGGAACCTGTCACTCTTTTTATCTGCCACTTGACTGGCCTTATTACTCTTTCCTTTTAACTTGAGTTGAGACTTGTCTTTCTGTACTTGGGACTTGACTCAGTTTATGAGACTTATTCATTACTTGCAGTGCAATGATCGTCCCAACCTCTGCTGAAGAGAGAATGTTTGACTTGCTGTGGTAAGCTAAGAGACTTTTCGGTTTGTTGATTTTTAAAACCCAGAAGGAAAATGGTTTGAGATTTATGTAGTCTGGTTGTTCTAATAGAAAGAGTTCAGTGGATGCAATAATGTTTAAATCTTTGACAAAATGGGGGTTTTAAGGAGTGTACTTTGTCCTTTACTCTGAAATTCATAAGGCACACACATCTCAGCTTGAGCATGCTGGCATATTTTGAGGCCAGACACTGAGATAACACCACCAGCCTGGCATATTTGTATGTCAAATAGTCTGTACATGCAGAATCAATGGAACATTGAAATCGGGCTTTGGCCACAATATTTCACTTTTTGAACTAGCATGGATCCAGATAAAGAGAAACATACTAGAATGCATTATCTACAGATTCAGTGAGAACTGAGTTGTCAATTATTCAGTTACTATATCAGGGTAGCTAATAAACTAGCAACTTAGTGCATATATAAATGGATCTAAAATGACACTTTTTGGCAGTTCAGTGGTGCAAAACTATAGACACTAGTCTACAAAGATGTAGAAAATATGATATTGTCTAATGAGTCATCCATCACCATATTCTTGATGAGTATCAAGTATTACTTTATGCATGGCCCCTACACTGATGGGGTCAAGTGGCTCTGCTAGGCTGTGTTTCTAATGGGTTCTAATTGGTATGGTCTCTTCCAGGATGACCTGAGGATCCTGAGGGCACAATGAATGGTTTGATGAGGATTAAAATATTGTGGTTCATATGATGTAGCCTCTGAAGTCACCATTTCCAAACACCTAGAGGAGATTTCGGAGCAACATGTTGGACAGCACTCTCCACAGCCATCAAAAAAACAACACTAAGGGAATATATTTTGGAAGAACAACAAGTCTCAAGTCAAGTCAAGTGGGTTTTTATTGTCATTCCTCTACATAGCTTCTATACATTTAAATGAAATGTACATTTAAATGGTGCAACACATAACATTATACAAGACATAAAGTGCAGATACATCAGTGTGAGATGAGTGGAGTAAATACAGAGAAAATATATGTAGAATAATAAATACACAGGACTGTAAAGCATTGTGCAGTGTAGCAGCAAATAAGTGTAGCAGCAATACTGGCAGCAGAGTATCTCATAAATAAACAGTGTCTGATGCAGCTTGTAAAATGTGGTGTGCAGTGTTTTTGAGTCATACTGGGTTAGGTGTTTGATTGGCCCAGGTGAGCACTGGGAGGCAGGGTGTTGGGTAATCTGTCTTCCTCAGGGAAGAAACTGTTGTGTAGTCTGGTGGTGGTGGTCCTGAAGCACTGATATAGCTTCCTCAAACCAGATTCTCACCTGTTTCAGAACCAGTTTTGAACATTTCAGAAGTGGTCTGTATGCTGGGATCAGCATAAAATAGATGTGGTCCGAACAGCCGAGGCGGGGGTGCACTGTCTGTAGGTTGCTGATAGCCAGGTAAAGTTCACTTAGTGCTTCCCTTGTGTTACCACGTGGTGGAATGTACACTGCAACACCATGGACAGTGGTGAACTCTCTGGGCAGGTAGTATGGCCACCACTTTACAGTAAGAAACTCCACCAGTGACGAACAGAAGCTTGAGACCATAACAGCAGTATTTGTTGTTTGTGTAAACACACAGACCACCACCATGAGTGTTACCAGAGCATGCTGTTCTCCTGTTGGCATGATGTGCAGTTAGCCTGGCTAGTTGAATGGCTACATCCAGACATTTCTGGAAGAACAGAAACACAGCAGTCCCTGAGTTCACATTGAGTACTTAATTGCAGTCTAAGGAAGTCCAGTTTATTGTTGCGGGAACAAACATTGGAGAGGAGAATGGATTTTAGAGCTGGGTGGCTGGGGTTAGCCTTTAGCCTAGCATGGATGCTTGCCTGCTTACCTCGTTCCCATTTACTTGCACTCCATTTCCGTTGTCCTCTATCCTGGCCGGTGGCATCAAACAACACCTCGGTCATGGGGCATGGTTCGCAAAGCAGATTTATCCAGATACTTGTAAAATTCATACCAGGATTCATTGCAGATGTTTTTTTTTCTTTAATTAGGTACCCATCTGTACATGCTTCTTCAGATCAAAGCAAAATTTTAAGATTCCTAAATTACAAAGTGGATGGTGGATTCTTCCCCTTACTGTGGTATATCAGAGAGACCTTCACACAGCTCTTCGTGACTGAGAGTCTTTTAGTCACGCTGAGTAAGCTCTTATCCTCTCACATAGTAAATGCCATAATTTCACGCTTTGCTAGCACAATTCTTGCTGTATTTGTACCTCGGAAGAGGCCTGTCATGAAAAGGCCAGAGACAGAGCAGTATATTTGGGTGGTTTGAGTGAACCGAGTGCTCTGCAGTTGCTCTTATGGGGAAGCCCGTCTATGCTGCCTGACCACAGAGGAACAGAGATAAAAGTAGCCGCTCTTCAATACCAGCATGCCTTGGCTATGTATTCAATGGGGCTTGCCACATTTTCCCTCTTTCTGTTGTTTTTGTACCTCTGGAAAACAGTGCCTGTATGGGCGTGACATTTTGAACTCTAAGCTTTTTAGTTATTAAAGTCATTCCAAAAGTTATGGTAATCAAAGCAACTGGAGTTACATATTCCATTGAGCTTCATCAGTTCTAGTAAATAAAACATTCAACATTACAATCCAAGCCCTGCTGTCATGAAATGTGACCTCAAGACGTAGTGCCACTATGGGTTCTTGATCCAATGCTAAGTTTCTGTACTTCTATCTTTTGCTTGTGGGTTCTCTGACTTCTCTTCTCTCTGTTTCTTATCCAAGTCACAGCCTCTCCTTTAACTTCTACTTTGTACTTGCATCGTCAGGGTTGGTTAAGCTGTTTAATGTTGCTTGCAACAGTAAAGGCAGTCACTGTCATTGCTCTTTTCTCATATTTTCCTTTTAGTTTTTTACAAACTGTTCCATCTCTGTTATTCCTAGGACAGCAAGTTCTATTTTTTCCTCAGCCATTACACAAGGACTGAAGACAGACATCTTAGGCTGGTGCTGTCCTCTTTCCAGCCTCTATAAACAGAGCACAAAATCTGGTGGAACCAAAAACCTTGTCTTTATTCCCCATGAAAGCCAGTGCAGAGAGGACAGAGAGAAAAGAGACAAGCAGTTAGAATGAGCTCAAAATTCCACAACCAAAAACAGCTTGAATGCAAGGATGGGAGCAAAATATTCAAAATCACTCCTTATGTTAGTTCCTGTCAGAATAATAGATGTTAAAGATGTGTAACCCCTGCACTAGAATTATGGTTTCTAATCTCTAAGTCTGAATGCTCTAACATCTACATTCATCTGCTTCAAACATGGGCTCCTGTCTGTGAATATAATAAGCTGGAGAAGGAAGAAAATTGCTGCTGAGCCATTTCACTACAGTGATTCTGATTATTGCAAAAATATTGATACAAATAAAAAACAAGAACAAATAAACCAGAGAACTCAAAAAAAGTCAAACCTAAAGCAAAAAATCACAGATGCATCATGACAAGTATCACATGTAGCATCACATTAAGTCGAGTTAAAACCTCATTTAATTCCATTTTAAAAAGCATATCAATCCACTGATGCCTGCATCAGAGACATGTTAGAGGCATACCAATTGGGTGTACAAAGAGTTTGTATGCTATATTTTCCACCAAAATGGGGAAACAAAATACAGTCAAATATACCAGTTATTCACTGTCGAAGGTTTTATACTTATAGCTGGCAGATCACTACAGACAAAATAGGCTTGGTAAAGAAGACGCTCGTCTACAGGATTTAGCAATGTGAGGTCTTCACTTCTTCAGATTTTTTAGGCTTTACAGAGCAGCTTTCCTCACCTTGTTCTTATATCTTTTTATATAATCATGTATAGCAGTGTGAGTTACAAAATGAGGGACATTTATACAGGAAACTAATGAGGTAATGATCAATGATTTAACAGTGAATATTTTTTTCAAAACAAAAATGAAAGTTCTAAATGAGACAGTGAATTGGCATAAAGAGCTGGTATGATGTGATCCACCATTGTGGTGCAATTTTATGATTCTGACAATATAATTTATAATAACTTGTTCATTTGTAATGGCGGTTATGGGTAGAGGTCCTGAGGATAAATTAATACACTAATCCATTCTGTTTGACCTAAAGCATAATGTGGTCCAGAAAAACAGTCTCTGGTCATTTTGAAAATGGTGGTCTTGGTTTCAAATCAACTGAACCGTGGCACAGTCCATATCAGATGTGGAAACTATCTGCTGTTGTTGCTGCATGTGGAGTAGAGTGTTTGGTTCAAACTGTCATGTAACTACCTCTTTCAAGTTCTAGGGGAAAAGGGTTGTTATGGACAATTAATATTACCATTATTATTATTACCATTAATATACCATTACAGGGTTGTAATGGTATATGGGCAAAGACGGCATTCAAATGCAAATAGCAACAATGGCAACAACTAATACAAATTTAATTGTTTTTGTAAATATATTGTGGTTATAGTGCTTTCACTGGTAACATTGTGAAATCAATGGCTTCTTGTTTTTCAGGTATTCCTGCTATGACTTTCCATGCATCAAAAAAGTGCTGCTCCACCCCTGTTTGAGTGTTCGTACAAAAGAAAAATTTATGAACCCAGTGTTTACCATTTTGCAAACCTGTGCGCACAAAAGTGACATGGAATTGCACAACTGATCAAAGCAAACCTGTGATTATGAGCCCCTCCCCCAAACAAGCCCAGTTTCAATCCTGAGTGTGGACTCAAATATTCAGGCCAAGACTCCTAGAAAAGACTCCCTCAGACTCCTAGAAAAATGCTAAATCTAGCAATGTTGGTTTGTTCAGTGACAGAAATTCCAGTCATACAAGGCAATGAGCTCATTAAATGCAAGTTCTAATTCAATAAAGTCCTCTGAAGGATTGTGTGGTTTATCTCTCTGGTGAACCCTTAGAATGTAGTAGAATATACAATGCTGAACAGTTTTTCTAAGAATTTAACATGTTTTCATGTTAAATTATCAGGCTCAATACCTTTAACTAGTGAAATGTATTGAGGAATCTGCAATTTACGTGATTAGCCTTTGCATTTCATGAGCACATTATGCTAGCATGGAATTTCTGCTTCTGAATAAAACTAATCTCTTCCTGCCATGCTGTACAACTTTCTTCAAAGCACATATTTCCATACTTAACACATTAATTTGGGTGCATTGAGTAATTATATTCATTTGTGTTATTATAGGCAGGCAATGAGGCAAGTCTGGCAGCCGGCTGGCAGTAGTTAACTTGACTGCAGGTTAGCATCTGATTCTCTGTACTTTATGCAAACACAGAAATAGCATTCAGAGCTTTGGCATACAGATTTGTGTACACAAGACCTAAATCCTGAGCGTCTCACAGTGGTCAGACTAGACCAGAAGACAAACATCCCTACATAGAAAATGAGAGGGGGAAAGGAAAAGACAACAGCAGGGTTTGAACAGGGATCAGAATGAAAAACTAGTGTTCTACTGGTACTCTGCTACAGACCAGATCACAAGGTCAACAATGTCCACACAACCACATGTACAAACACTCAGCGGAGGCCGAAACCTACAGGACACTGGCTAGGGTTAGCTAGACTAAATTAATTGCTTACTGAGAGAATGTTACATTAGCAAGGCTAAGGACAACTTACTTCTAGAGTCTAGAATTTTTTCCTGCTTATAGCAAAATAGTATAAGCTGAAATATCAAGCAGCATGAAAACGTCTTAACGTGATATAAATATATACTATGGGAAAGAATATTTATTTCAGCATTTTTTCAACCACCTTTATATATTATACATAAAATCTTATAAAATATAATATCACATAAATGTGCAATTTACCTCCTCATCAATAAGGTCTCAGTTTAGGGACAAATGGGAAAAACAAAAAAAATTGTTAGTGATAGTTCATTGCCAATATTCCAGTGTTGCAACTTAACTAATAATGACAGAATGTCTATTCTTGGGATGTTCATCGGTACACAAGGTGATGTCGCATAAGCAGTTTCCTTTATTGTCTTCCTCCGAACACTACAACCTCATCATCATTAGATTTATATCAGTCTTTATTTCACCTTTATTTCTGATCATAATAAATGTGATCTAGACACCAAGCTAGGCTAACTAGTTAACCAATACTAGCTAAGAGCTTTGTTATGGTTACAGTGTGCACATCACATGAGACACCATGTATAGAAACCAGCATACTAACAGTAAAATACAGCATATAGCAGTTTTCAGTCTAGTCCTCAGAGCCAGTTATGCTACACACAACAGCATAACACATACCCACAGCTGCACACAGTAAAACATCACCATAGAGTAAAATATATGTATGTGGGCATGTCATCCTGTGATTTTTTTTTTTACAAGCCCCTTTAAAATGTACAATTTATATAACGCTTTGGGTTAGTTTGCAAAAACTGAAAATGAGTCCCTAAAGAGTGACTGAGGTTATACATAAAATAGAACTGGGTGTGTGAACTGAATGTGAGAAGACCAGCTTTTTTCCCCATGACTACGGCCAGTAGAAGACAGAACAATGGTCCAAAATGGTCCTGTATGAAATGAGGCAGGCCCAGTGTGCAGTGTGCAGGCCATTTAAAAAGGCTGCCCAATGTAACCACTAAATGTCTGCTGAAATGTATGTTTTGGGCTTTAAATACAGTCCAAAAAAACTATGGAATGTCATTTGAGGCCATAATATATGTAAACTGTAAGTGTAGCAGATGAGTGCTTGGTCAGCTTATCCTTCAAACTCTGGGCACATTTTCTTTACAGGAGAGCACATCAGATAAAAACAACAACAATAAAACCCCACTGGCATTATTTGATTAATTTGACAACTAAAACTAGTTGTGATAAAACAGTATGATAAAATAGCCTACATCCCTCACATGTAGTGAGGGGGATCGTTGATGTGGTGTGAAGTTTTTTGATAGAAGCAGTCTCCAGTGTCAATGCTTTCTAACAGTCAGATATAAAGCTCTAACTTCAACTCTTTAAGAAATATGATGAAGTCCTATGACTAGTGACCTTAAGTAGTGTTACCAGATAAACTTTAGACCTTCACTTAAGATCCAATTAAAGTTCAATTAGGTAAAGGAGTCTGGACGTACATGACTAGAATAGGGCAAAACTACAAAGACTGAGAAGGCCAAAAAGATCTTCCAATGTGTTTTAAAGAGCATTTCTCCTTACATGATAAATCTTATCATTGAGTCATTTCAGCATGGTCTCCAGCCTGCAGGTTGGGCAGCAAAAAGAAAGACAGATAAAGGGAAAATAGATGGATGAAATATAAACCCAGCACCTTAAATGAGATCATGATGTGCAATTCAGTGATGTATATCACTGATCTCAGTCCCAAACCTCTGTCTAAGTAATAACGACTGCTCTACTGACTGAGAAAAAAAGGTCATTATGCCAAAACTGTGAGTTTCCTTTAATAAAGTACAGATTTTTTTACTCGAGAGGAGACTGAAGTCATCTGTCCAACACCTTTTTCTCCATAATGATCCAGTTTTATTGGCACTCGGTACTACTGGAGCTGTGCTTTTTGACAACAGCGGCACAGGATGAAATGCTATTCCGTGTCCCAGCATTGAATTTGAATGTCATTTGCCTGATTGGTCCAATTTGACATTTTCTACTATATGAAGTTCTGAAAACTACAGACTGAAATTGGTTTCTCTTTTGCAATAGTATATCCGAACCAAAAGGGAAGTTCTAGCTTTTTAAAATCTGGTTAAAAGTAGAAAAAGGAGAAAATCACATTACTACTAAAGGACACCTAACCAACTGATGGAAAAACAACATTAGCTGCAGCAGCATCCAAGGTGTTTTCACAGACGGACACACAATTATTATAATCATTGTTGTGAGACATATGGGTGATTATTATTGACTAAAGGCTTCTGTAACAGCAACCAATGATACTATCATTAATCCCGCTACCCTTATGTTAGCCTGTTTTTGGTAATCATTTGTAACATTACAAATGTGATAAATATTAGAATGCACCATTAAAGAGTTTGGAGATCAATTAATTATTATTGATTTAATTACTGATGTAGTTGCAACATAGTCAGGACTCATGTGGTTTGAGTGATGAAAATTTGTCTAAAATCCACAAAATGTATCTGACACAGGCAGGTTACCACATTTGCCTGGCACCTCTGAGGCTGGGGGTTCAAATCCCGTCTCTGCCCTGTGTGCACAGAGTTTGTTCTCCCTGTGCCTCAGGGTTTTTGTCCGGGTACTCCAGTTTCCTCCCCCAGTCCAAAGACATGTGTTGTAGGCTGATTGGCCCCCCCATCTAGGATGTCTCCTGCCTCATACCCTGAGTCCCCTGGGATAAGCTCCAGGCTCCCGGCAACCCTGTGTAGGAAGATGGATGGATGGATGGCTGAATAAATAAATAAATAGGAAATAAACAATCTAATAAATAGGACATATGAAATCAAATAAATAGGAAACGAGAAATCAAATTAATAAATAGAAAAATAAATTAAAATATTTAAACAAAAAGTTAAATAAACATTTTAAAAAAAAATGGCACAATAGCAAAGTGTCAGCTCAGAATTATACTCTTATAATGCTGTGTAAAAGGCTCTAATGAGTGTAGGATTTGGTTTCGCTAATGCAGCAGGCTTTGGAGATCCTCAGAGGAGTCGTAATGTCTGTTGGAGAAGATGAAGAGGAGGAGGAGCACAGACAGAGGGTTCATGTAAACCAGCAGGCCTGAGTAATGGAAGACTTACAAGAATACTGTATGATTTTATTAGGCTGGGTGAAGAGCAAAAGGAAAGGAAACATCTCTCTATTTGCACTGAAGCCTGTTTCATACTGTCGTGCTGAGTCAGCCTCAGTGTAGACTGTTTAGTCAGTGTTAGTAATAAAGAAGCGAGTCTTGCTTAGTTTTCATTAATAAGGAGCTGACATGGGGCAGAAATCTCAGTGCTGTTAGAGCACAAGGCCAGATAAACCACATGCAGAATGAAATATAACAGAGACAGGGTCTGTGTTCTCACTGCTTCAATGGCACTCTGTCTCGGAGAGAATCGTTTCCCAGATGTGGATAATCCATTGCATGTTTTCATTCTTTCATTCATTTGAGAAAATGTTAACAAAATTGACTAAAGAGACAAATAAGTAAGTATAAAGCGAATAACATTTAATAAGAACTAAAGAGTTGACATCAAATGTGATAATTATATGATTAACACTATGAATACAGTGACTGGAGATTGGCGTATTAATTTATACCACAGTGCAGTTGAATTCTCCATCCTGATTAATAATTTTTTAATTCACTATTGTTTCTATGGTAACAATTTACACAGGGGCTTTTATGGTGGACACGCCACATTATCTGATTAAAAAGTGTGTGTAATTGTTGATATGGTGAAGTTTATTTAACATTTATGGAATTTGTCTCCAGTGTCAGTAACTTTTCCGACATCTTCAGGACAGAAGAGGTTACACTTTCCAGTTTCTCTGGAACAAGCTGTCCTTTTTTGTCATTTAATTAGAATAAGCGAAAAAGAGAAGCTGGTGAGGGAACAAGTGTTTATAGCTGCTATAACGTAAGTGAGAAGAGGAACTAACTTGTTTCATGTAATTATAAATGGATCAAAAATTATGACATCATTCTTTAATCAATAAAAAAAACCTGTATTCTTTGGCAAATTTCTGTGATCTTTGGAATGAAACACTTAATGACATGCCCTTATTGGAAAATTATCAACTGAGTGGTAACCAGAACACAATTTCGCATGCTATACCTTAGTTGTAATCTCCTGTCCTGTGTGCCACAACCAGAAGTTCAGGTTACACACATTGCTTTTTAAGCTACCGTACTTCATTTTCACGTTGTTTGAAGTGAAAGCTCACTATTTTTCCCCTGAGAAACAGCGCATTGATTTGAGACTTGCCACTTCTCTTCAAAATGGAAACATGACGCATATTAGAAAAGTGCCAAAGGCAGTATCATGTTGTAGTGCATTTGTCATTCTCCCGCAGGCATCTGTACACATGTGAAACATCATTAAAATAGCCACATCATGCATTTTATTTCTTCATTTCTGAATGTTATGTTGTGCTAGTAACACAGAGAAAATGAGTTAGTCTCAGTGACAGATGAGTAAATGCAGCCTCTCATTACTTTTATTTATATTTTTCACAAATGATAATAACCCAATAAAAGCAATTTGGCCTGGGAAGAAAACTGCTACTGCCACTAATAGTAGATGTTTTTAGAGTAAACTGCCTTTGTGCAAAAAAAAAAAATATATATATATATATATATATATATATATATATATATATATATATATATATATATATATATATATATATATATATATATATATATATATAAGTATCTCACAAAAGTGAGATGTCATCATGGAGGAGTGGAAGAGGACTCCAGTGGAAACCTGTGAAGCTCTGGTAAACTCCATGCCCAACAGGGTTAAGGCAGTGCTGGAAAATAATGGTGGCCACACAAAATATTGACACTTTGGGCCCAATTTGGACATTTTCACTTAGGGGTGTACTCACTTTTGTTGCCAGCGGTTTAGACATTAATGGCTGTGTGTTGAGTTATTTTGAGGGGACAGCAAATTTACAATGTTATACAAGCTGTACACTCACTACTTTACATATATATATATATATATATATATATATATATATATATATATATATATATATATATATATATATTGTTTACAGACTTCTTAGGGAACTGTGGTCAAAAGAAAAAAAGGATAACACTACTATAACTCCAAACCCCACTTTTCCTAAATATGCACTATCCCCACTGCTCATGGCCTGAGTTCACCAATAATAATCAGAAAGTAAGGAATAAACCACTCAGGGGTGTGTTGTTATAGGAAAATAATCAGTGTGATGAAATTTCAATAACAGCATAGCCCGTAGTGTTTTACTCTTCATATACCACAGCAATTTGCCATTGATTACAATTTTTAATTTATTAGATAATGACAGGTCATACTTTTCATCCATTTATAGTTACGTTTAATGTTGTGTAACTTCCTCAAAACAGTTATTTTCACACTTGTGTTTGTCCGGACTCTGGGCCGCTTGAGCCCTGATTTCGGTACGTTTGGGCGAAGTGTGAAGACTGTTTGTGAGGTAGGGAGCAGTAGAAAGATCTTATCCCTGGTCCTTCAACTGAACAGCGACATGGTTTGCATCATGTGTGGAAGTTACCTGTGCTCGGTGCCACATGCCGAGTAACGTGACTGGCTCAAGTGGTCTCATTACTTCCTGTTTATACTTTTGTTTCAACCGAACCACTTAATAGTCCACATTATGTGTGGAAGCTATCGTGCTTAGTGTTGCATGCCGAGTAACGTGATTGGATCAACTTTCACATTACTTCCTGTTGCTATGTTCTGTGAGCACTGACATTAGCTCACATTTGTGGCGCAAGCATTTGCAGGTACTGTATTCATGCACAACGACATGCTGTTTATCCAAAAAGTGGCTTTCTTTGCTGCTTGAGTGTTTCTATTACTGGAAAATAATCTTTTGCAATAATATTTGGGAATTATTTAAAACAAAGAGACAAGTTGATAGTCTGTAGTTTGTCTCTAGATTAAAGAATAACCATAAATTGTTGAGAATAAGTTGACAAGTTGGTTGAGAGGTCACTGACAACTGACAGGCTATGCTACAGTGTGTTTATTTATTTGTTTGTTTGCTGTTTGTTTTTTAAAAGATGCAAGGAACCACATAGTGAGTCAATACAGACCCGCACACCCGCACATGGACATAGACACATTTTCAGGCACTTCTGTACAAACAAACAGACACACAATACTACTACTACTACTACTACTACTACTACTACTACTACTACTACTAATAATAATAATAATAATAATAATAATAATAAAATCCAGATAAATTAGAACTCTGCATACCGGATAATGTATTTTGCCTTTCATTTTATATACAATTTTATATACAGATTTGTTTCATATTTCCAAACATTTTTGGGTTTCAGACCTCAGATTTGTAGAATCTCTCTACCCACAGGCATTCAGGGTCTGTGTCCACTAGATGGCGATGTGGGATGGTTCGAAGATTAAGTGATCATTCCTGTTCCGAAGGTTTATCTGAAATCCTAAACTGAGTAAGTTATTGGGAAAACATATTACAGTTTAACATGGTAGTTAGTACAGTTTTAAACATTAACCCCTGATGATAGGATTTAGAATTTTAGGGTTAGGCACTAATGCAGAAATAGTGCCTTACGGCCACTACATATTTTTAACAAAAAAATATAAGACAAGCTCCAAATTTTCTCAAAATCTAATCTGCATGTCTTGGCCTAGAGTGAAAAAAAAAGACAACTGGTTTCTTTTATACTGTGTTAAAGTTTAAACTATGATGCTGACCTCTACCTTACCCTGTGAGTAAGCATTACCATTAAAGGAGCAAGAAAATTTTATTAGGTCAGAAAATCAATGCAAAAAGATTTTACCACTAGGAAGGAAACTAGCAGGGATGGAAAATGGAAAAAAAATTGAATGCTAAATTAATTGCAGTAGATTATCCAAACTATCCTATAAATAGATTTTTACAGAGCATCACACCCAGCTTAATGCCACTGCCTATATGCGAGGAACAGCGCTGATATATTGTATAATCCAGGTGACAGATGGCGTCAAGTGACAAGACGACACAACCAGTTAGAAAATCAGAAAGCATTAGAAAGCAAGAAAATTGCCAGGTAATTACTCAATAATTTCTTCAACAGGATATACAAAGCTTAGGATGTAACACGCAAGGAATAAAACACTTGTGTGCATGCTGTTGTAGGAAAATAATCAACAATGGGGTGGTATTATGAAGTGGGGTTACTGGTGCCACATAAAATTGATTATTTTCCTGTTTTCATAACAGCACATCCTGAAGTGTTTTATTCCGCTTAAACCACAGCAATTTACCAATTATACAGTAATTAATTAAAGAACAATGTGTCATAATTTTTTATCCATTTATAGTTACATTTAACATATTGGAATGTCCATGGAACAAGTTGTAGCAGCTTAAAACAATCATTCCTTCACCAGGCTCTCATTTTTTCTTTCATTTCAAGCAATAAGACAAAAATATATACACAGCTTGTCACGTAACAGAGAAACCAGGAAGCACAAACTCCTCTGTCTTGAAGACTTTCTGATGTCGGAAACCTTACTGTTACAAAGCACTGCCACAGGAGACTCCTTCCATAAATGTTAAACAAACATCTCCTTACAGAAATCCTCACATTTGTCTTTGTAAATAAACAGCACAACAACGCAACCTGTGATTTGCAGCTGCAATCCTGTCAGAGCTGTCCAATCAGAATCGAGAATTCAACAGCGCTGTGGTACAACAGTGTTACTGTAATGTTCGGAAACATCTGCTGGTTTGCTTCACACCATTTTGAGCTTTGAAAATATGGAAACATTTCTGCAACTAATATGTCCACATGAGTTGATGTTATTTATAATAATAATAATAATAATAATAATAATAATAATAATAATAATAATAATAATTATAATAATATATGAAGACACACTGCTAACCTAAAACATTAGGTAACATCGTGTCCATCAGGGACTTACATTGACTATTTGTAATCTCTTTAACTGCAAGGCCATTTCTGCTCTATCTATATTGTTTGATTATTCTTTTACATAAAACAAATATTCACCATACCTGTATCATCTGAAAGCAAATGTTAAATAATAAGTCCTCTCTCTCTCTCTCTCTCTCTCTCTCTCTCTCTCTCTCTCTCTCTCTCTCTCTCTCTCTCTCATTGTCTCTTATTTATATACCAGCCAACTTTATTCTCCACTCTACTCACTGCTCCTCATAATTACATTTCACACAAACGCCAGTCATCACAATTTCCCACTGAAAGAATCTGATGAATTGTGACCTTTACAATCTAATTGCAAATGCTGCACAACAAACACAACCAAAATGCGGCAGTTTTCCACAACAAAGCAATTAATTATGTATGTCAAAAAGCACAGATGAAAAAAAATATATATATAGCCCTTTCATTTAACTCCCATGGAGTGTATACGTACTTGTGAAAATATAATTCATGCTGTATTTCTGTACGAATGTTCAATTCCATCCTTCGCCACAGTGGATCAGCAGAGAGCTGCAAACCACACCATCACAAGAGCCCTGCCTGACTAAACCAGAGCTGAAGCCTGGTCTTATGTAGCTCTAATTGAATTAAAGCTCTTACATTGGGAATAAACTGGGTCATAATTTGCAAACATCATTTAATAATAATAATAATAATAATAATAATAATAATAATAATAATAATAATAATAATAATAATAATAATAATGGTGATCCATGAGGAGGAGCGGTTAGATAGATATATAGATAGATAGACAGACAGTAGTCATTGATACAAATATATTTAAAATCTCAAAGACCCTGGTCCAGGGTCTCTGGTTCGATCCTGAGCTTGAGTTTCTGTCAGTTACATGTTCTCACTTTGTCTGTGTGGGTTTCTTCTGGGTTCTCGGGTTTCTCAACAAGGTTCCACCTCACAAATACTTGCAGGTAGGTGGGCTGGCAATACTAAATGTGTGAAGGAGTGTTTGATTGTGTCTGTTGTCTCATCCAGGGTGTATTCCTGTCGTACTCCTAGTATTCTTTGGATTGAACCCGAATCTGCCATGACCACAACAAGGATACAGTGCTTACAGAAGATGAATGAATGAATAAATATAGTAAATACAACAATACACTCTATATACTGAGCAACAATACACCCTATTTGATACTTCTGTTTTTCACAGGTGTGTTTATATATATTGAGATCATGTGACACTTTAATTGTAGATACCTTCAACTAATTATGTGATTTAGGGGTTTCACAGCAATGGGGGTGAATACTTATGCAATCACAGATTTTAGGTTGATATTTGTAAATTATTGTATTGATTTTTTTCCCCCTCACATCAATATTGTGCTCTATTTTGTGTAGACATATTATATATGACATACTACTCAAATTAAATTTATTTCAATTCCAGATATTAACACTACAAAATATGGGAAAGGCCAAAGCGGAAGTGAATACTTATGCAAACCACTGTATTTGTAATTGCTTCTTTGAAATCCACATTATAATTTTTTTAAATTATTATTATTATTTATGTTGTTCAGTGACAGGAAAAAAAATACATCCTTAAACTTCTACCCATAAGCCACTAAGGAAACTAGCGGGGATAGAAAGTGGGAATAAAAAGGTTTAGTGATTTACTGATATAAACACAAGCTCAGCAGCTTATCAGTGTGCAGGTCGGATCTGAGAAACACCCCGGTAAAGTGATGAGATCATCCTGGATAACAGAGAATGTTATCAGAATGTTCAGTTGTTACAAATAAGGCTGTATAAATGTTATCATTATTCAGTGACAGAAAATAAATCCTAAAAATCAGCCATTAAACTAGGTAGCTGGATAGAAATTTGAAAATTATGTAACTTATCCAAAATATCACAACCAACTTAATGTCACTGCTTACATGTGAGGAATCATGATGTATTTTTAATCCCGATGACAGAGGGATAATGTCGTATTAGAGCCCTGAGATGCATACACATGAGCCACACACATACACACACACACACACACACACACACACACACACACACACACACACACACACACCCACACACACACACGCACACACACACACACACACACACATACACACACACACACACACACACCGACATCTTCATATCTGCTAAATGTCACTAGTCAGGTGCATTGGTCTCATAATAACCTCTCTGTGTGATGAGCTCTGACCAACAAACATTTCTACAATAATATAAAAAATATATACAGTACTGTGCAAAAGTTTTAGGCACATGCAAAGAAAAGCTGTAGAGCAAAGATGCCTTCAAAATAATTAAATTAAATGTTTCTACATAAAAAAGAGCAGTAAACAGTAGTAAATGAAACAAAGTCAATATTTGGTGTGACAAAAAATTTAAATAAAAATAAAAATAGTAGTCTCCGGTACAATTAGTGCAGTTTTATAAGGAAATGAGCTGGTAAGTTTTATTAAGCATCTTGCAGAACCAGACACAGTTCTTCTGGACACTTTGACTTTCGCACTCGCTTCTTATTTTTGCAGCAAAACCCAGCAGCCTTCATTGTGTTTTTTGTCTGAAAAGTATCTCTTACGTAATACGCTGCTTTCTTTAATGACATACAAACATTTTTCTGTAACATTTAATTTTCTGCTAGAAATCTAATGTTTGGGAATCTAAAATGTTTTTTGTACTGACTTGATAATGTAGAAGTCATACAATAAAAATTGTTATAACAAAGTTAGTACAAAAAAAAAAATAGGGTGGCTAAAACTTTTGCACAGCACTATATGTGTGTGTGTGTGTGTGTGTGTGTGTGTGTGTGTGTGTGTGTATATATATATATATATATATATATATATATATACACACACACACACACACACATATTTTCTTTCTCATTCCTTTCCCTCTTTCATATCCGCCATTTTTTAAATCGCTATATTATGAGCAGTGTGTTGTAAGAGTATGGATGTAACAGACATTACATTTGACCTGTATTGCTTAAGATGTCTGTTATTACTCTATTAAGAAGCCCATTCAGAGTCGTTCTAATATAAGCCATGAGACGTGAATCCTTGATCTACTTGACTCTTTTATGATCTTTCTCTTAATTACGCCCAAGGAAAGGTCAGAACCGCAGAGATAAATGACACAGCTCGCGAGTTCATTTAAAGTTCAGTTGTACACCCAGCAGTGCTTTAGTCTTTGGATAATAATGTGTTGTCATTAGAGCTTATAAGTTAACACAATAGCAGCAGCATCATTAAACCGGGGAGGAATTTGAACCCAGAGAGATCCCCCATTTAAGTGATAACGTGAGTAATTTTGGGAATAAACCTTCGCTGCATGCACATCAGTACACATAAAACCTCAGATGTAACTACAGCCTTAAACACTGTTCAGACATTATCAGAGAGATTCAGACCCTCAACATAAGCACATGTTCTTGTGTGATATTGGCTTGAGTGATATTTTAGGCTGTAAATATGAAAAAAAACAAAACAACAACAGCAACATTAAAAACAAAAAAAACAATGTCATTCCATGCATAAATATGCAATATTAAATACGTAAATATGGCACTATATATTAATTAATAGTATTGTCACTTTAAAATCCACTACAAGGTTGCTTTTTCACACAGAGGACATCTAAGGAGACGTATCTTAATCAGAGACATTGCTTAACTTGAGGACTGAATATTTTTATGGATTAAATTATGAACACTTAATGTGAGCTGTCAGTGTAGCAGATCAGTGCTGGGTCAGATTATCCTTCAAACTGCTGGCACAGTTTCTTTACAGAAGAGTGCACTGAATTAACAAAAAACATTAGCATTATTCAGCAGCTTAGAATAGTGAATTAAAAGCCTACATTACCATTTCATGACTGATTAAATATCATGCCACTTCATTTAGCTATGCACACAGAATAACAGAATAATAGAGTAAAAAAATAACAGAATAATAGAGTTAAAAAAAAAAAACATATTTCAAAATTATAGGATGTGCTGGATCAAGTACAGCATTAGAAACTGCTGAATGATGAGGATGGAACCATATTGTTAAATAAAAGCACTAATTAATGTGATAATTATAACTAGGAATATTCATGCAGGAATACATTGACAATATACATACTAGATTTACGTCAATGCGTTCCATCTTCTCATTCATATACTGTATCTTAGTATTATTATTTTTTCTTTTTAATTTTTAAACTGCCTCTTGCTTTTATTACATTTGACAGCAAAGAGCAAAAAGTGATATTTCCCTGATCAGTGTACATTTCTTATCCCTGATTTCCGGGTTTAATGGTGAGTGATTGTGTTTAAAGGTGGTGGTCTAGACGTTACTGAAAAACAGCATCTCAGACTCTTCTACTCAGGAAAATTATGGCAAACTCAGAGGTGTGAACTAGAGACATGAGATTTGTATAATATCAATGCTGCACCCAGAACACTGACTTAAGCTGGTTCATAACTCAACTCTTAATGCACGTAATTGTGTGATAGATATTGTGTGTATGAAACTAGCATATGTGGGAAGATGACACAAGTCAGTGCAGAAAGGGAAAATGTGAAGTACAGATGATTACATAGTCCATGTGAGGTACTAAACATTCAGCAATTAGCAGCAGGCAGCTTTGTGTAAAATTTTGTCTTCCTCCTGAACCAGGTGTAAATTAGTGTCACTTGTGTTGCTAAGAGCATCGCAGACAGGATCGCCAGGTGCACAGTTTCCCTGAAGGATTGGACTTCTTTTGAACTGCAGTGTCAGCCACTTTCTTTTTTCATTCATTATTTCATTCATTTATTCTGCAGCACTTTATATTACGCCCTCTGCATCATTTTGTTATTAAGCAATTACTTATAGCATATGATTAAAGCTTTAGGAGGACCCATTAGAGTATCTCTTTCTTCTTCCTAAGATGGTTAGAATCCGAGGGTGAAAAATAACACATTCTGAACTACAAACACTTCAAAAAACATTTAAAAAAGGGCTAAATACATAATGATGAATAAGTCATCAGCATATCTACACACAGTTGTGACCTCCAAAACATAAAACAAAGAACTTGGCTTTCTGGTAAAGCTTCAGATTTAAACCCAGGGCTTTTTCCTGTATATCCTAATTAACCCAACATGCTTGAGCCGACAGCCCATGGGTGTAGAGATCAGTTGAAGTCATTAGAGATGTATCAGAGATTTTTGGATTTAGGATACATATGTGCTCCCTGTGCGTAATTTTATGTTACTGTAGCATGTGGAAAAGTAAAAAAAAAAAAGAAAAGAAAAAGAAAAAAAAGATAGAATTAAAAGAAAAACAACAGTAATGTAAACACCAAAAATTGCAAAACAAACAAACAAACAAACAAACAAATAAATGCATAAATAAATAAAATAAAGATTTATTAATGTCATTATACTAGACATTGGGATGATTGGAATTTTCTTAGTTTTATTAAAACATTATGACTACATAAATTTACCCCAATGGAATATAACTTTGTATAAATATTTATTAAATTATACAGTAGGATCCAAAAGTCTGAGAACACACGTGAAAATGCTTCTGTTTGGCGATCTTTTTGAATTTAACACAAAGGTTTTCATTACAAATGACACTGAAATCAACAACAACCTGAGTGAAATGTAGAAACTTTGAAATATTTACACTGGTTTCAGAGTTTCTTAGTATTTGGTATGTCCCCTTTTGCTTTAATGACAGTGTGCACTCGAGCTGGCATGAACTCCACAAGTTTGAGCAAAACCTTATGATCCATTTTAGATCAAATCCATCAGATTCTGAACACGTGTTTCAAGAGAAGCGCTTAGACATGAGGAAAATCTGACCTTTTGTACAAAACAGTTAGCATGGTTAATGTCACACATCTGCTTAAATTCAAATAAGGAGATAGAAATAGTGCAGAAACTTGAATATTGAATATTATATGAAAATAATATGAATATTCTCAAACTTTCTGGTTATTTCCATTTTTAAATAAAAAACAAAATCCCAGATTTTCAATGTGGTCTCAGACATTAGGACCCTGCTGTATATAACATACTTTTAGTTGTACAGTTTGGATAAGATACAGAAATACTCTATGTTCTCTATATCTCTAGAATGTGCTGTTATTTTTCGCAACTTCTCTTTGTTCTTTCTTTATCTGTAAGAAGTTAAAAGCAGGAATTTTTCAAGTGGTTTTCTATATACTGTGCTGTATGTAAGAGGGTGAGTCAAATGAAAACCTTTATTTCTTTAAAATACTAAATATTTATTAAAATACTGCTTTTACACTGTACAACACTGCAGATCATTTTTCTGTTATTTTGTAATTTGCTCTGAACTGCAGAGTTGGATTGATGCAAAAAAGTACTTGAATTCACATAATTTTGCAATTTTACTTAATTGTTTTTTTTTTTTTTTGTTATTTTTGTATTTATTGTTTTATTATTGTATTATCTGTACTGTTTGTATTCATCATATTTTCACTGTTGTACTGCATTATCTTTACTATTTAAATTTGTATTTGTACCATTTATATTGTTCATATACTTTGTCCATCTATGTTACTGTACACCAACACAAACTCCCAAAGCAAATTCCTAGTGCATTCAATTCCCAGGAAAGTGATCCGGATTCTGATAAAACACTCCCATATAGTTGGTCAGGTGCTGATTTTCTGTAGGCTAAAATAATGAAGCTTAATTGGGTGATGTGCACATGTAGTAATGATCTGATTGATGATAATTCAGTGTGTAATCACAGTGTGTTACACATATTCAGATCCATTATGTCCACTGACGCATCATCAATAAGCGACGCTTCAGTGAATAAGGATATTTCATTTAGCGAATATGTTTGCCATAGATTATTCTGTCTTCACATCTTCAGATGCAGGAGCTTAATGATGAAGTGCATTAAAAAAAAGACAGGTCAGATTGTGTGGGAACATTTGCACAGGTGGGTGTCAGTGTTTTCTAATTGGTTAGTGTCTATTGTACACACCTAGAGGGAAAAAAAAGTGTTAAGGAGAAAATGAAAGAGATTGTGTGGGTGTGTTTGTGCATGTGTGTGTGCGCATGAGAGAGATGCAGGTATCTGAAAAACTGACATTCTGTTCTCGCCGCTGCTCTCGCTCATAAACGCTGGTGTCAGGCAGCACCGTAAAAGCAATTAATCTATGTGAGGAAATGGGAGAATAAAAAAAGAGAGAGAAAAAGGGCCTGAACACAAAAGCACAAAAGCTATCAAGATGACATGACGAGACAATGCAATTTACCCGGTTTTCATTGCTGTCAAGGAAACATACGCCAATGATAAACTTGTTGTTTCTCAGCGCTAACAGATCGGTATTGTGCAGGCATTGTTAAACTTTCTGTAATTGAGATCCTCAATTAAGGAAGATGAACTGTACTGCGCTCGCGTTATTCAGAGTAATGTAGTTACACTAAGACCATGCATGCAATTACAGCAACTGTGGGGTGAGTGTGAATGTTTCACAGATGTTCCTGCATTAGCAAAAGTAACACATTTTTTTAAATATTGCATGTTATACCACAGCGATGTTTAATTCTTGAACAGCATCTCTGATAATGCGAATTACAGATTATATTAATGCTCTTGTTTTAATATATTATTTCTATAGTAATATATTATATAATATATTATTAGTAACAAAACATTCACAGGGACTTTTCTGGCAGATTATCTGTTTTTTTTTTGTTTTTTGTTTTTTTTGTCTTAACTTCAAAAAAAAAAAACACAGAGTCAGGTGAGGGAAGGAATGTTCATGGATGTTCCACACCATTGAATGCAACTATAAAAAGATAACAAGTACAGCATCCTTTTGTTTAATTAATAAAACATTTCATGACTGGCAAAATTGTTGTGGTGTAAGAGGAATAAAACATTTTGTGATGTGCTATTATTGGACAATAATCAATTATTATAATGTTATTAGAATTCTTTCCTATAACAGCAAATCCCAAAGTGGTTTATTTATAACTTACATTATTACTTACTCTGTTAAAATTACTAATGGCTTTAAGCATTTCAATGTACAACTGTCACTGACATCTGTACAAATGACAAATAAACGTGAAACTTATGGTTCATGATTTGTTAATGTTAATCAATAATGTTAGTTAAAGGAACCTTAATGCTTTAGTATAAAACTTTTCCAAGCTTTACATTGAGGGTTCTGTTTTTAATGGCATTTACTTCGATGCTTAAGGCTTAGTAATATGAATCTTAATAAGTAAACGTCAACTGCAATACAGTATGTAAGGTCATGGCATTGAAATGACTCACCTAAATAAATAAGGTTCCTTCAATTACAGTGTATAGCAGGAGTGTGTGAACTGGTGGACCTCGTTCAAGATGTGGACCCAGAAAAGAACTTCAGTGTATCAACTGTACAAAAAACAAAAAAAAACCAAAAACATTGTTTTCTAAACATGAACATGTGACTACTGTGTTGTGGTCAGTCACATGCATTTACGTAAATTCTTTATTTGAAGATAGCTCATCAAGAAAGGACCTAATTTTCACAGACAATCACAGGTTTGTTATTTCATTCACTCTCTGGTCTGATTAATGACAACATGACTTGCAAAGTTGATGACAAAAGAGAACATTTAAAGATGAATGGACATTGTAGTATATATTTTACTCTCTAAAGATTCTGTGGTGCTAATCAAAAGTGGTCAAGTGAAGTATATTAAAAATTCTTGTAAATCTTTCTGGATGACCATCAAAACACTGCAGTTTCATCAAATGTAAAAAGAATGATGAATCAGGAGACCAAGAGTCAGGTTATAATAAAAAAATGCTTTATTGCATGCATGAATATAACCTGGGTGTTCGATAGTCTAAACAAAAGTGGGCTCAGCAGGCTTTTATATTGATGTGTGCATGCAAGAAGACATTTGCAAGACGTCCTGCAGGTTTCATCTCCAACCAAAACACACCTGTATTAGTTTATCAAGAACTTCTTAAGGCAATGGTCAGGTGGGCACGATTATGCTTGGAGCTGAAGTCTTCAGGAAGGTAGATCTCCAGGAACAGGGTAGGTGACCACTGATATAGATAATGCCCAAGGCTAAGATAAGACAAACACATGACCAAGGCCAGAACCTCATGACCCAAGGAACAAATTTGTACAGTGCTGTGAAAAAGTATTTGCTGATTTCTTCTGTTTTTGTGTATATCTCATACTAAATTGTTTAAGAAATTAAAACTAAATCTAAGATTTAGATTCAAAGGCAACCTGAGTAAAAACAAAACAGTTTTTAAACGATAATGTTATTTATTGAAGCAAAAATGGTATCCAATACCAACTGGGCCTGTGTGAAAATATATTTGGCCCCATAGTTACTAATTCCCCAAATCTATTAAACTGCATTCATAATGGGGTTCAGCTGGACTAGACACAACCAGGCCTGATTACTGCCAGCTCTGTTCAATCAAATCAGCACTTAAATAGAACTTTTTCAACAACATGAAGTTGGTTAAAAGCTCTTACCCAGTAACACACTATGCCAAAGTTGAAATAAATTCCAGAAATGATGAGGAAGAAGGTGATTGAAATACATTAGTCTGGCAAGGGTTACAAAGCTATTTCAAAGGTTCTAGGACTCCAAAGAACCACAGTGAGAGCCAGTATCTCCAAACTCAGCACAGTACTGAACCAACCTTCCCAAAAGAGGCTGACGGTCCACATTTTCTCCAAGAGCACAGCAACTACTCATCCAGGAAGTCACAAAAGAGCCAAGGACAACATCAAAGGACCTACAGGCCTCTCTTACATCAATAAAGGTCACTGTTTATGACTCCACTATCAGAAAGACACAAATGGGCAAAAATGGCATTCATGGAAGAGTGGCAAGGCGAAAACCACTGCTAACCCAGAAGAACATTAAGGCTCATCTGAATGTTTAACTATATTGAGTGTTTACTCAGGTTGCCTTTGTTTTATGTTGTATTTCATTTGAAGATCTAAAACTATTCAGTATGAGATATACACACACACAAAAAAAAAAAATTCACAGCACTGTACATCATGAGTGAACAGAGACGGTTACACGAATCACATTAAATTGAACTGATCTTAAAATGAATAAATCATGTATCCATTAACAAATAATCATGGAAAAACAGGAAATAATCCCACAAAATGATATCCTATTTTTAGTCAGGAAAATGGTTAATGGTTAATCATTAAAAGGTAACTATTGCCATTCAGTCCTGTTGCTTATTCAGACCTTTGTATACAATTTAATCTAGCTGAAACCAGCAAAGATATAACCAAAGAAACAGGGCCAAAAGTGTAAACTCAATGCTAATCGCAAAACCAGAAAACACAATACTTCTGTTATTATCATCAAGGCAATACCCTAAAACATAGTAGGGATATTGTAGAACATTCATTACCTGATATCCATGTGAATAATACTTCAGGTTTAGCTAGATGCCATGTTGAAATTACCATCCATAAAAATCCATAAAACTTTGTTTTTATTTTAATTTATAGGAATAATATTGTGTCCATGGTGGAGTAGCCCAGATACAAGGTTAGATCACAGACCTGAGGAGGTTTGCAGTGTAAGAGCATGTGGCCTTGACAAGTGCACTCGCTAAGTAAAATAATAATAATAAAAAAAATCATTAATTCCTTTCCTGGCTCTTATTCTCCTTCATATCCTCCCTCAGGCACACACAGGCACAGTGCCTCGAGTTCATGGTTCTCAAATCTCACATCAGATTTCTTACACTAGCAGACAATTTTTTTCTTTGACATGTAAGAGTGAATTAATAAAATATAAAAAATAGTTGTCTATCACAGATCCCGACTCCTTTATTGAGATTTGTGCATACATACAAGGTCCTGATGCAATTCTTTTATTTGTAACCATTTCTAGCATAGCGCTATAAAATTCTCGATTCAGTCCTGACAGTAGTTTTGGCTGTAAAGCAAATCACAGGTTTATATGAAAGTGCTCATTTTAATACTATATTATTCCTATGGTTCTAGAGTTGCTGTGGTAAGAAAAATAAAACACTTCAGGACATGCTATTATTGGACAATAATCAACTTTGGAGTGGTAAGAGTATCTCCTCTTTATTTAACCACATTATATTGTCTATAACAGCACAGCAGCAGGTGATTTATTTGTTACATAATGAAATTTGAATGCAAGATGGCATTGCAATTTGTTCACCTTAAACTAATATTTAACACTTAACTGATTTGGATAAATGTACATTAACAAATGCACAGCATTGTTTGCAGAGCAAAGCTAGTAGAAATATTTACAGTGTGTTATAATGTCTGTCAGAAATGTAAAACAAACAAACAAGAAAATCCAACCTATTAGGCTTGTACCACATTTGTACAAAAGATGATATATTCAAATGAGGTTTGATTAAGATTAAGAAATTATAAATACAGACAAACTAGTGCAATTCAATTACATTCACATTTTCCAAACTATGTTAAACATGATTTTCAGTAGATTCTGTTCAGTTTGAAACTAGGATGAAGTTTATTTTCAGGTGTATATTAAAGTTTGAGGAATATTGGTAATCTCTGTTTAGTCTGAGATATTGCATATTAATGTGTACTGAAATAAAGTCAGCTCAGATGTGCTTTTGTTTACTTGTTTTTTGCTCCAGCATGAATTTGAAAATCGTGCAGGTCAAACCCAGACATGGAAAGGTCAGAGATAATTGGACACTTTCTATGCTGTAAAGAAGGTTATTATAAACTCGAGCACTCTGGACTTTCCTCCAGAACCCAAATTAAGATTTATTTCCTAGATATCTGGCTCACATACTCACCATTTATTTTCCACAACAATGAAAAGCATTACAGCAGAGGGACCTAATTACTCAACTGATATTTACCACCATAGCCTTTTGATTTCACATCTCAACCACTCGCTCACGTCCGTATTTCCTTTTCTTATAAAGCATGCAAAAGACTTTTTATGAGCCTCAAAGCCTCTTGTCTAGGGCTGGAGAGAGGAGAGAAACGCATACCAAATCAGAATTCATTAATTTTGTCCTTCAGAGATATGAAGGAAAGGGTCATCAGGGTTTGCTAAAGAAGAAAGAATAGATGGAATTTTACTCCACTATGAATTAACCAAAAACTCACAGTGGTGAGTTTTTTTTAAAGGCAACTTTCTTTTAACCACCAGTGGCTGGAAATGAGTTTGTGTCTGGGTTATACTGTGGGTACTTTTCTCCCCAGTTCAATCATATATTTAAGCAAGTCAGATCTACACTTGCATTGAATAGACCATTTCAGTCTAATAACTCAGAGAGGCAGGGTTGTTTCTAGATATAAATAGTATAAGCAGTCATATATGAAGGGGGACTCAAAAATTCCAGGAATTTGAATGTGGCATGCGCACTCAGTTCTGGGACAGAACTGGATCTTGCACCTGCACGCACTGTGTTGTCAATCGAGGAGCTTTTAACCAGAAACAATTTGGTTATCACTTCATATCCACCTTATTCACCAGATCTCGCTCCTTGTCAGTGGTGTAATGTAACAAAGTAATAATACTTTGTTACAGTACTTAAGTATTTTTTGGGAGAATTTGTACTTTACTTGAGTTTTTATATTTCTGTCAACTTTCACTTTTACTCCACTACATTTCCTAATTAAAATATATACTTTTACTCCGATACATTTTCCAAAGCATTTTCATTACTACAAAATAAAATCGGAAGAACACAGACCGCAAGCAAGCAGATTTGATGAATCAGTGGTCCGGTGCTTGAGAGTTAGATCACTGGTTAAATCCCATTACACAAGTGCAAACAAGTGCTCTTAAATCTGCTGTTAAGTTTCAGTTTCCACTCAAGCCTAGGAGTTCCACTTGACAATAGTGACAATGTTAGTTATTAGCAGACAGCCCAACTCTCCTGGAAGTTCTACTCGCTGACGTGCGCAATTGAAAAAAAAAAAAATTAGAACGAGCGAGAGAGAGTTCAATGGTAATTTCTAACAGGCCTAGTAGACGGGCTCTGGAGAAACTGAGATAGCAAGTGACAGATGTGGTGAGAGAGTGACACACTTGTTGCTCAAATTGTATATAGTACAATATTAAAGTTCTGCCATACTGCAGAAGGAAGACAGTCAGCCATATGGTGAGTTGTTTACTCTGAAAGTTTTGCAGTTTGAATGATGTTGCCCCTGACAAAGCTGCTAGAGACTGAGCTCTTTGTTCCTTTCAAGAGCTTCAGCTTAAAGACTTTGTTTTGTAGGCTCCATTTTTAAGGTGGTGTACATGCTTAAAAAGAATAAACTTTCTGTATTAACAGCATTTACTTGTACTTTTACTTTCAATACTTAAGTACAATAAATATCAGATACTTTAAGACTTTTACTCAAGTAATATTCTAAAAGGTAACTTTAACTTCTACCGAAGTCATTTTCTGGTAAGATATCTGTACTTTTACTCAAGTGTGGCTTTCTTGAGTACTTCATCCACCACTGCTCCTTGTTCCCGAAAATAAAAATGAGACTGAAGGGGAAAAGGTTCACCACCATGGAAGATTATATATATATATATATATATATATATATATATATATATATATATATATATATATATATATATATATATATATATATATATATATATATAGTCATGTGAAAAAATAAGTACACCCCACGGAAATTGAAATCAAACAACATATAAAATGGACATTTTGTAGTAATTTTCACAATTTAAATGAACAAAAAACAGATCAGTCAAATGGAAAAAATAAGAATACCCCTACATTTATCACACCTTCAAATCCATAAAATTAGAATCAGGTGTTGAAGATTGGGTGCCAGTGATTAGAATATGCAGGGAGTGCAGGTGGAACCTGTCTTATTTATACCCATCTAATATCTAGTGTCTGGTGTTCCCTTTGCTATTAAGGTGTGCGGTGTCATCATGCCAAGATCTAAAGAGTTCTATAAGACCTTCAGAAAAAAGACTGTGGATGCCTATGAGTCATGCAAGGGATTTAAAAAGATCTCCAAATTATTTGAAATACATAATTCCACTGTCATGAAAAAATCTACAAGTGGTGCAGATTTCAAACGATGGCCAATTTGTCCAGGACTGGCTGCCCCAGCAAATTCAGCCCAAGAGCAGATCATCTGATGCAAAAAGAAGTCTCCAAGAACCTCAGAATTTCATCACAGGATCTGCTAGTAAGTCTTGCAACTGTTGATGTCAAAGTCCATGCTTCTACAATCAGAAAGAGACTGCACAAATTTGACCTGCATGGGAGGTGTGCAAGACTACAGTTTGACAGTGAGCATATAGGCAAAGACCAGGCCTTTTGGAATAATGTACTCTGAACAGAAGAATCAAAGATGGAGTTGTTTGTAACAACAGATATGTTTGGCGCAGACCAAAGACAGCTTTTCAGGATAATCATCTCATACAAAAAGCACGGTGGTGGAAATGTTATGGTTTGCGTTGCTTCGCTGCCTCAGGGACTGGACAGCTTGCATTCCTTGATTCAACTATGAATTCTTCATCATATCAAAGAGTTCTTGAAGATAATGTGAGGCCATCTGTCCAAAAGTTGAAGTGAAAGTGGACCTTTTAAGAGGGTAATGGCCCTAAGCCCACTAGCAAATCCACCAAGGAATGGCTCAAAATTATAAAATGGAGGGTTATGGAATGGCCTAGTCAAAGCCTGGATTTGAATCCCATTGAGATGTTGTGGGGGGATTTGAAATGGGTGGATCATGCAAGAAAACCCTCAAACATCTTGCAACTGAAAGAATATTGCATGGAAGAGTGGTCAAAAATTCCAGCAAGCTGATGTCAGAGACTGGTGGACAATTATGCAAAATGCCTACAAGAAGTTATTTCTGCTAAAGGGGGCAATACTAGTTTCTGAGGCCAAGGGTATAGTTACTTTTTCCACAGAAGAATATCACATCTTTTGATATTTCTGTTGAATGAATCATTGAAAAGGCAAATTTTCCTTGTAGTTTTGTTCAGGTATATCAACTTTATTAATAGGCACTGTTTGAAAGAGTCTCAAATGTTTTCTTGTCCAAATATGTCAAAAAAGCCAACAGTTTCCATGGGGTGCACTTATTTTTTTCACATGGCACACGAACACACACACACACACACACATATATATATATATATATATGTATATATATATATATATATATATACACACACACACACACACACACACACAGCTGCAATCAAAATTATTCAACCCCTGAATAGAATCCCTCACAACAGCACAAATATGCAAAACAGGTGTTGTCTCAAGCACACTTGATGCAATTAATCAAGGGCTTCATTAGTTGCACCAGGTGTGCTTGAGCTGGAACACATGAAATACCTGATCTGGCTACAGGCAGAAAATACATGAAATACCCAGACGGGGCAGAAAAAGCAAGCTATCAACGGCTGCAACCAGATTTCTGAGAAGACAGGTTGTGAAAAACCCTCAAGTAACTGCAAAAGACCTGCAGCAAGACAGCACAGTATGGTACGTACTAAACACAGAAGGTTTCCATGCCAGAACTCCAAGACATACACCACTACTGACCCAAAAGCACAAGAAAAGTTGGGTCAAAATCATATAAATAAGCCACAGAAGTTTTGGGATTCTGTTCTGTGGAGCGATGAAACAAAGCTGGAACTTTTCGGCATGATGGATCAGCGGTATGTCTGGAGAAAGAAGAATGTCCACAGTCAGGCATGGTGGTGTCCACAGTCAGGCATGGTGGTGGCTCTGTGATGCTCTGGGGCTGCTTTGCATCCTCTGGCACTGGAAACCTGCAGCGTGTGGAAGGCAAGATAGATTCAGTGAAGTATCAGGAAATCCTAGGAGAAAACGTCATACCGTCTGTGAGGAAGCTGAAGCTTGGGCATCATTGGACCTTTCAACAGGACAATGATCCCAAGCATACCTCAAATTCCACCAAGGCTTGGTTGCAGAAGAAGTCCTGGAAGATTCTACAGGGCCATCACAGTCACCTGAACCCCATAAAAAATCTCTGGTGGGATTTGAAGAAGGCGGTTGCAGCACACAAACCCAAGAATATTACTGAACTGGAGGCTATTGCTCATGAAGAATGGGTTAAGATCCCTCAGGAACGCTGCCAGAAGCTGGTGTCTGGCTATGCATCTCGTTTGCAGCAGGTCATAACAGCAAAAGGGTGCTCTACTAAGTACTAAAGATGCTTGCCATGAAGGGGTTGAATAATTTTGAGACTGGAGAAATCATTATAAGTTACATTTTCATTTGAATTTGGGGAAACCACTTGAAGCATTCATTGTGTTTAACTATTTCAGTTGCTTTTGTTTGATTTGTTCATTGCAAACAGCTGAAAGTCTGTAAATTTTGACAATAAACCTGATTTGCAATGGGAGTTGAATAATTTTGATTGCAACTGTATGTGTGTGTGTGAGAGAGAGAGAGAGAGAGGGAGAGAGAGAGAGAGAGAGAGAGAGAGAGAGAGAGAGAGAGAGAGAGAGGTGTAATGCAATGCCACTACCTGTTCAGTGCTCCAAATACCAATACTTGTATCAGTATTTGGATTTAAACCCCAAATGGCACAAATATTGCACCAAGCAATGTTTTTCCAGTCTTCATTTGTCCAGTTTTTGTGATCCTGTGCTCAATGGTTAAGGCTCTGGATTACAGATCAGAAGGTCGGGATTCAAGCCCCAGCATCACCAAGCTGCCACTGTTGGGCCCTTGAGCAAGGCCCTTAATAATCTCTGCTCCAGGTGCCCCATATAATGGCTGACCCTGCGCTTAGACCCCAACTTCCTTTCAGGCTGGGATATGCAAAGAAAAAGAATTTCACTGTGCTGTAAAGTATATGTGACAATTAAAGGCTTCCTCATCTTCTTCTACTTCTTCAGAATCCCAATCTTGTCTCCTGTTCTCTGCCCCATTGATTCAACACGTTGTGCATTATGAGATGCTTTTCTGCTCACCACAGTTGTACAGAATGCTTATTTGAGATCCTGTCAGCCCAAACCCCTCTTCACATTTTCCCCTGACCTTCCTCATGAACAAGATGTGTCCATCTGCAGAACTGGATGTTTTTTGCACCATTCTGAGTAAACTCGAGACTGTTTTGCATAAAAATCTGAGTAGATCAGCACACTCTGAAATACTCAAAACAGCCCATCTGAGACCAACATCCATACAACAGTCAAAGTCACTGAGATCACATTTTTCCCATTCTGATGTTTGGTATTTAAGTAGGATGAGAGGAGAGGTTTACATTCTTTATCCATTGTGTTATTCATTATTTTAGAGGCCATTTTTATTTTTCCCAAGCCACTATTTAACAACCTCACTGTGAAAATGCAAGTTGAAATCTGAATGATATTGAGTATGTAGAGCTTTTCTCTTGAGGGGTGCAGTACAACTTGATAACAAACCTAGGATTATGTTTATTCTGTGATGTCGGTTTCACATCACATAACTCTACCTGTCAGAGTAGGAGGAGTTTCTCTGAAGGTTACTAGTGGTGACTGGAGATAAGCATGAAGCATGATGTTAAAATATGCTTGAGCACACCACACATTTACCTCAAAGGGTAAACACTGAATATGAGATACAGCAAGTTTATTTTAATGGCAGCGCATACCGCCAAACACACTTTAGTGAAAACACAGAGAAACTTTCATTTAATGTCAGCATACTTACTGGAACACAGTCATGGGTGCCAATACTTAAATGTTTCTTGATATTACAGGGAAGTTTGAAAGCAAAGTTTATTAGGAAACGTTAACATGCAACAAAACATCAGAGTCATGCACTTTCTGTGGCTGAATCTCAAACAGTGTTGCATCTACACTTTGCATGTAGGGCACTAGGTAGGGTGTAGGTATAAGGGAATCAACAAAGTGAATAAGAAGCCATTAAATGTTATCATTTTTCAAGAATGAAAAGAAATAAAACACATTTAATTCTTCAGTAAATGTATTAACTCATTGCATGCAACAACCTCTCAGTTTTGCTCTTAAATTAGTTAAATCCTAACATTTTGGTCTTAAATAAGCAAAAGAGTTAAGATTTTTAACAGAGAATTAGCAAATATACAGAATATACTTAACTTGCATCTATGCTAACAGCATGAGGACATTAAGGGAACTCTACTAATTTACTTTAAATATTTTTTTTTAAATGAATATTATACCTTCCATCTACAATTTGGGTTATACTTTCAAAGTGACCTTGTGAGTCAATATTACAATATCATTTAAAATTAGGGGGGGAAAGGATGAGTGAACTAAAGTCTTTCCCATGATCTTCAGGAAATTAGTATGATGCAACTTCCTGCTGAACGTGTGACTTGTAGAATATTCCGAATATTTTATAGTGGTGAATGTGTTATAGATAACAGGGTTCAATGAATGAACTAATAAAATCTATAATGGACAACTTGTGGAAAAGGATGTTTTCAAGCATGAGATAAATGGAGTTAAATTCACACATCAGTGCAAAAAAAACCATTCAATTATTGAATAAAACACACAGTCGCTTCAATACTGAAGCTTTCTGTCATGAGAGATTAATCAGGACTATTTTAGAAACACTGTCTTTCACGAAATTAACTATGTTTTCATCCAAGTTGTGAATTTAACCTGTGCAAAAAATTGGAATATCGCATAAATCATCTCCGAATAAAGCACCTTTTCCATCCCATGTGTTCAAGAGAACTAAATCGTCACTTCTGGGGAAACTGCTGCGTCTCGTTCGCCGCCATTTTTACTTTTCTGAGCCAAATAGCCAATCACACGATTTGTTCAGGCAAAGTCACATGACTTTTTTGATGTGCATCAAGGAATTTATTCAGTAAATGTGATTCCATTGTAGTTTATGCACGTCTTCTTATCGAATAAAAAAAAATTATCTCCCTCAATTGAGTGAATACATTTTTATGAGTATTTTGGAGATTTTATTCACATCTGGTGTTTCCATCCAGGGTTTTTTTTTATGCAATATCCCAAAATTCTCATAGAAAAAATGTGGATGGAAACATTGATGATCTGCATTATGTTTAGTGTTTCCTGTGTGGCTGGAATAGGTAGTTATTTATGGCACAGCTCACTTAGTGGTGGAAATAGTAACAAAATGTCAGATTACTGTTCATTTGAATGTATTAGATTCAGCTTGAGATGTCCTTTTCGTTTCCTCAAAACCCAAGCATGAATTGATTAGATCAACTGACTCTAATTTCTCTCATTTTCACATATCGTTTTTTTTTTTCATCAATGTCCTTGGCTGTTTGAATGAAAATCAGATCACATTATTGATGTAATAAAGATAATCACAACTGCAGCTAAAAGTACCAGAAGCAGAAAGGTCAGATCTGAGTTTATCCTTCAGTTTTTATAATTATTCAAATGGCTATTTCACTCTTTATATTCTGTATACACATTTGAAGAGTTCAATGTAATTTTTCTTTTTCCGTCAGCATAAAATGTGTTCCTATCTTGCGCTTATTATTATTATTTTTTCTAACCGGGATCTGAAAGAGGCCTACAAGCCGGCAAAATTCAATTTATAGTGAATTAAATTGGTTTTTATACTTTTCAAAAGAGTCTTTAATAACCACTGGGATGTGCAGTTTGCTGATGGGGGAATAAATATTCTCCCACGTTTATGTAGTGTAGGGTGAAAATGCCAGATTTAGATATACATTTTCAATGAAGAAAGCTCTAAAAATAAAAGTCAGCATTTTCAGCTATTTCAGTGACCACAAAATAAATAATAAATAAATGAAAGTATCCTGACCACACAGGAGACCACAGAGGGCATTCTTCATTTCTATCTTTCTTACTGAGCAAGCTCTGTAAATCAACATTAAAAGAATTGGCTCTCCATGACTAATCTTAAGTTGTCTACACTTTTTGGTACTTCTCCTCTAAAAGTAAAATAAAACCCACTCATGTGCAGCACACTCAGCTGCATAGATTAGAGCATGAAAAAAAGAAAAAGAAAAAAAAAAACAACCCACAATTTATCTTCCACCTTCAGATGGCTCTTTTTAGCTGACTCTCTGAAATAATGGCAAGCATAAATAGTCTGAATGAAAAAAAGAAGAAAGAAACCCTGTAACTGCCCTCGAGAGTGCGAGATACACCATGAATCAGGTTATATTAATAGCTGCCAGTCACATGAGATCTATGGTGGGAATTGATTTGTCCATGAGGATGTGTTTACAACGTTTATCTTCAGACAAGCTCTTAAAAATGTAACAAAGCAAAGATGAAGCGATGAAGGTTCTATGAAGACATCAGGGCTGAGACACTGCCTCAATCCCCAGTGACTCTGCATAATAAATAAGGGATAAAACACTTGGGGACATGCTGTTATAGGAAAATAATCAACAGTGAGGGTGGAGCTACTGTTACCACCCTGATATTAATCATGACCTTGTAGTAGCACATAACACTGCAGTGTTTTATCCCTTTTATACCAGAGCAATTTGCCAACAATTACAATTTATATTAATTAAAGAACAACACATCATACTTGTTATCCCTTTATAGTTACATTTAATTGTTGAACATCCAACAAGTTCCTATTATCACTTATGTTATAGCGGATATAAAGAGTCGTTCCCTCACTTTCTCTAGAAGTTAATAAAACAGAAGAAATTCAGTTTGTTACTAAGTTCAGTACTTTAATAATGTTATTAATACACTAGCTATATACATATCACTTTACCTGGAAGTCTTGAAAGAATACTTTGTGTGATTTAAAGTACATCAGTTACAAAATCTAACTAACGCTAATGCTGAATTTGACTTACCTCGGAAGCGGGACACGTCCATGTTCATGTTTTGTTAGCAACAACCTAGCCAGCTAACTGCGTTGAGTGATGTATATTTTCTTCTGAACTGTATAGTATACTTGTATATACATTACAACTCATTTAAAGACAAGAACTGTTACGTTGTTTACTGTTGATGTTGTGAGTGGCCATGCTGATATGTTATTACTTGCTGAACTCAGGGTTGAGGAGGCCATCCTGAATTCATGAGTAGGAGTTCCAGAGGAGGAAATTTCTTTGTTTTTTTCTAGTCAGAGGTTATGAGTTACGACCTTTATTTGTATGCAGAATTAAGCTCACGTAAGCCACAAAATGCTCTGCATTGAGACCCGAGAATGCTGAGTGTGGTAATTCATAGGACATCTGAATTCTCTAATGAAAAGTAGAGCGGTAGCGAGTTCAGGCTAAACACTTCTCTGCTGTACCACACTGAAATAATTCTGTTTTGCTTTCCCCAAGTGAGCTTTATCTATACAGCACACTGAAAAAACAAGACAGTAAAATAAAGTTAATATGCAGTTTCATAACAGAGACAATAGAACATTTTGTATCTGACCACCCAATTAGTAAGGAACATTTTGCAACTAATTAGGTTAAGTGGCAACAGGTCAGTAACGTGATTGGGTATAAAAAGAGTATCTTAGAGAGGCAGAGTCTCTTAGAAGTAAAGATGGGTAGAGGTTCACCAATCTGCGAAAAACTGTGTCTACAAATTGTGGAACAATTTCAGAATAATGTTCCTCAATGTAAAATTGCGAAGGTTTTCAGTATCTCATCATCTATAAAATATCATCAAAAGATTCCGAGAATCTGGATAAATCTCTGTGTGCAAGGGACAAGGGCGAAAATCAATATTGCATGCCCGTGATCTTCGAAAACAGGCATGATTCTGTAATGGAAATCACTGCCTGGGCTCAGAAACACCTCCAGAACTCAACTATCATGCAAAGAAGAAGCCATATGTGAACATGATCCAGAAACGTTGCCGTCTTCTCTGGGCCAAAGCTCATTTAAAATGGACTGAGGCAAAGTGGAAAACTGTTCTGTGGTCAGACAAATTGAAAATTGAAATTCTTTTTGGAAACCATCCAAGGGACCATACGGCTTGTTATCAGTGCTCAGTTCAAAAGCCTGCATCTTGGTATGGGGGTGCATTAGTGCCTATGGAATGGGCAGCTTGAGCATCTGGAAAGGCAGCATCGATGCTGAAAGGTACAGCACTGTAACGTCTGACTGTATCAAACTGATTTCTGAATTAGCCTGGACTTAGCAAAGACGTTTTTTTTTTCTTTGAGCTTTAAATCCATATCTGTTTAATGACCAGTCTGGCTGGGATGCCTGACTGACCCGCCCTTTTCTCCTTTGACCAGATACCTTTGGAATGCTAACGAATTAACCTTCCCCCTTCGTACACACACACACACACACACACACACACAAGCTTACCTACACGTGCATGCGCGCACACACACAAGCTTACCTTCCACACACAATGGAAAAGTCTCTCTTGAATGTAACATGTAATTATATGTAATTATTCGATGTCCAAATAGTTTGATTGTTTTCTTATTTGCATGTATTGTGTGTCTATGTAACCAAACTAGGATGATTTTGGATAGTTTAATTTAGAATATGATTTTAAATGTCTGTAACCATGTTTCACCTTTAATATTTTTATAATTCCATTATAATTATACAATTATACAATTATAATTTGGTATGTAGTTAATTGTCTCTTGATGCTCTGATTGATTATGCATATCATATTACAATGGGATACATTATTTCATGCTTTTTCTTAATCGCATATATAATACAGTTTAAACTGGTTCCTCCCAGGACATGCAAATTCAGGTCTGCGACCAGACAAAGAGAGTTCATCCCACCAATAAATCCAACTTCCTGATTGGCCAAAAGCCCAGAGAGGCGTGTGCGTTGGTGTTGTCTTTAAAAACAACGACATGCATTGCTTCTCCTTCAGCTTCAGATCCTCTCTTCCTGTTTTTACCGTTTCCGGCACCCTTGCCTTTAGTTTTTCCAGCTCACGCCCTGCCCGAAGGAGGCTACTCTCTCTCCCGGACAAAAGATGCAACCGCCTCACGGCCCACGCCTTTTCAAACAACGAACCACCGAACTCAACACGAACTCCTACGGGACCACGCGCAAAACTTTGAAACCGACAACACCTAAGCCATGCAAGTATAGTTTAATTGATCTATATAGGCGTTAAGATTGTACCCCGTTTACAGGAGATTTAAGCTCTTGCTGGTTTTGAAAAAAGGCTAATTGTTTGTGTTTTTGTCTGCGATTCCCTTTTATTTCATTACTTTCTTTCTATACTTTCTCTTTTCTTGTATATAGATGTACATATGTATTGTTTGCTTAGAGTTAATTGTGTGTATGCGTAGGTTCACTTAGTTATTAAAATCTATTATCACCACGCCTGATTGTCTCTGTTTTGGTCACGTGATAAGTCCCTTAACCATTGAGACTCCTACTACATGCTCTAATTTTAATAACAAAACAGAGAATCCTTCCTGGCCAGAATGATAAACTCCCTCTTTAGATTTCATAATTCTAAAACTAGACTACAACTAATCCTACAAGCTGATCTAGACCACATATATAGTCATAATTAATTATAATCTGTTGTAATTGATTATCTATATGTATATGTGCACGTACATTAATTCCATTTCATGGCTGATGTATATTTATAACTGGTCATAAAACGCATTGATCAGATATATAGATATATTTCACACCATTTCAGCTAATTCCTTACATAAATTGGTGGAGAATACATTTAAATGTGTTAAACATCTTTTAATGCGTTACATAAATTGGTGGAGAATATATTGTAAACGTTTCAGATTCATCTGATTCGCTACAGCACTGTGCAAAAGTTTTAGGCAGTTGTGAAAAAAAAATGTAAACTATTAACATGTCTATTTTTGAAAGCATTCTTACTTTACAGCATTTTTCATACCTGCCTAAAACTTTTGCACAGTATTGTATGTACAGGTTTTAGAGCAACATATGCTTCCAGACAACGTCTTTTTCAGGGAAGGCCTTGCATATTTCAGCAATACAATGCTAAACCACATACTGCATCTATTACAACAGCATGGCTTTGTAGTAGAAGAGTCCGGGTGCTGAACTGGCCTGCTTGTAGTTCAGACCTTTCACCAATTGAAAACATTTGGCGCATCATGAAACGAAAATATGACAAAGAAGACCCAGGACTGTTGAGCATCTAGAATCCTGTATAAGACACGAATGGCACAACATTCCTCTCCCAAAACTCCAGCAACTGGTTTCTTCAGTTCCCAGACGTATATGGACTGTTGTTAAAAGAAGAGGGGATGCTACACAGTGGTAAACATGGCCCTGTCCCAACTTTTTTGAGACATGTTGCTGCCATCAAATACAAAATTACCTTATTTTTTTCTTAAAATGATTTACTCAGTTTAAACATTTGATATGTTTTATGTTCTATTGTGAATAAAATATGAGTTTATGAGATTTGCAAATCATTGTATTCTGTTTTTATTTACATTTTACACAGCATCCCAACTTTTTTGGAGTTGGGGTTGTATTTTCCTATAACAGTACAGTATTTATTTATTTATTATTTATTTATTAATGAAGAATACATCATACTTTTTATAAGTTTATCAGTAGTTCCTGGTTTCACTTATATTACAGCAGCTAGACTGTGGAGACTCCTTCCAAAAATGAAAAATCAGAATTAAAATTTCAACATTGCTGTGGTATAAACTGAAATCACCTATCTAATCTAAATTAACAAAACATATAGACAACTTCTCTAAATACCAACTGCTTCCATGCGGACCTTCATCTGGAAGTCTGAAAGGTGCCCTCTGATACCCTCATATCCTGAGAAGGTAAAGTAGTTAAAAAAAAAAACATTATTAATCAATAGTACATTTTAGCAGGCATGTCATGCTCTCTTGCTGTGAATCCGAGTCCATAGTGATTTCCAGCAGTTAGAGTGATGCACAGGTCATAATTCATGGTTTATATCCAATATATAAAGTGAACAGATGTGTCAGTTCGAGGTCAGGCTTTGATAACGACCTGTCTGGATGTGGTTCATGTTGTAGTTCGGGATGTGGATATAAATGATGCTCATCTGCTGTTTAACATATCAGCGAACACAAAACTAATGAATCCATTTCTTCAGTTTATCTAATTAAGGAACCCATTGGTCAGATTGAATAAGAGGTAATTAAACTGGTACTTATCCTCCTGTGGGTGGAGGACAAATGATTTCCTAGCACACTGGCTGCCACATCTAATGATCACGCTTACAGAATTGATAAAAATAGCATTCAGATTTGGATAAACTATACATGTTCAAAACATAAATGCATATAAACACGATCCAATGAGTATTAATGACTGGCTTATAATCCTATAAATTAAAATGCTAACACAGAATGTGTTTAACAATAATTAGTTTTGTATTTTTATATTATATGAGTAGCAAGTAACAATATGAGGCTAGGGCAAAAAATGATAACAGACATACCGATTTATTAATAAATTAATAAAATACAGATTTATTATTTTTTTAAAGTTACCTTCACATTTATAATGTGCTAGATTTTTTTTAAAACAGCAAATAAGAGACATACATTTCAAATTGTGAATGTGAAAATTTTTTAATATATAATGAAATTTAGACATTTAAGCACCATTGAATTTATAGCATTGAAATAAATATTCAAAAACTCACAGCTACATGTAACTGACACCCAGATAAAACAAACAAACAAAAAAAAGCATCTAGGGATAGGTAAAGACAATCGGAAGTAAATATATGTTTTTTTAAAATAAAGAAAAAAATAAACAAATAAACTAATAATAATAATAATAATAACAATAATAATAATAATAATAATTATTATAATAAATAAACAAATAAATTGGGTGTGCAGATGGATGCAAGTGCAGTAAAAGGCTTTTATTGAGAGGTAGGCAGACAAATCCAAATCGTGATCAAAAATGTAATCCACAAAACAGGCAAGGGTCGGGTGATGTACAAACAGAGATAACAAGGGAAATCAAAAACATAAACCAAGAAACAAAATGAGATCCTGTTCCTGGCCCTCTGGGCAAAATGTTCACACAGAGCCCAAGGTGCTGAGGCAGGCGTTGTTCATGGAGTAGACGGTTCCACGAGGAGCCAAGAAGCAGACATGATGCTGGGGCAGGATTGCCGAGATTGTGAGGGGGCAACAAGGCTTGGGAGGCTGCACAGTCAGCCTTAGGTGTGAGGTGGTCTTGGTCGGCTGCACCGTCAGCCTCTGGTAGGAGCATGGCATGGGAGGCCATCTTGTCAGCCTCGGGGTGAACAGAACTTGGGAGGCTGCACCATAGGCCTCAGACAGGAGCTTGACTTGGGAGACCGCACTGTTGGCCTTGAGCAGGAGCAGGACCTTTGAGGCCTCATTGTTGGCCTCAAACTGGAGCTTGGCATTGGAGCTCCAGTTTGAGGAGCTCCAATTGGCCTCAGATGCTAACAGGGCTTGGGAGGCCATCTTGTCGACCTCTGGCAAGAGCACATCAGGAGAGACCCCCTCGTTGGTCTCAAGCTAGGGCCCTGGAGGTGAGGCCTGGGCTGTGGAGGCCGCCCTGTCGGCCTCTGGCCAGAGCTGGGCTGTGGTTGAGGCCACCCCGTTGACCTCAGGCTGGAGCTCTGGGGTTCAGGCTGCCACATCGACCTCAGGCTGGAGCTCTGGAGGTGAGGCGGCCACATTGGCCTCTAGCTGAAGCTCTGGAGGTGACTTCACTTTCTCCTTGTCTCTAGCCTTCCTCACCTCATAGAAGTGGGCTTGGCCATCAGGCTGGAACTCCACAAAATATTTTCTAGGTTGAACTTGAAGTCTTCATTACTGTAGATCACCCACATGAGGCAGACAAACTCAGCCACGCTTCTTAGGCCCATGGTTCCCATGGCAACCAGAAGCTCCGCCCACTGGTGGGCTCAGCCGGTGAACCAGGATAACAGCCACTGCATCTCTTCAGGCTTGGGTTACAACAGACTGTCAAAATAAAACTGGCACTGGAGGAAGAATCCATTCAGTGAGCTTCCATGCCGGATTGTCCATGAAATGCCACTGGGTGAAATGCACCAAGTCGAGTGTTGGCATGGTCATCCCCGTGTAGCTCCCCTCTCACTTCCTGCTGCATCCATGATGAAGGTGCAGTATTCTATCATGAATTGGGCGTGCAGACAGATGCAAGTGCAGTAAAAAGCTTTTATTGAGAGGCAGGCAGACAAATCCAAATCATGATCAAAAACTTCCACAAAGCAGGCAAGGGCCAGGTGACGCACAAGCAAAGACAGGCAAGGAGGAGGCGGGAACTGGCTGAACATAAACATAAAGTTTAATAATAAACCAAACTCAAACAGAACAGAAAACACACAAACGTAACACAAAGCGCATGTGCATCTCTCTAGCCGCTCCTTTATCTTTCTCTTTCCCACTGATTAGCCAAATCAGTGCCAGGTGTGCATCCTTACAACCTGGCTTCTCCCTCCTCGCCACACTCCTCCGCCGCCAGATTCAGGCCCTCGCGTTGCGATCCCCTCAGCATTGCGATCCTCCCACAGCGGTGGGAGATCTCCAACAGCGCGTCCCTCCTCCTTCCCAGATTTCAGCACCAGTGTAACAAACTTTAAAGTCGGGCAAGGAGGAGGCATGAACCGGCTGAACATAAACATAAAGCTTATAAACCAAACTCAAACAGAACCGAAAACACATAAACGTAACATAAAGCGCACGTGCGTCTCTCTCTCTCTCTCACTGATTAGCCAAATCAGTGCCAGGTGTGAATCCTCACAATCTGGCTTCTCCCTCCTCCTCATCACAGAGAGCAAGAAATGAGGCAACAAACACAGAAACAAAAGGCTCTGTAATGCTCATGTGGCGAAACACTGAAACAATACTGCACGGGAACAAAAACATACGAGGGGTTTAAATACAAAGATTAATCCAGGGGGAAACAGGAACAGGTGAGACAGACATGACACGTGAAGGATACAACTAATAACAAGACAGGGGAGGAGACAGGACATGAATGAAAACAAAACATATATGGTAATGTAAACAATGACATGACAATGCGAAAGTGCACACTGCATCTGTGCGTTTCTTCATGCAGTGCTCGGCACTTGGGGAATCCCTGACAATAAACACAATTTGAACGTACATTTTTAAACATGTATATTCAAAACATTAATTTTAAACTTTCAGAACAATAAAACTTCTCTGAAATAAAATAAGTTTAAATTTCAAGAAGCTTACTTGAAAACAAATACAGGTGCATCTCAATAAATTAGAATGTCGTGGAAAAGTTCATTTATTTCAGTAATTCAACTCAAATTGTGAAACTCGTGTATTAAATAAATTCAGTGCACACAGACTAAAGTAGTTTAAGTCTTTGGTTCTTTTAATTGTGATGATTTTGGCTCACATTTAACAAAAACCCACCAATTCACTATCTCAACAAATTAGAATACTTCATAAGACCAATAAAAAAAAACATTTTTAGTGAATTGTTGGCCTTCTGGAAAGTATGTTCATTTACTGTACATGTACTCAATACTTGGTAGGGGCTCCTTTTGCTTTAATTACTGCCTCAATTCAGCGTGGCATGGAGGTGATCAGTTTGTGGCACTGCTGAGGTGGTATGGAAGCCCAGGTTTCTTTGACAGTGGCCTTCAGCTCATCTGCATTTTTTGGTCTCTTGTTTCTCATTTTCCTCTTGAGAATACCCCATAGATTCTCTATGGGGTTCAGGTGTGGTGAGTTTGCTGGCCAGTCAAGCACACCAACACCATGGTCATTTAACCAACTTTTGGTGCTTTTGGCAGTGTGGGCAGGTGCCAAATCCTGCTGGAAAATGAAATCAGCATCTTCAAAAAGTTGGTCAGCAGAAGGAAGCATGAAGTGCTCCAAAATTTCTTGGTAAACAGGTGCAGTGACTTTGGTTTTCAAAAAACACAATGGACCAACACCAGCAGATGACATTGCACCCCAAATCATCACAGACTGTGGAAACTTACCACTGGACTTCAAGCAACTTGGGCTATGAGCTTCTCCACCCTTCCTCCAGACTCTAGGACCTTGGTTTCCAAATGAAATACAAAACTTGCTCTCATCTGAAAAGAGGACTTTGGACCACTGGGCAACAGTCCAGTTCTTCTTCTCCTTAGCCCAGGTAAGACGTCTCTGACATTGTCTGTGGTTCAGGAGTGGCTTAACAAGAGGTATACGACAACTGTAGCCAAATTCCTTGACACGTCTGTGTGTGGTGGCTCTTGATGCCTTGACCCCAGCCTCAGTCCATTCCTTGTGAAGTTCACTCAAATTCTTGAATCGATTTTGCTTGACAATCCTCATAAGGCTGCGGTTCTCTCGGCTGGTTGTGCATCTTTTTCTTCCACACTTTTTCCTTCCACTCAACTTTCTGTTAACATGCTTGGACACAGCACTCTGTGAACAGCCAGCTTCTTTGGCAATGAATGTTTGCGGCTTACCCTCCTTGTGAAGGGTGTCAGTGATTGTCTTCTGGACAACTGTCAGATCAGCAGTCTTCCCCATGATTGTGTAGCCTAGTGAACCAAACTGAGAGACCATTTTGAAGGCTCAGGAAACCTTTTCAGGTGTTTTGAGTTGATTAGCTGATTGGCATGTCACCATATTCTAATTTGTTGAGATAGTGAATTGGTGGGTTTTTGTTAAATGTGAGCCAAAATCATCACAATTAAAAGAACCAAAGACGTAAACTACTTCAGTCTGTGTGCACTGAATTTATTTAATACACGAGTTTCACAATTTGAGTTGAATTATTGAAATAAATGAACTTTTCCACAACATTCTAATTTATTGAGATGCACCTGTAAATACAAATTTGTGATATTTCAAAGTAATACTGTATGTTTCAACTATAAATTTACAGCGGTTGCATTTAATTTTTTTTTTGCTTTCATAGTAAATCTACATTTGATAATGTTTTAAGGCTGAGTGATCTTCTTAACAAATTCATTAAAATATAATGTTTCTGCAACCAAATAATTCAAGGCTTGCACTTCTGCTGCAGCACTGTGTCAAATTGTAGTCATACCATGCATTTTTCATGCCACACCACTCCTAGGTGTGGCATCTTACCAAATACAGTGTCCCTTTAATTGTAGCTGAACTCTATCAAATCTAGATACTACTGTGGAACTCAGGAGAATGCGTTCTTTCTCATTTTACAAAATGGCTGGTGGGGGGGGGGGGGGGGAATCAATGTTACACAAAATTTCCCACTTAGTTGAATTACAGTCAATCACCCAAAGCACGGTTGGTGTCCAATTCTTTTGCAAGTGGAGAAACAAGGCTATAATTTTACTCAATTAGGTACTTTAGGTACTCAAGGCTTCTTTTAAACAACCCAAAGCACTAACTAATCCAATTATCCAAAAGAGCTCTGGTATCCACAGGGGTGGTGAGATGGTGCAATTATTCTTGGAGCTCACTGTTCCTAAGTTTTTATCTAGGTGTCAGTTACACGTAGCTGTGAGAGTTTTGAATGAGGTTCAACTATATGTCACTTCTTGTTTAGTTCTATAGCACCACTTCCTTTTTTTTAGTAGATTGTTGTGTATTTACAAAACAATAATTAATCTTTTTGTGTTTCCTTGTGTCCCTCCTTTGTTATGTTATACTTACAGAAACCCTGTAGATAGAGTGTGCAGTGTTATTCTGATAAATAATTAAAAAAAAGATCACTGAGCACCTGGTTAAACACATGTGTCTCCCGTGTACTTCTTAAGGAATAAAGAGAGAAGTATATAACAAAATTGGTGACAAGGACCCTTCGTTCTCACGTTCGGCTTTATTGTTTTTGGAAAATAATCTGTATTGTAAGACTATGCATGTTATCCCCATGAGAGAGAGTGAGTGTGGATGTATGGCGGATCCATACACAACCATGACAGTTGGGACAAAAAGAGCGGTCTTCTCCACAAGGAAATAGAGTGACAATGCAATGTGGATTGAGTGCGGTGAGGATTCATAAGAACTGACAAATGAGAATAAAGTTGGGAGTGATTTAAAAATAAAAGGAAAAATGGCTGCATTGAGTGGTTGTATTGGACCCTTTGACAAATCAAAAGAGCAGTGGACTGAACGTTTTAATATCTGAAGCTATTGTGCCAACATTTTTAAGTGTCATGGGTGTGAAAACATTTAATTTGTTGCAGAGTTTAACACAACCAGGTAAACCAGGTGACAAATTATATCAGGAAATGGTAGGTTTACTCAAGGACCACTATTCACCCAAACCACTGATTATCACAGAGAGATTTTGGTTCCATAAAAGAAATCAGCAAGATGTTGAATTAATCTCACAATTTGTGGCTGTGTTGAAATGCTTGTCTGAAGATTGCGAGTTTGGCCAGTCACTGAGTGACAATGTTTTTTGAGGCTGTATGGGCAGCCATCACAGTCACAGCTCCAGGTGGCCCACTTTTGAAAAAGGCACTAGTCAGACAAAAAAGCTTGCAGGGACCTAATTTTTTGGTCTATCATCCTCAAACTTGAAACATAACTTCTTTAGACTTTTCTAGATATTGTCAGCATGTTTATTATTGTTATTTTTTAATGGAAAAAAAATGTTATGCAACAAACATTTCCATTCCAGTGTACTTCAGCCTCTCTAAGTTTTTAATTTTTTAACATATATTAATTTTGAAAACATATATTAAACTTGAAAACTAAAGCTCAGAGTGTCTTCTTTCAAATGATACCACTACTATGTTTATAGTTCAAAGGGTTCAGGAAAAACAACCATTTAAGTGAAGGTAGGTCATTTTCATGTGTTGGGCTTAGAGTTGGGGTGCATCTCAAGAGGTTAAACAAAAGCATGTGAACCAAATGTAAAATGCCCAGTACACACAGAGTGATTCTGGACCTGAGGAAGAGGATGCCTTATGTGTTTTATCTGTTTCAGGAGATGAACGGGGCTATTGGGTGACTCCTCTTTTAGAAGGGGAACTAGTAGGAATGCAGGTGGACACAGGAGTTGTGGTATCTCTGCTGTCAGAGACAACATACAAAGAAACACTACAGCATCTCATACCCCAGCCATCCAACATTACACTGAATACCTATACAGGTGAGACAGTCCCTGTTAAGTGGGTAATTGATGAGACAGTTGAACTAAATGAGCAGAAGAAAAAACTACCACTGTACATAATTGAAGGCAACCACACAGCTTTTTTAGTGAGGACTTGGCTGGAAAAGATTAAGCTTAACTGGCAAGAGGTCCGTCTTGTCAGCGAAAACACAAAACTGCAAGGGATTCTAGACAAGTACTCTGATGTGTTCAATGAAGAGCTTGGGAGCATGAAGGACATCGTGGTGAAACTGATGCTGAAACCAGGAAGTGAACCAAAGTGTTTGACCTGTAGCGTATGCAATCAAACCCAAGGTTGAAGCTGAACTAGAGAGATTGGTAAAGGCTGGAGTACTGCGACCAGTACATGTGAGTGAATGGGCAACACCAATTGTGCCAGTCATAAAAAAGATGGCTCCCTTCGACTCTGCAGAGATTTTAAGGTGACTGTTACCTGATCACAGAGCAATATCCCCTGCCTCTCATTGAGGACCTCTTTTCAGGTTTGGCTGTGGGTCAAAGGTTCAGTAAAACAGACCTGTGCCAAGCATACTTACAGATGCATGTTGACTTGAGCTGTCAAGAACTCCTTACAATTGTAACCCATAAGGGAATGTATCAGTATCAGAGACTTCCTTTTGGGATTACCTCAGCCCCAGCATTGTTCCAAAGAGCAATGGATCAAATTCTCAGTGGACTAACCGGGGTGCAGTGTTACCTTGACAATTTGCTAATTCCTGGAAAAGATGACCAAGAGCATTTGAGTAACCTGGAAGCCACTTTGCAGAGACTGCGGAGCTTTGGGTTGAAAGCTAGGAAGGACAAGTGGGACTTTTTATGCTCTTCGGTAGAGTATTTGGGTCACATGATTGATAGTTCTGGACTTCATAAAGCACCCTCAAAAGTGAAGGCAATAGTTGAAGCTTCATCTCCAAAAAATGTGTCAGCTTCGGTCATTTTAGGGGCTGTTGACTTATTATGCGAAATTTGTGCTAAATCTAGCAAACTGGCTGAAACCATTGCACGAACTACTGAACAAATTCAAAAACAGTGGAACTGGACTAAACAATGTGAGAAGTCTTTATAACAAACCACAGACCTCTCATCTCCATCTTTGGCCCACACTCAGGTATTCCTTCACTTGCAGCCATGAGAATGCAATGGTGGGCCCTACTTCTGTCTGTGCATCAATGTGATATCAAGTATAGAAGATTGGAGCATCATATAAATGCTCTCTCCATGATGCCATGTATCCTATCAAAATGTCCAGGTCTTCTGGCAGAAAAACAGACTCAAAACCTTAATGAGCCACCACCATGTTCAACCATGACCATGAGGTACTTTTCCATATGGCCAAACCAAAGCTCTATTTTGGTTTCATCTAACCATAGAATATGATCCCATTTGAAGTTCCAGTAGTGTCTGGCAAACTGAAGACACTTCAGTTTGTTTTTGCGTGAGAGTAGAGGCTTTTTTCTTGAAACCCTTCTAAACAACTTGTGGTGATGTATGTGACTTCGGATTGTAGTTTTGGAGACTTTCTGACCCCAAGACGCAATTAATTACTGCAATTGATCCTTGGAGATTTTCTGACCACTCGAACCATCCTCTTCACAGTGCGTTGAGACAATATAGACACGTGTCCAATTCCACGTTGATTCATAACATTTCCAGTTGACTGGAACTTCTTAATTATTGCCCTGATGGTGGAAACGGCATTTTCACTGCTTGTGCCATTTTCTTATAGCCACTTCCCATTTTGTGAAGCTCAACAACCCTTTTGCTGCACATAACAGCTATATTCCTTGGTCTTACCCACTGTTATGAATGACTAAGGGAATTTGGCCTATGTGTTACCCTGTGAAATTGGAGGTCATGGTTGAACAATTTCCTGTTCCTAGTCACCCAGGTGTACTAAAAAAGGGAAAAATATTAATGGGAATATACTTCAAGTATATTTTTCTCATATGAATTCATAGGGGTGCCAATAATTGCTGCCCACATATATTTAGCAAAGATATATATTTTTTGATAAACCTGTGTTTTGTTTGCAATTGTTTGATATCCATGAGAGCAGAGTATTTTTGTGATTTTTTAAAACAAAATAAGACAAATTTTCACAGTGTAACGTCTGAATGTATCAAACTGCTTTCTGAATCAGCCTGGACTTAGCAAAGAAGTTTCTCTGTTTCTTTGAGCTGTGAATCCATATCAGTAACCTCTTCAACCAGATGCCATCGGAATGCTACAGGGGGTACGACCCCCCTCTTCAGACACACACACACACACACACACAGACACACACACACACACACACACACACACACACAAACACACGCACACAAAGCTTACTTACATGTGCACGTGCACACACACACGCACACACACACAAAGCTTACCTACACGCACACGTGCGCGCACACACACGCACACACACAATGGAAGAATCTCTTTTGAATGTAACATGTATGTGTAATTATTCGATGTCCAAATAGTGTGATGACTTCCTTCTATAAGGAAAAGCTGGAAACTTCTGCACAAGACCCTCGCAAGCTCCACAACATCTTTTCTTCACTACTCAAACCACCAGCTCCTCCTGCTCTGTTCTCCCTGACTGCTGAAGACTTTGCCACCTTCCATGTTGAGACGATTGAAAAAATCTGCCAGACCTTCACTTCTACCCCAACTCCTACACTAACCACTGAGGATTCCCCTTCTCCTTCACTGGCACATTTTTCTAATCTAGCAACAGAAGAGATCCTGCAGGTCATCTTGTCCTGCAATCCTACCACCTGCCCATTAAAATTGAAGACAGATTTCATGACCTTGGTGTAGTATCTTGTTGCTTCATTAAATTGTGCACAAAATTAACTCCTGGAGCATCATATTTAAAAGAAAAAAAAGACAAGTACATAACAGCATGTGCTGGATCAAGTGCTATTTTCTAAGCTGATAAATAATGAGAGCAGTTAGTTTTAATAATCTGAATGTGAAGCACAGAAAAATTATCTCACACAGCTGTGTAACCCGACACTGAACATAAGTAATTTTCCCTGCATAAATATCAGTGTAACTTTTAAGTTGGTGCCTCTGAATACAGCCCTTTTAATGTTTTATGGCATAGTGAAACACCAGACTGTGTTTTACAAGATGAGCTCAATGTTCTCTGCAGTGGATGATTATGGAAATAGCTGCCATAGCCTGTCATCATGTCTAAGTGTTTATGTGAGCTGGTCCTGATTGCTGAATGGGATACAGCTTATCTCTCTGGGTCAGTTCTGATGGGAACACTGATTTCAGGGTTGTAGCTGAAAGCAGGAAAGCTGCACTGCTACCTGCAAATTTGAAATAGAGAAATTCATTGACAGGTTGGGATATTATCAGCAGTTCATTTATAAACTATGGTGCACATTCGTAAGTGGTGATGAGACTTGTTTTTTTTTTAAACAAGGCTTCAAACAGTAAGAAAACAACAATTGTAAAATGTCATTATCAAACATGGTGGCCTTGTTAATCTTCCTCCGATCCCCATGAGGTCCCTTATAATTGCTTGTAATATAGTTCATTGAATCAGTGAACACATGTGGCAGCCTGATCTAGGCAGAAATATGAAGAAAATTAGATAAGACATTTTATAGACTATATAATAAGGGTTGTATGAACTATTCAACTAATACATGCACAGCTGTGTCACCTCTGTGGGGATCTGTAGGAAGGACACTGCCATCGGGAGCAAATTGGGGTTCAGTGTCTTGCCCAAGGATACTTCGGCACATGGAGTCACATGGGCCAGGAATCAAAGCTCCAACCCTACGATTAGTGGACAACCTGCTCTACCACAGGAGCCACAGCCGTCCACAAGTGCAGTTTACGAATCGGTCCATCTGTAAATAGTGCAATATGACACAGATTTATTATGTCACAGCGATTTATTCATTTTCATTGTTAATACTGAATCCAAAAAGAGAACTGAAGCTGGAAATGTAATTTTTAGTCTGTTTATGGCTGTTAATTGAAGTTTTATCAGTATTTGACTGCACCAATAAAACATACTAAAATTAGTGATTTCTTAAATAATTTTTGTCACAGCAGTGACATCAGCCACCTCTAAACCTGTTGACTTTCTGTCATCTCTATTCACCAACACTGCACAACCCAGTGTGCCTCATGAGGATAGAAAGAGAACATCACTCCTAACTAACTCTTCTCATTTAATGTTTCATGAGTTGTAGCTCAGTAAATGTCAATACAAGGGCAAGGCAGCACCAGACCTCACTGACATATAAACATTGCTAAGACACCAAAGAAAGACAAATAAGTTTACACGGTGACTAGTTTGTCTTTCTGAGAGCTTTAGAGGGCATTGAAAAGTGGTAAATTATTCAGGAGTGAGTACTCACGATAGAGAAGAACAGTGTTAAGACAAAAAACGATCGCACTTGCACTGCTTGTTTATCTAGATTCACTCAAGACCTGTTCGAGTGACTTGCATATTAATGTGAGATCAGAAATCAGACTTCAGTTTGACTAATCAGAGACAGATTCGCTCACAAGTGTAAATGTCTGTGGTTACAATGTTATCAGGATACAATGAAATGATCAGGAATATTTCTCTAATGGACATAGTGATACTTATTAATATGCGTCCACACTCTGTGCATCACTATAATAATGGAAATCTTGCTTACTTGTGCCAGTGGGAATTAAACTGCCAGTCCTTTCACTTCACTTGCAACAGAAGCCACCACACACATAACGTGGGCAGCTTGACAAATGAAATAAACATCCACTGCGTCATGTTCCTTTCACGGCGACAGATGAGCTCCATCAAGCTCTCGGCGGAGACTGTGAGTTTTTTTTTTTTTTTTTTACTCCTCTTTTCTTTCTCCTCACTGTGCTAATCTGTGCACAGAGCTTCCTGCGGGCCACGGCTGAGATATTGCTGTTTACCGGAGTTCTGCTTGATTACTAATAACGCCTAACCTTTTTGGAGGCCAGCAAGGCATTCATCAAAGGAACAACTGATTAAATTCATTCAACGGGTACGCCGATGATGCGCACCATGAGTCAGGAAGCAAGGAGGACTCTGATGAAACAAAGGAGTGAGAGAATGCTGAGGTCCACAGATGCGAAGTGGAAGAAAGGACTGACAATGAGGTGCAGTGGGAGGTGAAGTGACAAATACAAACAAACAAACAAATAAATAAATAAACAAGCTTGAGTTAAAAAAAATAATTTGCTTGGGCCTTTGGAGGATGAATGTTGAAAAAAAATAATTCATTCACTCATTTATCTGCAGTAAACACTTCAACACTCTGGATAAAAAGTGGTGACTTTTTTTGTAAGGAGACACTGATTTAACATTTATGGAAGGAGTCTCCAGTGTCAGTCAAAGCTGTAAATTTAGGTTTTCCAACATGGAAAACACTTCAGAATGCACACACATGACTTTTAACTTTGCAATTTCTCTTTAACATAACAAGTTGCACTTTTCTCTTATTAACTTCAAGTGACAGAAAAAAATGGATGGTGAGGGAACGACTGTTTAAATCTGCTGTGATCAAAAAGAACCAATTTGTCTCATAAACCTTCCACAATTTTAAAATGTAGCTATGATTGGCTAAAAACTATGACATGCCATAATCCTTAGCAAATTGCTGTGGTATAAGAGGAATAAAACACTCCAGAACATGCTGTTATTAGAAATAAATACATTTTTAATTTTTAAAAGATGAGAGACAGAAAGTGTAAGAATTTTTTTCTTTTACACATTTAGATGCATAAGCATAAATCTAATTGTGCTGAAATGCTGAGGACATACTCGTGTGTGTGTGTGTGTGTGTGTGTGTGTGTGTGTGTGTACACATTTTGTCCCTTGGCCATCGTCCCTACTCCCTGCAGACCTTCCATACACAGCTGCAGCTCGCTAACACACAGCAGGCTGAGGCTGAACACACACTGTGAGAAATGCATTTCCAAACTCGCCTCATCACTCACCCACACAGCAGGGTACACGCAATGATATCATCCAGTACAACAGCGGCAAACACACACACACACACACACACACACACGCACACACACACATATTTATACATACATAATGATAAATACCATACGCACACAAGGACACAAACAAATAGCACACATGCAGTGTTGCTTACAGAATCTCTCAGAGGCTCTGATATAAACCTTGGCATTCTGTCACAACTGGAGAAAGCTGCCATGTTTGGATGGCTTACATTAGACCTGTTAAGTGAATGTACATGGACAATATACTGATTATATAGTATCATTCATTTGCGTATAGGTTATAATCACTCAAGAATCCTGTGTGAAGATCTTAAGAGTGTGAAACTTCACTTGACATACAGTCCATTTCTTGGCCACTTTATTACTTACCTACCTTCTTCCTCCATTTTGTAGGTTTAGGAATTTTGAACATGGGGGGGGGGAGGGGGGGGCTGAAATGCTAGGGGGATTCGGGGGAATGCTCTCCCGATTTATTTATTTTTTTTAAATAAAGCACTTAAATACTCAATTCTAATGACTTTTTGGAACAGAATGTACCAGGGTTAGGGTTAGCCAGACGTCAATTGTGACCAATAGCATTGATTTATGAAAAAAAATAAAAATGACTAAATATGGAGATACGAGTTCTGATGTATGTCACTGAATGAAGCTCAATTTATTCATTAATATTACTCCAAACAGAGAATTGTTCATTTTAAACACTAGCTACTATACTCATTAAGAACAGCTGCTAGTTAATGTAGCTAGCCATAGCACATGTTGAGGCGTGGCTGCCGTCCTGTGAGGATTGCTGTTTCTGTTGGCGAGTTGAAGCTATGCGTATGAGTTGGAGGCTATTTTGCTATAGAAAAAACATTCCATTGTCCAGTTTTCTGGCTGGATGACAGTGTGACCTACCATGGCAGTTCTTGATGCAGCAGCACTGCGCTACCATGGTGACGTTTTCCAGAATCACGACAGAAAATTAAAACACACAGTCTCCAACTCATAGCTCTAACTCACCAACAGTGGGTGCGATCCTCACACAATGGCGCGCCCCTCCAAAACATCTAACACAGTGTAACCTGAACTAGCTGGCTAACTGGTGGCTATCCATACAACTTACAAGCTCGTCCTCCTCAGTCTTTTCTACTCCTATGACCTGCTGTTCATCCTCCCCTGTCCTCTTCCTCTTAAAATATTGTAGGATGCTCATTTCTGTGAACATTTTGACTAATGTTACCATTAAATCGTTTATGGACATGTAGCAATGGCACATACACACAATTTTGGTGTGTTAGCTAGCTTGCAAACTTATGTAGCCACCTCTCTGAAAACCATACCAGGTTTTGCTTGTTACCTTTCAGTGACAGACACTTGGCAACAGGCAAATGGTTCAGCAAGCCCTAGCTACTCGAGTCTGACCCCTGAGCTTATTATAGCGAAAGTTCATTTTTTTATTTTTTATTTTTTATTTTAATTATGTTTCTAAAAGTTGCAAAATTGATTCATTTGGAGACTCTCCAACTCAGAAATCCTTGGAGACAGGCGGGCAATGCGAAATAAAATTTGATATTAGGAAAAAGTGTGGGGGACAAAGCCTAGATTTTGAAATGTTGTGCTTTTTTATATAAAAAGTTTTAAATACAGCACTTAAATGCTCATTTCTAATGATTTTACTCACAAGCTCTTTTAATACTAATGAAAAGTATTAAAAGAGCTTGTTACTGAAGTCATTAGAAAGCATTTCAGCATCCCCCCAGGTTCAAAATCGCTCCTATGCCCCTGCATTACATACATTATATTGCTTTCTGATAAAATATTTGATCCCCTATGGAAAAAAAAAAATGCTTGTTGTAAAAGTATGTTTCCATACAGGGCAGCATGGTGGTCCAGCATGTAGCGTCTCCTTCTCACAGGGTCCCTGGTTCAATCCTCAGCACGGGTTAATGTCAGTAGGTGGATTGGAAGATAAATTGTCCTTAGTTGTAAATGAGTGTCTGAATGTGTGTGTTCATGGTGCCCTGCGATGGACTGACATCCCATATGGAGTGGACTTCTGTGACCCTGACCAGGATAATGTGCTTACTAAAGATGAATAAAGTATTGCAATATTTCCACACACTTGTCATGAAACGGGCGTGCAGACGGATGCAAGTGCAGTAAAAGGCTTTTATCGAGATAAATCCAAATTGTGATCAAAAACGTAATTCACAAAACGGACAAGGGTCAGGCGACGTGCAAACAGCGATAACAAAGGAAATCAAAAGCATAAAACAAGAAACAAAATGAGATCAAGAAACGAGGCAACAAACACGGAAACAAAAGGCTCTGTAATGCTCAGGCGGCAGGATACAACCAATGACAAGACAGAGGAGGAGACAGGATATGAATGAAAACAAAACACACACGTTAACGTAAACAAAACATAACCTGGAAGCACTAAAATTAGCCGTGTTTGATATTAAGAGAGCTAAAATTCCCAATTTTATGAGTTCATTTCCAAATTCAGCTATTTATTCCTAAATGTTGTGTTCATTCTTAGTTCTCTGAGAACAATTTCCATTTGCATGATTTCACTGCTCTGGGGAACAATAGATGAAATATATGGCACATTGAATTAGTAGCTTGCCGATTATATGATTTTTCTTGAGTTTTTCCAATAGCCAGTTATTCATTCTCATTAATATTAATATTATATATATTAATATTATAAGTATTCAGAGGAAAATTCAGTTTGTCTCTTTTCACTTATATCTATGTATTTCTGTAAATTTGGTAATTTTGTAGATTTAAATTATGAATTAACACAATATTATGTGGTATTGTGATACTAATTGGTATCGTGATACTACAGTGTCATGAGATATGCTTACTGAATCGTGACAACCCTAGTAGATTCATCTTACGCCAACTTTTTAATTTATCATATTATATATTTTATATATTATACTGGGTTTTACCATTATGGGCTTATTCATTTATTTCATAATGTTTCCAATCTTGTGTATATTTCAAGAAATGTTCTGTAGCTCATGAAATTATTATCTAGCACCACTTTAGTAAAGAAAGCTCAACATTTCTTCACCACCTTTAATAACGGGTCTTATCTCACATGCCAGCCATACCGGTGGTGTGGGTTTAAGCCACACCAGATTCTTTGAGATGGGAGAAGAAAAACAGACATCTCTGAACACACTACAGACCCACAGTTAAAGCCTTAGTGCTAGTTACAGGTGAATTCCATCCAAATCCAAATGTTTAAATTTTTTCTTGATTGCATCTAATTCTTTTGATTTGGACTGTCTGAAAAACATTTTTTTGGAAGATTCAAAAGTTCAGTGTGAAGACTTTAGAGTGTTTTTCAAAGTGGACTGATTCTATCAAGTCATGTGATATTTAATATCTTGTAGTGGTTAGGTCCTTGGATTGTCTTAATCCATACATTACAGTATAAGTGTCCATACAACATCACAGTACATGCAATATCATTCAGATTAATCAGTATGAAGGAGGATTATTTAATAATTATGGCTTCTGAGCTTTTTTCTCAGGGTGTACCCCTTCATTCTGATACAGAAAAAATAGTTATGGGAAAGGTTCTACTTGGAACCCTATGTAATAATGAAACCCCTGTATTTTATGTTTTGATGTAAAATCTTTAAAGGGATAGTTCACCCAAAAATGATAGTTCTGTCATTAATTACTCACCCTCATGTCGTTCCAAACCCATAAGACTTTCGTTCATCTTTGGAACACAAATGAACAAATTTTTAATGAAATGTGGTAGATTTCTGTCCCTCCATTTACAGTCCAAGTAACCAAAACTTTCAAGCTCCAAAAAGTCCATAAAGTCTTTATTCACAAAATATCTTCACTTCCGCATAGATCTCTGATGTGCGTTCATGAGAGAACCACGAAGCATGAGTGTTGTGTTGACGCGAGAGCAGACAAAAAAAATGTCAGTGAGAGCAGACAAAAAAAAATGCAAGTTCTCCTCTATGTCGAAATCTGCAGACATCTTTGTTACAAAGATTGTTCTATGTGACTCAGTTTGTATACAGCATCCCTCTTCCTCTGCTGTAAACAGTGCAGTGCTTCCAGTATCATCCACCCTCGTGATATAATGATGCCTTTATGAACATTTTGCAGCTTGAAAGTTTTGGTTACTTGGACTGTAAATGGAGGGACAGAAATCTCCCAGGTTTCATTAAAAAATATCTTCATTTGTGTTCTAAAGATGAACAAGAGTCTTATGGATTTGGAATGACATGAGGGTGAGTAATTGATGACAGAATTTTCATTTTTGGGTGAACTATCCCTTTAAGGCTTCCTCTGCAAGGAACAAGCATAATAAACTCCACCTCTGTCAAAAAGCACATTCCAATAAATCATATTGCAATTACATTGGTCAATGCTTAAGCTTGGGTTTAAGGCTTAACAAGAAATCTTCTTTAACATAAAAGATATACCAAAGCATACCAAAATAACATTATTAAATTATGTTTTCTAGGCAAAATAGGCACTACATACTCTACATGACGTGAATTAAATATTCAGACATGTTAGAAATTCAGCAGGATATCTGACAGCTTGTTACAACACATTTATCAGACACCCTCATACACTGTGCAACAAGTGTCATTGGATTCAAATGCAAAAATTAGTAACCAAGAAAGAGTGTCAAATCTGTTCAGTATAAAGTCATTAAGGTCATAAGTTTTCATTACAAAATCTTGAACATGTACTGACAGTAATTAGTATTTAACGTGCAAACTTTGAATTCAAGCTCACGAGCCAAATTAAATGGCTATAGTATTAAGCCCTGTTTGGACAGGATTAGTTTCACTGGCTGATGTCTGTAATAACTTTTTTTTTTTTTTTTTACACCTGTGCGCCATAATCCTCGTGTCCAGTCGGCAATTAAATGAACAATTAATGGACAAGTTTCCACAGGTTGTTTTGTTTGTGATCCCAGATGACTGTGTCCATCCATCCATTCATTTTCTGTACCGCTTATCCTACACAGGGTCAGGGGAGCCTAGAGCCTATCCCAGAGAGCTCGGGGCACAAGGCAGGGGACACCCTGGATGGGGTGCCAACCGATCGCAGTGCAAAATCGCACACACATTCACACACTACAGACAATTTGGAAATGCCAATCAGCCTACAACACATGTCTTTGGACTGGGGAAGGAAACCAGAGTACCCGGAGGAAACCCCCAAAGCACGAGGAGAACATGCACACAGTGCAGTGGTGGGACTTGGACCCCCAACCCCAGAGGTGTGGGATAAATGTGCTAACCACTAAGCCACTATGCCCCCCATGTGATTGTGTCATGTGTGGTCATATGATCATGTTAATTTATTGGCAGCATCTAACATTAATCTAAGGTTCTTAAAGACCAACAATACAACTGCTAATTCTTTTATTTCTAGAAAACTAAAGGTTGCATGATGTTGTGGCATATATGAATATAGACTCGGTTTATGTATACCGCTAACTCTCATTATAACTTTAATCAGCATTCAGGATTGTGCACTTCGATTCATTTTATTTTCTTCCTCATGCTAATGAGTTCCTGATGTAGGCAGTATGGAGACGAGGTTACACTATATGACTCAAAACAAGCAAGTTGTTGAAAGACTCCTCCAAAGCATTCATCTTTTCACGATTTGGGAAGTGGACACAGATGCTAGGCAAGTGTACATGGAAAGTAACCGTGGTCCAAAAGTCTTTTCCAATGGAAGCGGCAGCACCTGAGTGTGAAATCACCGGACCGGACAAAAATGATTGCATGAGTCAAGAGTTGGTCAAAAAAAGCAGGTAATTTGATATGCCATTTTCTCAGGGGAGGACGAAGATCAACACCAACATGGCCGATTGGACAGAAATAAAATCACAAAGTAGCACATGCAAAAGATGTGGGAACACTTGCACAGTCTATTATATGATTAATTCCATCATGGTGTTACCAATATGGCATATAAACCAGGAAACAATAACCTATGCCTGTATGTGGAGAATAGACATCTGGCAGTGTACACACTACACAATTTTTGGCCCTATGTGACTATATACACGTTATAACAGCTTCAAACTATATCTATTAGGAGGTAGCTAGTGCTGAAATTTGGTCCATGAGGATTTGTTTAGAATGTGGATGAGGCAAGAGGGAAAGCGTAGAAGCGTAGTCTGGGCTCACAAGGTCTGGTTCGCCAAAAACTTTGATCGATTGAGTAAACAAAGTCTATGACCTGAGGACTTGGAAAATGATTGATTAAACATAATGATCTTCACTGCAGGACCTAATATGTGATTGTAGCCAGAAAGAGGGCTTCAAAGTTGGTAAAATGCTTCAAAACAAGCAAGTTTAAAATGCCTGACTTCTGCTGCCTCTTTCTTGGGCACTGTGGATCACAGAGGTGCCGGCCTGGTGTTGTTTAAAAGCTACTGAAGAGCATGGCACACATCAGTATTTGGGATTCAGAGCTATAGGGCTATCAGGCACTTCACAATTGCAGACAGTTCCTGTTCTGGTAATAGCAGCAGGCTCTTCATGAAAGAATGTTATCACACGACAAGTGTGCATTCTCTATATTTTAAATCCATGATACTACAGTATATATGAGTGGAAGTCATTTCAATTCCTGTGACATCTTGGTGCATGTAACTCACATATGGCTAGTCCACAGTATTTACCTACACAATCCTGATGCTAAGCACTGAAATAGAAGAGAGCTGTATTAGATTAGCATGCTGATGATGGGACTGTATTAGGTTATCTGGCTGATGATGAGACATGGAGCCCATACAGCAGCTGGATGCTCTGCTGTGTGTTTAACAAACAGAAGCACAAGGTAATCAATCATGGTGCATTGTGCAGAAATGTGCTTCATAAGATCCACATCTCCAGCACCTGCGTGACTCTAATTTCTAACTCAAACATTTGTTTCTTGCTCATGGAAGCGATCGCAGAAATTCAAAGTTCAATATTTTGTGCGATGTTTAAAAAGCGTAAGGAGTGTGGTGTTTATTTGAGCTGCTAACCCCAGAATGAGGAGCAGATGTAAGCTCCAGTCGGCTCTCCAACACCATGTAAACATTCAGATGGATTGAGTTTATTTTACTGCCAACATGTGTTTCAGACATGCCTTCTGGTAAAGTGCAGAACTAAAACACAGGCAGGCGCTTCAGCCTGCCACATCCCACCGGCTATTATGTCACTTAAAAATGGGATTATACTAAAGCCTGGTTCATTAGACACCTTTTCAGAACTTTTCATAAACATGGAAAAAATGTCTGATAAGGAAAAATGAGGTGTAATGCTATCCATGTGTCTTTAAAAATGCTGACAAGTAATGCTGCAATACAGGCTTTAACAGTGAAATATGATTGCAGCTGCATTACACCGCAAATATTTCAGAGAAGAGAAGAAATAAAAACAGTCCATTTTTAGTAAAAAATAAAATAAAATAACATTTTATAATGGATAATTTTAACCCAAACTCTTCAGCAGTGTTAATATTTGGACTCATTTTATACTCTTTTTTTTTTTTATTAACGTACCAGAAGAACTAGAGCTCTTCAATTTTAGTTCTTGGACTGTGCTTAATGGTCAAACACAGATTTGACAGATCTGACATTTTACAAAACCTAGTGATTATTAAAGTGCACTTTCCATAAAGATGAGAAAATGGACAATAAGGAAATAATGTAGTGTAATGCTATCTGTGTTTCTTGAAAAATGCTGACAAGTAATGCTGCAATACAGGTTTTTACCATGAAATATGACTGCAACTAAATTACACCCCAAATCTTCCGGAGAAAACAGAAGAAAAATGACTTGTGAGTGTATGTGTGTGGACATGTAGTTTAGTATCTATGTGAAAGCAAAATTGTGTGTGTGCTTTTCCTGTATAAAAGCATAATAAATGTATTTCTCTTCCTTTTGTTGAAGGTGACATTAATCACTTTCTTAGCAAGAACTTCCATTCCACCTTGAGCGCAGCTTGCCTCTTTTTATCAATATTAATGGTTCCCTTTCCATACTTAGCCAAAGCTATTTCACACTTGGTTAGCTGGGCTATGAGAAGCCTCTCTTGGGTGATATATTTAGCACAAGCTTCCAAAATATTTTCAGGATCCCTAATCATGGTGGAAAACCTGCCATTTGAGGTAAAATGCTATAAAACTCCATGCCAAAAAAAATTATTTATCTTCCGCTTCTCGCTTTATGCAGTTAGCCGACTAATCCACGCTACTCCGATATTCAGGGTCTACTGGCATCACTGAAAAAGGGAAGTGTTCAATAATGTACTCTGCTTTCACTTCCTTATTGGAGTCAGAGACCCTCGCTGGGAGTGTAGGTTCGAGAGTGGAGAAAAGAAAGCAGAGTTTCTTCACTAGTCAGCAATGGATGTAATACTGGCCCATGCAATTTCTTCACTTTTTATACATTTAAAAATATCAAACCATGTTTTAAAGTTAAGTTCCATGTGGATGATGGTTCTCCAGCCAGCCTCCTTACACTCAGCGATAAGATCGAAGTACTTCAGCCTCTTCTATTCCTTCCTCCCAAGGGAACAGTTAGCTCGATGAGGAGCACGGTCTTGGCGCTGCTGGACCACATCACTATTTCAGGATGGAGACTTGTGTTGGTGATCTCCCCAGGGAACTGGAGCTTCCTGCCAAGATCTACTCTCATTCTCCAGTCCTGGGTGAAAGGAACTTTCCTTGATGGAACTCTTGGCATGGCACTTGTGTTGCCCCCTCCTTCTCTGACAAATTGGATGTGCTGACACACTGGTGGAGGATGACCTCTGCTCGCTCCTCCAGTACCTCGGCCAATCTGCTCAGGACTTGATCATGTCGCCACCTGTAGCACCCTTAGGAGAGCACAATGAAGGCCTTGATTAGTTGCATCAGGTGTGCTTGAGACAACACCTGTTTTGCATATTTGTGCTGTTGTGAGGGATTCTATTCAGGGGGTTGAATAATTTTGAAACTGGAGAAGTCATTATAAGTTACATTTTCAGTTGAATTTGGGGAAACCACTTGAAGCATTTTTTGTGTTGAGCTGTTGCAATTGCTTTTGTTTGATTTGTTCATTGCAAACAGCTGAAAGTCTGTAAAATTTGACAATAAACCTGATTTTCAATGGGGTGATTTTCAAAATTATTCAACAATTTTGATTGTAACTGTATATCTCAATTATGATATTAGAGCCCTAAAAGCCTTTGCCATGTTTGGTACTATACACTTTTAGGGAAAAAATAATAGACAATAGATGACAATATTGGTCATTTAAACTAAACCCATCATCAGTGTGAACATTTGACCTCATTTCTCACCGCATTCATTTTTTACAACCCATTTTGTTCAGTGAATCACCAGAATAACTAGAGTAAGCTCCTCGGATTTAGTTCTTGAACAGCACTGAATGGTCAAACACAGATTTCACATACCCTCTTACCTGGCAGTTTCAAAAAACCTATATTTAGCTAACAAGCGTTTATTAAAGTCCACTTTGTATCAGAGGCGGTGTGGTAGGACAGACAAAGCTGTATGTTTTCACCAAGTTTTTGCACAATGCAAAATCAACATGGCAGTGTGGTTTTATGTGCTTCAAGCACCATAACATTCATTTCAGTGGCACAAAAGGCTCAGAGCTTGAAAATGCTCTTTGTGCAGACACTTTAAAAGCTACATTTATATTAACACCATATTCAAACAACACAGGAATTCATTCAGGAACTCATGTTCAGGAATTCTTTAGGTCTTTAAAGGGTGAAAACCTGCCCTACACTCTTAGAAAAGAAAATGAGAGAGAAAAATTCACAAGGTTTAACAATTCATTAACAGGGACGTATGGCAGATGGTCCACATAGTCTTGCTTCACCCTCACCCTCTGGACCTGCCTCAATCATCGTTATACTTCTTCTACTTGGTACTTCTGCACTTGTGACCCAATTTTTTTTCTGCTGCTGTAGATGGTCCCACATGAACACCCAAAAGATTTACATTTCCCAAAAATAATTTGAGTCTCCAGTTTAATCTCGCCTAGATACTATAGATTTCTACCTAAGAACTGCTGCTGTTATCACAAATGTTGTCCTGCTCATCCAAGGACCCTTATTCACAATCTGCTCACACTGAACATCCTGTAAACACACTTAGTATTGTTAGTCTTTACTCTTGTACACCTGTGTACTCTGATGATTTATAATCCCACTATCTGGTGTCACCCGGAAGAGGATGGGTTTGAGTCTTGGTTCCTCTCGAGGTTTCTTCCTTATGTCATCTCAGAGAGTTTTTCCTCCCCATTGTTGTCACTAGACAATTTCTAGTATTAAGGGCACACTAGTGAATTAAATTGAAGCATAACATTCAGTAAATATTGTGGAACTTATTGTTATGGATTTTATGTTTGTATGGATATTGTATTAGATCCATTACAGCTAGAAATCCTGACCTCCCTAGACCAGTGTCCTCTGCTCCATTCCCTGCTCCCTCTCAACTCTTCTTCCTTATTCTTTTACTATCCCCAGATATGACACTCTGCCACAATTCAACCCCCACTACCAAATGAAACAATCAGGCTTCATGCCTGGGCCCTAACCTTGAATTGGAAAGTAAAACCTAGAAGGACACTGACTGCATGAAGTGCACTTCCAAACCAGTCGCCAGGTTTCCTTGTCACACATGAATATGAATGCATTTTTGGGAATGGGAGACAAAAAGCTATAGATGATGGTGCCAGAATTCATTATGATCTGTAGGTTTGAGTAGAATATCACCCAACCTGTTAGGGAGGAGATCTGCAAAGTCACAGCTTAGAGTAGTGACAAAGCAATGATGATAAAGTACATTTTTTGAATATAAAAGGAAATTGTGGCTTGATATCAATTTGACCACATAACCACATTTCAAATATCATAAAGTGTGGAAATGGTGTGGAAATGCAAGTCAAATCATGTGACTAGGAGGAAATGTGATGTATAAGAACGCAAAGAGAGCTTTTACTGGTTTATACTTTATTACCACTTGAGAAGAGAATGATGATAAAAACCAGACACATCAATCTCACATCAGCAGTCTTATTCCAGTTAAGTCACTTTTTCACTGCTTCACAATATTTCTTGGGAGAAACTGACTATGTGACTGCAGACATCATCATTATTGTGAAGTAATTGTAAAGACATTTCCAATTTCCATTTGTTACAGACTACCATATAAAACTACAGAATATATCACCTTCTCCAAATCCTGAAACACAAGTAGCTACTCACTTACCTTACATACACAAACCCTCAATAAAATGAAATACAGCAGTCCAAAGCACTGAGTGTATGCTCAAAATGAAATGGTAAATCGTGAGATAATGACACAAGCAAAAATAACATATGTTGGTGAATATTTAAAGCATAATAAATATAATTTAATTAAAAATTAATTTGCTCCATATCAGGTTCTTCTTTTACATCATTATTGTTATCTGTGTATCTGTTGTTCCTTCTGCTTTCAGGTCATCCTGCAACTCTTTTCAAGTGACTGCTGGCTTCGCTCTCACCCTCCTTATCGTTAATCTGAGAGTGTTGTGAAATCTAGCATGGTGCAGATCTCCAGGGATTAGTTGTGGTTTCATGAACTTCCCACCTACATACTGTATTATTGAAAAACTTGAATTGACGAAGAAATTTTATGTCTTTGACTATTTCTAAGCTATTTCTATAGCTTTCCTATTTAAACATTGTTTCATAATATTGTTCCTGGGAATTTTAGGAAGCTCATTCTCCTTCACAATGATTGCTAGTTGTTATATGAAATCTTCTCAACCAATAGCAATATCTTTTCTAATATAATCACCATCACCAAGCTGCAACTGTTGAGCCCTCAAACAAGGCCCTTAACCCCTTAAAGTCCTTGTGAAGTGCCTTGAAATGTGCATTCAAGGTTATTCAAGGTGTAATAACATAATTTCCACTGAAACATGAAGTCAGGGCTGTCACGGGGAGAACTCAGAGGGCGAAAGCCATAAAGGGACCATGAAGTGGAGCAATGTCCTCAGCAACACAGTGAAGCAGGGCGCCGACCTCAGCAAGTGGCTTGAATTAATGCTCCAGCAACTAAGGAAGAAAAACAGACTTAAATAACTTTAATTAACTTAAATAGGGCACTAATCAATCAGGGAAACTAACAAACACATGACCATGGCTACAGAAAAAAATGAGAGGGATAACAGTGGAAGAAGTTCTACATGCAGGACAGAGGTGCCCTCTGATCGTCCAAGATAGAACTAACCCTGGGGCCCATGACAAGGGGAGGACATATCGAGTGGCCATGCCCCCTTTTTAAATAGCCAATAGCATTTAGCTTACCTCACAGCCCCGGCTAAACCATACTTGACAGTGGTGGGCAGTGGTAGCTCAGTGGTTAAGATGTTGGTCTACTGGTCTACAAGCTGCCACTGTTGGGCACTTGAGCAAGGCCCTTAACCCTCAACTGCTCCCCGGGTGCCGCAGCAAAAATGGCTGCCCACTGCTCCGGGTGTGTTCACGGTTTGTAGTGTGTGTGTTCACTACTCACAACTCCTAATGTGTGTGCACTAACTTGGATGGGTTAAATGCAAAGGACAAATTCCAAGTATGGGTTACCACATGCGCGTTCAAAAGCCAAAAACACATTTATGACCCATGCTTGCTGATATGATTTCTCTCACTCAACAAGACAACTTCGGCAATGTGATTTTTATACTGTTTGGGTGGGGCACTTCAGATTCTAGAGATTTGGACAGAAAATCTGAGGAGAAGCTGAAGTGCAGAATGATGTCATCAAAATTGTCATTGTTTTGGAGCACACTAGCTTAAGCCACAAAAGTTCAGTTCTGATTTCATGGGGACTTTAACTGTTCACTTGTATCCTGTTTCAACTGTAAGTCAATTTGGATAGATCAGATGAATGAGGTAAATGTATATTGATCTATTTATTCATTCAAGATAATCTAATTGAAAAATAGTTCATCATCACATTGTATAACAACTTGTTCTAGATCCTTCCATGTCACTTCACTATTAGGCCAATGAAACATGAATTGAAGTGATTTGGCTTTAAATCTTTTAGTCTGAAAAAACAAAACAAAAAAACAACCTCTAATCATATCTAGTGTGGAGAAACTCCTTTATGCTCCTTGTAGATCCCAGTTTAACACACTTTTATCTCTAAGGATGACAAGTTTGAGAATGGTGTGCACTGTGTCCACTGGGAACCCCAGATTGGAATCCTTTAAATTGCATTAATAAGGTGCATAACTTTTCTCATGAGGAGAGTGAGAAGTTTCAGAGTCGTCTTCTTCAACATAACTGATAAGAACTGTATTTTTATCCCTGGTCACTCAGCAGACGGTCAGGACTACAGAGCGGTATAAATGAGCCCATGTTGTGAATTAGTTTGATAGTGAGTGCAGCCCTCATCAGTGGGCTCTATTTATTTATTTATTTATTTATTTTTTAAGGCACTACATTATTCTCCTTTAATATTAGACAAACAGCGGTCAGTGCTCTGGCACTCGGCCATGCAGGTAGTACCAGAGAGCACATAAATTTCACACTGCCTGCAGTTGTTGTTTTAACAAAAGGTCAAAGATACTCTGAAACTATGTACTGCCTGAAATAACAATTGAATTGTTTCCCTTCTCATTTGGAGTGTATTTACCCAGCACATTAAAGTCATCAAGGCTTCTAAAAGTAAAATAAGAAGGTGTGATTGAAGCCCTAGGGTAGACTTTTTTAATGAGGTCACACACAAGCTGTTAGCAACCAGCAGGAAGGATCAATGAAATGTTTAATGAAACATGCATCCCCGAATTAAGCAATGCTATGGAGCGAAAAGAATTTATTTTACAGCTGTCAAAGCAGAGTAACAAATCATTCAAAGTCGATAATGGTGGTCCAGCTGTTTAAGCATGAAGCCATATCATTGTTTTAAGGTTTAAGTGTGCTGAAGAAGTCTGTTGTGTTTAATCACTGTCAATGACAACCAGGGTAAGGTTTCAAAAGGACAAAAAGGACAAAAAGAGAAAAACACTCTGGTTCACATCAGTACAACTTGCTTTATTTAAAATCTCTGTCTGGTGTTAACAAATCACCCCAAGAAAAAAAGTCAAAAAATCTGAGGCCAGAGTGAAAATCTGGGTATTTTTTTCCCCATTTAAACTGCAAATGAACAGAACGATTTTGAATTTTGAAAAATTTAAAAAAGAAGGAAATGTCCAACATCTTAACTATTCAATATACTGCTATGTAATATTCTGCACTATTTTTAGGTCACTATTGAAATTTAAGTACATTTGTGACATCTGTACAAAAGGTCAGATTTTCCTGAAGTCTTATTTCTTTCATTGAAGTATGTTTTCAGACGACATTCTGCTGGACTTGGTCTAACATGGATAATCAGATGTGGAATCCATGCCAGCTCAAGTGCACACTGTCCTTAAAGCAAAATACCAAATATTAAGAAATACTAAAATTCATGTAAATATTTCTACAATTTTACAACCCCAATTCCAAAAAAAACAGAATGCAATGATTTGCAAATCTCATAAACACATATGTTATTCACAATAGAACATGTTTTGCAAATGTTTAAACAAGGGAAAGGTACCATTTTAAGAATAATATAAGGTAATTTTGAATTTGATGACAGCAACACGTCTCAAAAAAAGTTGGGATGGGGCAAGAAAAGGCTGGAAAAGTAAGTGTTACTCAAAAGAAACAGGTTAGTAACATGATTCCTCCAGAACACATTGTCTGTGAACACAGTTCGCCGTGCCATCCACAGATGCTGGTTAAAGCTCTATCATGCAACGAAGAATCTGTAACGTCTGAACATATCAAACTGATTTCTGAATCAGCTTGAATTTAGCAAATAAGTTTCTCTGTTTCCTTGAGCTGTGAATCCTTATCTAACCTCTTCGACCAGATGCCATCGGAATGCTACACGACCCCCCTCTTCAGACACACACACACACACACACACAAAGCTTACCTACACGTGCACGTGCGCACACACACGCACACACACACAAAGCTTACCTACACGCGCACGCGCGCACACACGCGCACATACACACACAATGGAAGAATCTCTTCTGAATGTAATGTAATTATATGTAATTATTCGATGTCTAAATAGTACAATGTTTTCTTGTTTACATATAGTGTGTGTTTATGTAACGTAACTTTAGATAGCTTAACTTAGGATATTATTTTAAATGTCTGTAACCATGTTTTACCTGTAATATTCTTTATAAGTCCATCGAATTTGGTATGTAGTTAATCGTCTAGAGATACCCTGATTGATTATGCATATCATATTGCAATGGGATACATTATTTCATGCTTTTTCTTAATTTCATATACAATACAGTTTAAACCGGCTCCTCCCTGGACATGCAAATTCGGGTCTGAGACCAGACAAACAGAGTTCATCCCGCCAACAAATCCAACTTCCCGATTGGCCAATAGCCCAAAGAGGCGTGTGTGTTGGTGTTGTCTTTAAAACAACACCACGCTTTGAAAACTACTGCTTTCCTCTTCAACTCTTAACTCTCCTCAACTTCCACTTCTGCAGACCCTCTTCAGGTTTCCCTCCCCCGGGGGCCACGTGCCCCGGGGAGAGGGAATCTCTCTCTCTCTCTCGGACAAAGGATGCAACCGCCTCACGGCTCACGCCTTTTCAAACAACGAACCAGCAAACTCCTACTGGACCGCGCGAACTTTCAAACACCCAAGCCATGCAAGTATAGTTAATGGATCTATATCTGCGTTAAGATTGTACCCCTGTTTACAGGAGATTTAAGTTCATTGCTGGTTTTGAAAAAGGCTAATTAATTGTTGTTTTTGTCTGCTACCCTTTTCATTTCATTATTTTCTCTCTAATCTCTCTCTCTTCTTGTATATAGATGTACATATGTAAGGTTTGCTTAGAGTTAGTCGTGTGTATGCATAGTTACACTTAGTTAGTAAAATCTATTATCACCACGTTTGATTGTCTCTGTTTTGTTCACGTGATAGAGTCCTTTCTTCACTGCATAAGACCTCGCTACCCGCTCTAATTTTAATAACAAACTTCTTTTGTTAATCCTTCCTGGCCAGAAGGATAAACTCCCTCTTTAGAGTTCATAATTCTAAACTAGACTACAGCTAATCCTAAAACCTGATCTGGAACACATACATAGTCATAATTAATTATAATCCATTGTAGTTAATTATCTATATGTATATGTGCACATACATGAATTCCCTTTCATGGCTGATGTATATTTATAACTGGTCACAACACGCGTTGATTAGATATATCGATATATTTCATGCCATTCGAGCTAATTCCTTATATAAATTGGAGAATACATTTAAATGTGTTAAACATCTTTTAATTCGTTACATGAATTGTAACTGGTGGAGAATATTTTTAAACGTTGCAGATTCATCCGATTTGCTACATATTCTGGTAGATAACGCGGGCACGCTTTAAAACTCGTCTCTTTAAAAAGGTGCTTTGAATCCAAGCGTGCGCTTCTGTTTCGTTTCTCATGTTTAAAGTTGATTCATTACATTATTCTGGTGGAAAAGAATGCGACCAATGATGGTGTTACAAAGCCATATGTGAACATGATTCAGAAATGCCGCCATCTTCTCTGCGCCAAAGCACATTTAAAATGGACTGAGGTGAAGTAGAAAATTGTTCTGTGGTCAGACGAATCGAAATTTGAAATTAATTTTGGAATCCATGGACGCTGTGTCCTCTGGACTAAAGAGGAGAGAGACCATCCGGCTTGTTATCAGTACTCAGTTCAAAAGCCTGCATCTCTGACTGTATGGGGGTGCTTTAGTGCCTATGGAATGAGCAGCTTGCACATCTGGAAAGGCACCATCAGTGCTGAAAGGTATATATAGGTTTTAGAGCAACATATGCTTCCATCCAGACAATGTCTTTTTCAAGGAAGGCCTTGCATATTTCAGTAAGACAATACTAAACCACATACTGCATCTATTACAACAGCATGGCTTCGTAGTAGAAGAGTCCAGGTGCTGGACTGACCTGCCTGTAGTCCAGACCTTTCACCAATTGAAAACATTTGGCGCATCATGAAACAAAAAATACGACAAAGAAGACCCAGGACTGTTGAGCAGCTAGAATCCTGTATCAAACACGAATGGGACAACATTCCTCTCCCAAAACTCCAGCAACTGGTCTCCTCAGTTCCCAGATGTATACGGACTGTTTTTAAAAGAAGAGGGGATGCTACACAGTGGTAAACATGGCCCTGTCCCATCTTTTTTGAGACGTGTTGCTGCCATCAAATTCAAAATTACCTTATTTTTTCCTTAAAATGGTACATTTCCTCAGTGTTTTTGGAACTGGGGTTGTAGTTTTTACTCAATTTATTACTGAGAATATAATTGAATACGGAAAAAACAAACAAACATTAAATTAGAAAAGGATGCCAAATAAAAGCATTTTCGCTAATGGTCTCAGGACCCCACTGTACGAAGTATTGTTTCACCTGTAACCTATTTCATTGTAGAAAATATAATACAGTAACTGAATAATAGAAAATAATAGAATAATAGAAAGCCTAATAACTTATTATTCAGTTATTCCTATTTATTCATTTATCTTCGGTAAGCACTTTATCCTGTTCTAGGAGCACAACTGATTACCAAAAAGCACTAGATTTGTTCTTCTGTTTTTATTTGGCATTTTAAACACAGCCAATATTTGACTTTAGCTTAGTTTGGGTGGGCAAGAATACATATGAATGCTTCCTTGAGTGTCTCTATACTTAAAGCATTGACTGGATTTGTTTTACATGTAAAGGTGAGGTAATGCAATTATTACTGGTGTATCTCTGAATCCATATCTGTCTCGTCAGCCATTTTTACAGATATTGTCCAAATGGCAAACAATAAAATACAGACAACATTTAAAAGCAATGCTTCTGGAGGTAAGGTAAGTTATTGAGTTTCTAGCATTGCTACAGCCTACATCATGTTATGGTCATGTGATCTAATGATCAAGTGCAACTTGTGCAGCCACAAGCCCTAAAACAAGAATTTTAATAACTTTTTGTATTACTTTAATCAGTTTGTATTAAAATGTTGTGCACTATAAACCCTAATGTTGTCTTTACTTAAACAATCAAGCAATCATCACTAAGCATTACTTAAACTGTTGTGTTTTAGACCCATAAATCAAAAATCTAAGTTTGTTTAACTTATTTACCTACAAAATAAATAAACTTAAGATTTTAAGTGTTATGAACTCAAAATCATGATTTGTTGAAGTAGCTCATGCTGGTCTTTCTTTCAACAAGTCAACTAATGCACTGATTGGTAGATAATTGCAAAAGTCTCATCTGCTGCTGGTACCAGTGTAGTGAAATTCAAGAGTTCATCATGAGTAGGAGAGATGACTCCATGTGTGTTTACAAAGAAATGGCAATCATGTAGAGGATGTTTTGTAAATAAAGCTACTTTTTGCTAAAAAGTGTTAATTTCCCCATGTGTGGAGATTTTTGGGCCACCCTGTATTTAAGTACACTTGAAATGAACACCAAGTTAACTGAACTTAATAACTATTTAAGTACAGAGGTTCCTGGTGGACTAGTGGCTAGCATGCAGCCCTCTCACTACTGTGATCTGGGTTCAAGTCCTGTTCAGTAAACTATAAAGTAAATTATGTGAACTTAATTATTAAAGTACACTATATGAACACCAAGTTAAGTGAACTTAAGAATTTAAGTACAGTCCACATGAGCACCAAGTTAAGTGAACATAAATATACAAGTTTTTGGGAGACCCCATTACTCAGTTAAATTGAGGGAACGAGTTTGTGTGTGTTGACCATGTGTACATTGTGAAGACACTCCCATGTCTTTGGTTTATACTGAGATCACTTATCCTGTGTGAACTGATCAGAATTATTACAGAAATTCTCCAGCAACATCTTTTAATAGTCATCTTTCTGGAAATTTCATCTATCAAATAGCACTTAAGAGAAAGTGTGAAATCTCTTCTCACAGAATATGACACCGTATTTATCAGGGCTTAATTCACGTTTGTTCAGCTTATTTAACAGTATATAAATAATTGTGTTTCATGGTAATGGTCTGGTAATATTTATATCACCTCATGTAAAGAAGGCTGTGTCAATATGTTTTCAAACACGACTTAAGTAAATGTAACAGAGAAACATGTAGCATGTTAATAATACCCCCCCGTCCTCTACACACTCATTGCAGAATACTTCATTTGTTCCACTGTGTTCTGCTGTTGCACCCACAGCCAAGCAAACCCCACTTATCTGAAAGAATTTATATATCCGTTATAGGAAGTATTGGATTTTCTGCATTTCTTTGTTATCCACAGGGGGGAAAAAAACACTTTTCCCCAAGGAACTAAATCAAATTGTTGTCCCTGCATTTTGTTTCTTCATTAGCCAAAGTCAACAAAAGCTTATCAGTGTTCTGCATTCTTTGCCACTTCAGTGTTGATAATTGATTAGACTCGGGAGGCTTTTGGTATTGGACATGCATCTTGCTAACGGAAAGCTAAATTAAGTTTACCTTCAGCAGTAACACAGTGACCTTTCATGCAGAAAAAGCAATTGAAATGCCTACCACAAAAAAGAGCAATTTTAACAGTGGGACAGTTTTTTTTTTCCCTCACTGTATTAGTTTGGGGTCATGTAGAGCACACACATAGTCAGACTTAGATTTGGTTTGCATAACAGCATTTGTATTAGCATTAAACATCACCACTGGGCTATAACACACATAGACAATTCTTGTTCCAGAAGTCCATCCAGGAGGATGACACAGGATACGACACAGAATATTGTCTTAGTTGACAACAACTACACATTCAAATTCCTAATAGATGGCAGTACAGATTTACAATTTGAGTAAGTGGTTTAGTGCATGGAAAGAGCTTTTCACACAACACACCAGTGTAAAAAGCAATTAAATCTCTAATTTCAAATTAATAACCATGCTTTGTTCACTTCAGACATTTTCTTTACTATGTGTGCAAGAAAGCCTGTAAGATTTGGAGCACTTGTGTGCAAAAAGAGCCATACAGATTTGATTTAAGAGTGCGTATTGAGGACATAACACAACAACACAACAAATTGTGCACGTTGATATTCAGAACTCGGACGTCACTACAGACTTAAGTGCTATTCAGAAGTTACATGAGAGTTACGCATGCAGAGTGGAGTTTATGTAAAACAGAGGCATATCTTAAATACTTGTGATATTGAACTTGTGTTTTTTTGTTTTTTTCAATTCAGTGTCTGACAGTTTAATATAACCAAATGTCTCAGTATGAAATTTATGTTCTGTATATAAATACACTCACAAATCTATGGAATGTCATTTGAGGCCAACACATCAGCCATAACATTAAAACCACCTGCCTAATATTGTGTAGGTCCCACTTGTGCCACCAAAACAGCTCTGACCCGAAGAATCATGGACTGTGAATGTGTGCCATCCACATGATGTAAAAGAAAATGTGATTCACCTTCTTCCATTGCTCCATGGTCCAGTTCTGATGTTCATGTGCCCGTTGTAGGTGCTTTCGGCAGTGGACAGGGGTCAGCATGCATTCTCTGACTGGTCTGTGGTTACACAGCAAGCTGTGATGCACTGTGTGTTCTGACACCTTTCTATCATAGCCAGCATTAACTTTTTCAGCAGTTTGTGCTACAGTAGCTCTTCTGTGGGATCAGACCAGACGGGCTCGCCTTCCCTCCCCACACACATCAGTGAGCCTTGGGCGTCCATGACCCTGTTGCCGGTTCACTGGTTGTCCTTCCTTTGACCACTTTTGGTAGGTACTAACCACTGCATACAGGGAACACCCCACAAGACCTGCCCTTTTTGGAGATGTTCTGAACCAGTCTTCTAGCCATCATAATTCGGCCCTTGTCAAAGTTGCTCAGATCCTTACACTTGCCCATTCTTCTTGCATCCAACACATCAACTTCAAAAACTGACTGTTCACTTGCTGCCTAATATATCCCACCCCTTGAAAGGTGCCAATGTAACGAGATAATCGATGTTATTCACTTCACCTGTCAGTGGTTTTAATGTTATGGCTGATATGGTGTATATAAACATTCCACTATTAATTAATTAATTAATTAACTAGTTAATAGTATCGTCACTTAAAATTCATGAATTTCTTTTTATGGTTATCCATCAAACCATCAAGATGTTTTCTTTACTGAAGAGGACGTCAAATTAACTAAAACATTATCATAATTTTATTAATTTGCATGATAAAGTAGCCTACATCCTGTGCACACATTACAATTTTATGACCATATAATTACAAGAATCATATAATTAATTAATAAAATGCAAAAAATCATGATGTGTGTCAGGCAACAGAGATGGCGACAGTTACAGTGAATGCTTTTTATTAAGAATACTGGCAGATGCAAACAAATCCAAATCACAAATCAAAGGTCAGAGTCAAGAAACAGGCACAAGGCTCAGCAATACAAGAAAACAAAAGTGGCTCAAAACCAGAACTAGTGAACATGGAAAAAAAAAAAAAAAAAAAAAAGACTTGGTATGTCAGATGTGAAAAAAGCTGAACAAATACTAGTCCTTGTGTTGTGAGCGTGCTTATATAGTGAGTGGTGGTAATTGAGTCCAGGCCTGTAATCGTTTGTAGTTCAGGGTGTCCATGTTTGTAGTCTGAGGAGCATTCTGGGAAATAAAGTTTGATGCCAATTCTGCATCAAGTGCTATTTTATAAGCTGCTGAATAATGAGTGTGGAAGCCATATGGTTAAACCAAATTACAACTAACAAATTAAACCAAATTACAACTAGGACTATTCATTCAGCAATATATTGACAATATTATTAGAGTAATTTCAATGCTTTCCATCTTCTTATTCATATATCAACTTATTAGATTTTTTAAAATTAATTTTAAAATGGTTACTTACTTTCATATTACATTTGAGAACAAGGATTTACTTTGATTTTTTTTTTCAGGATTAAAGGCAAGTGCTTGGGTTTAAAGTCGATGGTCTAGACACTGTTGAAAAACAAAGTCTCAGACGTTTTTCTCAGAAGTGTGAACTATATTTGTTACACAACCAGGGAAGGAGGGAAGCAGGATGCACTCACAGGGGAAAGTGGTCAGTTTATTAGGAACAAAAAGGCACATTCAAAAGTAATGGTACATCAATACAAAAATCCAAAAAAGAAGCACGTCAATCTTCCAAAAGGGTTAGACACAGATTCGAACACTTACAGGGTCACAGTCCAGGAAATCATGAAATGAGGCAGGAATCCATGAACCCAGAAACGCTTGGTAAACAAAAACATCCGAAAAAACGTATGGACCAGGGAATGCCTGGTTAACAAAAACATCAGAAAAACTTTTGCTTCGTCAGTATTTTTAACATCCAACCTCAATACTACATCAAACTCATCGAATTGATCTAAGTTCAATACTAATTCAATACTCCACGATGAAGCAGACACAGACAGGGGTTTAAGTAATGCAGTTCATTCAAACGGAAACAAGATCAAATCAGCGACACCTGGAAACGATAATCATCTGTTAAAAGGAGAACCAATGAGGAAACGGGGGCAGAGACATGATGCAACACAAAAACAAAAACGCACATGGCAAAGTAAACAAAAGCAGAGTTCATGATATAGTCCAGAAAGTCTTTATGAATCGCGCTGGAATGCACTCCGTGGAATGCGGAAGGGCGCTGCTCCGCTAGCAGCGTAGCGAGAGGGAGATATGCTGCTCCGTAGCGAAGACCTGGTGCTGGACCTGGACCTCCGAGCTGCGTGTGACCTGGTGCTTGGCCTGGAACCCGGACTGGAACCAGGACTGGACTCAGTTTTGGCACCTGGATTAGGGACAGACTCAGAGACAGACTTGGAAACAGACTGGGGAATGGGACAGAGGACAGGACAAACAACTGGACAGAGGATAGGACAGAGGATAGGACAAAGAACTGGATAGGGAACTGGACAGAGAACTGGACAGAGAACTGGCCCGTAAACTGAACTTGAAATTGAGTAGTTTACAAACTCAAAACTTTGACCCGGAACAGACTTGATAACCGGATAGCTGGAAATCAAACCGGAAGCAGAGCTAGATATCGAAGGGGAACCAGAGCTGGAAATTAGAGTGGAGTCAGGGCTGGAAACTGAGCTGGAAATTAAAGTGGAGACAGGGCCGGAAACCGAGCTGGAAATTAAAGTGGAGACAGGGCTGGAAACCGAGCTGGAAATTAAAGTGGACACAGGGCTGGAGACAGGGCTGGAAATTAAAGTGGAGACAGGGCTGGAGACAGGGCTGGAGACAGGGATGGAGACAAAGTCTGAACCTGGACTGGAAACAGAGCTAGGAAGGTAACTAGAGACAGAGGAGGAGACAGAGGAGGAGACAGGATCGTGTGCAGACCTGGAAACTAGGCTAGGAATAGCACCATCAACAAAATCTAGAATGGAGCTGGGAACAGAGCTGGTAACAGAGCTGCGAACGGAGCTGGGAATGGAGCTGGCAATTAACTCAGCAACCAAACTGAGAACTAATGCAAAAATAATTAGAAATTAAATCAAACACAGAGCTGGCAACTAACTTGGAAACTGGACTGGAAACTGGGTTGGAGATAGGACCAGGAGCGGGACCGGGAATGGACTGGGAACTGGACTGGGAACTGGCTTTGGGCATAGGCTGAGGCATGGACTGGGAGCAGGACTGGGAACAGGACTGGGAACTGGCTTTGGGCATAGGCTGAGGCATGGACTGGGAACAGGACTGGGAACAGGACTGGGAACTGGCTTTGGGCATAGACTGAGGCATGGACTGGGAACAGGACTGGGAACAGGACTGGGAACAGGCCTTGGAAAAGCACCGGAAACTTGACTGGGAACTGGATCCGAAATTGGCCTTGGAATAGGGCAGAAATCTGGACATGGACTTGGACATGGACTAGAACTAGGGCAGGAACCTGGACATGGACTTGGACATGGACTAGGAATAGGGCAGGAACCTGGACATGGACTTGGACATGGACTAGGAATAGGGCAGGAACCTGGACATGGACTGGGACATAGACTAGAACTAGGGCAGGAACCTGGACATGGACTTGGACATGGACTAGGAATAGGGCAGGAACCTGGACATGGACTGGGACATGGACTAGAACTAGGGCAGGAACCTGGACATGGACTTGAACATGGACTAGAACTAGGGCAGGAACCTGGACATGGACTTGGACATGGACTAGAACTAGGGCAGGAACCTGGACATGGACTAGGACATGGACTAAGAATAGGGCAGGAACCTGGACATGGACTCAATTTTGCACTAAAACATGGGCTAGAACTTGGAAAGGAGGTCATCTGGTGGACCTCAGACATGGACTGGGCTTGGGAAGCAGTCATCCCGTGGACCTCTGACATAGACTTGGCTTGAGCAGAGGCCATCCTGTGGGCCTCTGACATGGCCTGGGATTGGGAAGAGGTCATCCTGTGGACCTCTGACATGAGCAGGACAGGCGAGGAGGTTTTCTCTTTAACTTCTGGCCGGATCGTGGCCTGGGCGGAGGTCTCCTCGTGGGCCTCCGATGTGAGCAGGACAGGAGAGGAGGTTTCCTCTTGAATCTCTGGCAGGAACGTGGCTTGGGCGGAGGTTTCCTCGTGGACCTCTGGTATGAGCAGGCCAGGAGAGGAGGTTTCCTCTTGAATCTCTGGCAGGAACGTGGCTTGGGCAGAGGTCTCCTCGTGGGCCTCCGATAGGAGCATGACAGGAGAGGAGGTTTTCTCTTGAACCTCTGGCAGGAACGTAGCTTGGGCGGAGGTCTCCTTGTGGACCTCCAGTGTGATCAGGACTGGAGCGGAGCACCCCACTTGGGTCTCTGACAGGGACACAAGATAGGAATGGAGGTTTTCTCTTGAACCTCAGGCATGAACAGGACAGGAGTGGAGGTTTCCTTGTGAAGAGCAGCTCAGCTGAAAGGACCTCCTGCTGGGTCTCTGGCTGGAGCTCGGGGCTGGAGGTTGCCATGTTTACCTACAGGTGCAGCTCCATTGAAGAGACCTCCTGCTGGGTCTCTGGCTGGAGCTTGGGGCTGGAGGTTGCCATTTTAACCTCCAGGTGGCACTCCACTGGGGATACCTCCTGCTGGGCCTCCTGCTGGAGCTCTGAGGGTGCCCGCCTGTGGAGCCGCTTATGCACCCACCAGCTGCCCTTAAAACAGCCTTGGGAGCAGAAGTAGCTGCTCCTTACTCCCTGTTTCCTGCAGGTAGGGTACTGCAGGATGGCTGGTCAGGTGCATCCTTCGGTGGCACACTCCTGGGTCAGGGGATGAGAGGTGCAGGCCGCCATGTTAGCCCGCTCACTCTCATTAAAGTCCAGGAAAGCCTGGCCGGGTCGGTCACCCAGATGGTCCTTCTCCAAAAAGGTCCTGAGGTCGGGTTGGAAGTCTGGTCTCCCGAACACCTGGACCAGTAGATCCACAAAGCCTGCAACTGTGTTGAGCTTCGTGGATCTACTGGCAAGGTGAAGCTCTGCCCATTAGCAAGCGGAGCCGACCAAACGAGAGAGGAGGAACCCCAACCACTGTTCTTCGTCGGGTTTGGGGTCCTCCAAACTCAGAAAAAAAAACTCAGAGCCTACAAAAAGAAACATTGAGGCAAAGTGGCAAAGCTGTCATAATCATCTGGGGGATAAACAAAAGCCCACTGAGGAAAAAAAAATAATTGTGTGCAGGCATTTTAAATGTGGCTTGGCATGGCGTGCACTCACTTTCCCCGCTGCATCCATTTTTTGGCCGGAGTATTCTGTTACATGACCAGGGAAGGAGGGAAGCAGGATGCACTCGCAGGGGAAAGTGTACAGTTTATTAGGAACACAATCACTCCGTGGAATGCGGAAGGGCGCTGCTCCGCTAGCAGCGTAGCGAGAGGGAGATATGCTGCTCCGTAGCGAAGCAGCAAGAGGAAGAGCTAACAATATTCATGTGATTTGCATAGTCTGGAGCCCAGAAGATCGATTAAGCAGTGTGAACCTGACTCTGATTACACATAACTTTCCCTGCATAAATATTATCATAACTTTTAAACTTAATTCACTAACCTTGTTATTGTTTTTTTTTTTCTCTAAATAGGATGACCTTTTATATTTTGTACACATAGAGGACATCCAAATCAAGCTACTTACATTTCTATAATTAATGACATTCATTTTAGGCCCTGTAGAATCACAGAGAATTTACAAAATTTAAAGAAGCTTACAAAATTCCACTTTAATATAGATGCAACTCTAACCGTGGTTATAATAATTACTCCATTTTAGGTATATTTATCATCATAATTGTAATATTTACAATATGACTGTCCAGACAGAGAACAACTCACAGGATGTCCCTCCATTTTGTCTAGCCTGGCTTTCGAGCTCATCCACAGCCATGTTGTACAAGACAGGATTGTCTCAACTGAAGCTTACTGAAAATCTTATGACTTACTCAGAGTCTTAGCAGCTTAGTGCTGTTCATCTCAGAGCACTGGGAACCAAAAACCCCAAGCACTGCAAAAAAAAAAAAAAAAGTGCTAGCTGGTGAAAATATTCTGAATATCTGTAAATTTATCTTATGAGATTATTATAAGACAAATACATGATTATGAATCTCGTTCATAGCGGCAGGTGATGCAGAGCCCCACCATTTATACGAGCTGTTCAACAAATATTCATCTTCATACAGTCCTTATTCACAACATTATTAAGTACATACACTGAAATACTAATTATCTCTTTTGAGTGGACACGGTTTTCTAAAAAATGTTGCTAGCTGAGAAATATGAACCAATGTTCCATTAATTTGCTCGTCTTCCTAGATGTTGCATAATTGTGGTGCAGCATACTCACTGTCCCATTTAGCTCAATACAGTAAGGGTCATTCCATCTCAAGTGGTCCAATGGTTGCTTGATGAATACACCATTTGTAAAATTTATTTTATTTCATTTTATTTTATTTTATTTCGTTTAACTATGACTGTCATCTTTGTGTCATGGCACACAACAAATTTTGGTTATACAGCTGTTTATGGAAAACTCAATATCTTGGCTCAGGATAGTCCTAGATCCTTGGAACAAAAACTGATCTCCAGAGCACATTACAAGGTACACGTACATATATATAAAACTTTTTAAAAATAATTTATATATATATATATATATATATATATATATATATATATATATATATATATATATATATATATATATATATATATATATAAACATTCCTGTTCCTTACACTTAGAAAAATAAAAAATAAAAAAACAGAAAACAGAAAAATGAAAAATACTCAAGCAATCAACTTTACTATTTTTGGACCACTTGACATGGACTGACCCACAATTATTGCACCTAGGGTTCAAAAATTGACCTGCACCAAGCACTAATAGAGGCCCATTGGGGCATGGATCATGCTGTCTCATGCACAAGATGGTTAATGGCATGCCAAATTGGGTTATATAAACTGTGGCTGCCAAAATCCTGTTTTATAGCAAATAATCAGAATTAAATCTAAGAAATTTCCACAAACAAAGGCAATGTGTAAGTGCAGACATTGTATCATTCTATGATTCACAGAACCATTTATATTGTATGATATGCTGCAAAGTTTAAGAGAGGGAAAGGGGCATTATGAAGTGGATAATGTGTGTACATTAGAAATGTCTTCCTTTTTTCAATTCCTTGAATTTTGGGTTAGGTTCAGGTCTTTTGTGTGCATTTTGAAATGTAGTTGGGCTAGAAATTTACATGAAACCTGGCAAACACACCTGCTGTATCAAACACAAAGGTACAGTATGTGCTAAAAATCAATTGCTAGCCTGGACACTAGATGACTGTATGTTGTCGACTCTTAACTGTCTATTAAAGGGTTACTCTAAAAAATCGCTAGGTAGTAGCCCATAGCATAAGTCAAGTCTGATAGCCTCTTGACTTCATTTTGCTTGATAGTATGCCGTTATCAGTGTCATCCTATTTCAAATAATCTATGGTCATGAACCGCTGCTGTGTATAAGTGTGTCTTTCTGTCAATTCTTTTTCTAATTAGAATGAATGGGAGCACATGGGATAGTGATGAAGAATGAAGGTGCTCTCGGGACATTAATCCCAGCCTACACACACTTAGATCAAAGCAAACATTTAATTCATTTCTGCTTTTTAATTTAATTTATATTGAGATTTATGAAGAAGCCTTACCTATGTACAACATTGATTTGTGAGAGGGGAAAAAAATTGAATAGCACAAAGAAAGTTCAAATCTCAAATTAAACATGAAGGAAAGATAAAATTAGAAGAAAGATGATGAAGTCATGCTGCCAATATACTGTATGTTCTAGCATGCAGTACAGAAGCACAGTTGGAGACACAGCTTCAATTCCAGGCCTGGTCACCTCATCCCGAGGTCGATCAACACGGAGGAGGATCAGCAATATGACAGCTCATTTACAGATCAATTTCTAGCTGCCACTGTACAGGATAAATAAAGCGATAAGGAAATCACTTCTCCCGGGATTACCTTTAATTCAGACGAAAAATCCCATTTTGATAGCAGTGAGAGAATGAATATGTGATGGGTTTTCTACTAGAAATGAAAGCCTCAAGTTTTCCAATTTGTTATCAGCACCTGCTCTTTGACAAAATCACATTTTCCTTTCTTATCTTCAAGCCAAAGCTTTAGAATGTCAAGCTGAAATGGAACTTTTTGGCCACCTGTCAGGTCAGTACGGTGAATAAAAAAAAATGCCCTGTGACTTCAGAGATAAGGAATAAATGAACAGGAGAGCATCGGAGTGCTGAAATTTCACAAGGCCAAGATGTGTGTTTAGCACCAAAAAGTCTCTCAGCAAATGGTGGGATGAAAAAAAAAAGCATGACATTTACTATCACGCTGCTGGACTGAGAGAGTGTGTGTGTGTGAGAGAGAGTGTGTGTGGGGAGGTAATCATGGCGATACCTTTCCCTAGCTGTCTCCTGTGGATCAGATCAAAAAACTCACTCACTCTTTGATGTCTTAAAGGCAAAGTCCACCCTGAAAGAAAACATTAAATATATTTGTATATGCAGTTGAGGTCATACATTTACATACGCCTTGCAGAATCTGAAAAATGTTAATAATTTAAAACAGAATAAGAGGGAAAAAAATAAAATTGCATTTTGTTTTTATTTAGTACTGCCCCAAATAAGCTATTTCACATAACAGATGTTTACATATAGTCCACAAGACACAGTAATAACTGAATTTACACAAATGAACCAGTCCAAAAGTTTGCATACACTTGATTCTTAATACTGTGTGTTGTTACATGGATGATCAACGACTGTTTTTATGTTTTGTGATAGCTGTTCATGAGTCCCTTGTTTGTCCTGAGCAGTTAAACTGCCCACTGTTCTTCAGAAAAATTCTCCAGGTCCTGCACATTCTTTGCTTTTCCAGCATCTTCTGCATATTTGACCCCTTTCCAACAGTGACTACATGATATTGAGATACATTTTTTCACACTGAGGATGACTGAGGGACTCAAACACAGCTATTACAAAAGGTGAAAACATTCACTGATGCTCAAGAAGACAACATGATACATTAAGAGCCAGGGGGTGTAAACTTTTGAACAGGATGATTAGTGTAAATTGTTATTATTATTATTTTTTTTTCATTTAGTAATGCCCTTCAGAAACTACATAATATACTTACATGTTTCCCAGAAGACAAAACAATAAAAATGAACTGAAGGAATATCTTTGATGTGTTATCATCGATTGTGGAATATTTGTGATGTGTTATCAGTGATTCTGGTGCTAATTTGTTGGTTGATGCTGTAGATACATTATTACTGTGAGACGTTAGCAGTTATGTGCCACACTGACATCACTGCTAGCGTACTCACAAGGGTGAGTTCTCAAACATAATGGATAAGTTAGATTTTGCTTTAAGCTCCTTAAAACAAAAGGAGCAAGAGCTTATTTTCTCGCTCAACATTTTCAAGGGATATTTACCGCCATATTAATGAGAAATATAGTCTAGAATTAGTGGAGGCATTGATGCAAATGCTGGATCCAAAGTCCCAGAATGCAATGCAGTTACACCAGAGACTCGACTTGTCTGGTTAGTGATCTATGAGGTGACTAGCATTGATGGTGGTATTAGCATGGATGTTGGAGCTTTGGAAGCTGATCTCTTTGACCAGAGTGTATAGATGAAGAGATAAGAGAGCTGGACAGACTAAAGGACTCGTAATATGTGGGTGGATGAGACAGGATGCAAATGCAAATGCAAGTGCTTGGCATGTGTTTTATTGGGGCATATACAATAAAATTATACAGGATGTCTGAAAAGTCAGGAATATATGCCAATCCAAATACGTTGAATAAAAAACATGATACAGCGACTGAGAAAATGCATAAGGGTCAACATGTAGAGTATATTTTATAAATAATAAATATAAAATGAAACTTTTTCACAGTACACTGACATTACCTTCCGCTGGCGGAATTGAAATCGAATTATTGGATATTTTCAATCAGTATAAACAAAGGAATTATTTTATCGCCACAAGTCTGTTATAAGATTAGTCAGGACACTGTTGGATGTGTAGAGTATCGTGACTCTGTGTTTAGTTACTGGTGAGCAGGGTGATGGGAAAGAGGAGGGGCCCCTGCTGGGTAAACAATTCACACCTCTCCACAATAACATTGGTACCGAGATAAAATGTGGTAAAACTCTGGTAAAAAGAGTTAAGTATATGTAGGTTTATTTGGATTTGAACAGAAACAAAAGTACATGGAGAACCCAAAACAAAATACTTCAAGTGGAAGAATGGGAAGTGTTGACAGGACTGCACTACCTTTAGGCAGACGTGAAGCAAGGGCTAAACTCACTATCAGCAGGTAGTCAAACTGCATTGTAGGAAACTGTTAACCAAAGTGGAAATAGACCACCATATTGATGAAAGATGTTTAACCTAAAAAACCCTCAGAATTTCATTATAAAATAAATCTTGGACATCATCACATGTTAATTATAATGCTTAATATGCAAATCCTTCAGGATGGATTTCACTCAGATAGAAATGTGTTTGCATGCATCCACTGTAGATACTAATAAAGCAAACATTAACCTCCTACACTGAGGAAAACAGCGAGAGCAGGCAGGATGACACTTGCTTGGCTCAGACGGAAAAGGTGAGCCTCTACACTGCTATTGTGGGTGGTCCATTAAAAAAAAAATAGAGCCATAGAACATGAGATGACCTTAATGGCCAGGATGAGCATAATACATTTAAATGATATTAACCCTGGACACAGAGAGGGAGAGATGAGGTTATAACACACACACACACACGATAATAACCGTTTCATCACTACTAAGACATTTACTCATCTAGATAATTTAAAAAGATTCTTCCAGCGATGTGGCATTATTAATTAAGCAATAACTTTGCATAATGATGGCAGCACTGTTTTGTGTGGGCAGCTGCTGATGTCCATAATGGCAGCAATTAAAGAGGAAATTTGCCAGATGAGCTTGAATAATGAACAGACTGTGTTATTAAAGGTAATTAACGCATGCGAGGTACATCACTGTGCTGGCTACCTCGCGATTTGACTGAGCATCTCCAGTTTTGATTAACGCCAAACTTATACAACCACTGCTAATGCACGGTGTTTAGTCCACTTAGAAAAACTGGGCCATAATTCAGAAAACTGTTATTATAGCAATTATTGTAAAGTTGCATTGAGGTAACACTCCACACTCCTCCATAACGCCCACTTCAAAAAAAAAAAAAAAAAGAGAGAATAATACTTCTCACAGCCCTAGTTTCATAAAGTTCACTCTGCTTTAGATGTCGCATTTTTTGGGGGTCAATTTTTCAGACAAAACACCATGTATTTGTGTTAAAAAAACGTATTGTAACACTTCAACATGTTTACAGTATATTAGGACGGAATTACAGCTGTGCACTTATAGAATATAAACAAATTAGTTGTGTAATGCAGTGCCATTATCTGCATCAGATTACCGATCTGAATATTTGCATTCAAATTTAAACATAAAGTGGGTGTGGCCTAAACCAGAAGGCTGGTGTTTTTTTTGTTTTTTTTTTCTATTTTCTAATTAATTTGGGGGTTTTGTTTCCCAGAATGTAAACAAACTAGTACCCTACTTTACCACCCTGACCAGGTAGTAACTAAGGATGGCATTACATTCATGTTATAATTAACTTGATCTTGGTTCTATGGTCCACCTACATATCAGTAGGTTGTGTGACTATGCCAAATTGCCTGTCTCCGGATCCACTGCAAAAACAACTGAAAGGAAGGAAAGAACGAAGGAAGAAAGGAAGGAAGCATGGAAATCCACTGAGAAATAAGAACACATTAAGGGAACGAAGAAAGAAAGAAAGGAAGGAAGGAAGGAACAAAGGGGGAGGAAGGGAGGGAGGAAGGAAGAAAGAAAGCCCCCTTAAGAAATAATAGCACTTGGAAGTTAGTCCCCTCTGAAACTATTGGAATGGCAAAGCAAATTCATTTGTTTGTGCAATACACCAAAGACATTTCGGTTTGAGATCAAAAGATGGATATGAGATGAGAGTTTAGGATTTCAGCTTTTATTTCCTTGATCTAGATACCTTTTGCATCAGACCACCCAATTTTTAGGCAAGCAATAGTATAATAACAGATAAGCCTTGAAGTAAATTAAAGTTTAATCTTGGTTCCATGTTTTCCTTGGCCGACCCATTCAGTGTCTGTTGCTCAGTACATTAGTGGTTTCTAATACCGTTCACTACCGTTCTAATAGTTTCAGAGGGGACTGTAAGAGCACATGGAAGGAATAAAGAAATGGAAGAAGGAATTAAGTAAGTAAGTGAGGAAGGAAGGAAGGGGGGAAGGAAGGAAAGAAGGGAAGAAAAGGAAGGAAAAGAAGAAAAGGTAAAGAAGGAAGGAAGTCCAGTAATAAATAAGTGCAGAATTATGAATAGAGTCTATAATTCCAATAGAAATTATAAATATTGAGAGAAACATTCACATTGATTTGGATGGAGACACACACACACACACACACACACACATACACACACACAATAGACAGAACATCAGTTGGCTGATATTACTCAGAGTTTCTTCTGACCTTCAGCTGAAGTCCCAGGTTCGACAGGTTTCTGTACATCTTTCCTCCTCTGCTCAGTATCTCCTCTTCCTCTCCTCGTGTTCTGTAGAAAGGCGTACGTTTCCTGCCATGATTCTGTGATTAACGACTGGAGCTCTGAGTGGACGAAGGCCTTGAGTGTTACTGCTTCTTTTCTGTCCCGGATACACACATACATGGTGAGGACATCAACTCTCAATGACAGAACAGATGACCCTGCACACACATACATACACATGGCCCTGTTTTTATGATGTGCTTCAACAACTCTACTTGTGATAGCAGAGAGCGGTTTGTAGAAGGCACAGGAATGGTCTGCTTGTTTTTTTGGTTGTTTCTGCTGGGAGAGAGTGTACCAGTCTGTAACCCAACAGAAGAGAACAAGCTCAGTGGCCTAGAACCATGTGTGACAGTTAGAAATTCTGAGATAAAAACAGTTTGCATGTTGTAGCCTCAGAAATACCATCTGTTAAAACAACGCAACATACAAAGCTTTCAAACTCACAGTTCAAGATGTAAAAGTTTCTTTCCCTATGATTTCAGGCTAACAGCTAACAAAGAATGAAATTAGAACAATTAGGAAATATTTCACAGGTCTGAGAAAGTTAGACGTTCCAGAAATATCATTCCTGTGATGTTTCTGCTATAACATCTGCTGTAATGAGAGTTTCCTATACAATGTAATTAGAGCTTTGATCGCACGCATTCACAGTTAGACAGAAAACAACATTATGAAAATGACAGTGGGCAGTGTTTTAAAATGGCCGCCATACATGCACAGTATATATACCTTCACATGACATGCTTTTATTTAGTTCCACATTTACTGCATTTTTAGTTACTATTTGCTACCAAATATTGTCACACAGTTAATTAAAGGAGTCTGAGGAGCAGAGTTACTAATTTGAACCCAGAAGATGTCTCTTGCTGAAGCATATATCCCCGAGTGTCCTCGCCAGTATCAGTGCAGAGGCACAGTTACTGTCATGGTGAGCTGCGGAATCCTTATCAGCTGGGTAATTGGTTATGTTTGACATGGGATTGGAAGCTATCCCGTTCCCCTCAGTTGATGGGATTAGTGTTGTAGCCTGTGGTGCATTTGCAAATATATCTTCCCGTTCTTTCTTTTTTTATCTCATTTTCGCTGTCTCTCTCTTTTCATTCTAACTCCCCCATGATGTCTTTACACGGAAGAATTGTTGCTCATTTAGCCGATGATGATAAGTGTGTAATTAAGTATGACTGCATCAAGCAGAGTTGAAACACAGATGAAACTGAGATGTGTTATTCTTCTGTTATTTTTAATAGAGGTTATTATTTTAGCAGACAAGAAATAACTCTTATATTTGCACTCGTTTTAATATATTATAGAGATGTTCCACATAAATTGTGTAATTGTTGATATGGTGACGTTATCTTTAAGGAGATTTAACGTTTATGGGTAACACTTTACAATATTGTTCAACAACTCAAAGGCAACTATGCAGGAACAAAGGAGAACTTCTTCTTTAACCATTCTTTGGTAGAATGACTTTTGTGCTTAAGGTCATTGCCTTGCTGCATGACCCATGTTTTCTTGAGATTCAGTTCAAGGACAGATGTCCTGACATTTTCCTTTAGAATTTGCTGGTATAATTCAGAATTCATTGTTCCATCAATGATGGCAAGCCATCCTGGTCCAGATGGAATGAAACAGGCCCAAACCATGATACTACCAACATCATGTTTCACAGATGGGATAAGGTTCTACTGCTGGAATGCAGTGTGCTTTCCTTTCGTCAAACATAATGCTTCTCATTTAAACCAGATTTTGGTCTCATCCATCCACAAAACATTTTTCCAGTAGCTTTCTGGCTTATCCACATGATCTTTAGCAAACTGCAGACGGGCAGCAATGTTCTTTTTGGGGAGCAGTTACTTTCTCCTTGCAACCCTGCCATGCACACCATTGTTGTTCAGTGTTCTCCTGATGGTTGACTCATGAACATTAACATTAGCCAATGTGAGAGAAGCCTATAGTTGCTTAGAAGTTACCCTGGGTTCCTTTGTGACCTCACAGACTATTACACATCTTGCTCTTGGAGTGTTCTTTGTTGGTAGAGCACACCTGGGGAGGGTAACAGTGGTCTTGAATTTCCTCCATTTGTACACAATCTGTCTGGCTGAGGATTGGTTGAGTCCAAACTCTTTAGTGATGGTTTTGTAACCTTTTCCAGCCTGATGAGCATCAACAACTCTTTTTCTGAGATCCTCAGAAATCTCCTTTGTTTGTGCCATGATACACTTCCACAAACATGTGTTGTGAAGATCAGACTTTGGTAGATCCCTAATCTTTAAATAAAACAGGGTGCTCACTCACACCTTTGATTGAAAACACCTGACTCTAATTTCACCTTCAAATTAACTACTAATCCTAGAGGTTCACATACTTTTGCCACTCACAGATATGTAATATTATATCGTTTTTCTCAATAAATAAATGACCAAGTATAATATTTTTGTCGCATTTGTTTAATCGGGTTATCTTTGTCTACTTTTAGGACTTGAAAATCTGATGATGGTTTAGATCATATTTATATATATATATAGAAAAAGCACCACTGTAAAAGGGAAAAAACACTTTGGTACGTGCGGTTCTAGGAATATAATCAGCTTTAGGGTGGTAACAGTAATTCTACCCTATCACACCACTACATTGTTGACTAATTTCATATTAGAACATGTTTCATCTGGTTTTATTTCTTACATAATATAGACAAAATATGTTGTGTGGTTAAAAATTCATTACATTAAAATACAGATTAATGGGAAATTCATTGTATTCAGTGAACAGAACATAAAAAAAATGCTGCCAAATCTGTCCATGGTGTGACACTCTTCAGCCACCACTTGGCTAATTCCTGCCCACTCTTCTCTCCATGCCACCTTTTTAAATGCCAGAGATTGGCATGGCTTCCTCTCTCCCCACTTGCAGACCAATAACAAAATGTCGCAATAAAGTAGCCCACTGCCAAGGCTAACACAAGGCGACTGGGTCCCGATTTGTTGTTCCATTTATGCCAAGGCTTTCAGCCTTGATCTGTCATGAGGTTTTACCGGCAACTAAAGCTTTTTTATTTTATTTATTTATTTTTTTTATGAGACCCCGTTTACAGCAAAAGCTCAGGGACACACTTCATTGGGATCCAGATTGCTTTCCTCTCCCTGCGCTGGCACCATTGCCTGAAACTCAGTCAACCCTTCTTGGGTACAAATGTGATGAGGTTGAATGGAATGGCCCGTTTCTCGAATCACACAGGCCACAGAATTTGGTCTTTTAAGGAGCAAGTTATCTCCCAGGAGGGAAAAAAAGCTTTTTCATGCCTGACCGACAAAAGTCATCAGTTGGAAGGGTATGAAAGGGGTTGATTGACTTCCTGGCATCAATTACCCTCGTAGATAAGTCTAACTCCTCTATCCAAGTGCTAGTGTCATAAAATTCATGGTTGTCAAGGAAACGGGCCAAGATCACCGAGCAGGTGCTGTCGTAAGTGTCATTGTGGATGTAGTGGCCGGGCTGTAATGAAAGCTCATGATGCAGAGCGAGGTGTGGAATGCACAATGCATTTGGGATACACGACACCATCTGAATGAATACTAATGCCCTCAGTGTATTGCTGTTTACAGAGCATTCAGGGCCAATAAATCATAACAAATCAGGATAAATCATGCCAAAATAACCTGTACTCCTTATATCGTAGGTGAGGTTGTGTCTTTGTATATTGTGCCCCTCTAAATAAAAGTGTCTGCAATGTGCAGATGTAATGAAAATACCATGCTGTTAATGTGTTCATCCTTGGGTTCTGTTTTCAGAAAAACTCTATGAAGCAATAAGAATCCTTAAAACACAAACCAGCTTCCTCTTTTCCTGTTGTCATTTCCCCGTTTGATAAAGCTCCTTTTGTGTCACTGGATGCTAGACAAACTGACATAAACACTGGTAGGTCAACCATAAAAAATAAAAATAAAAAACGTTATTTGTGTTTATTATAGCCATTTTCTCAAGTACTGCATAGAAAAAGATATTTGGGCTGACCTTGAATTTATAAAAACCCATTGTATTTTGCGGTCTCAACAAACCACCTGCAAGTCTTTGTCCGTTACACATGTTGTCTGGCTCACATGTTTTAAATGAGAGGCATTCAAGTGCTGTAATTGCAGGACAATTAAAGTGCATTTGTGTTGCACAAATTGTCATGTATAAAGAGACATCAAACTATCGTTGTAGTTATCAATATCATGGTAAAACAAAATTTAAAAATCTGCTTTCTCCAGTTTCATGTGAAAGGGCATTGTCATGTATTCAGAGCCAGAAATGTACAGTTGCAATCAAAATTATTCAACCCCCATTGTAAATCAGGTTTGTTGTCAAAATTTCAGACTTTCATACAGTTGTTTGCAATGAACAAATCAAACAAAAGCAATTGAAATAGTTCAACACAATGGATGCTTCAAGTGGTTTCCCCAAATGCAACTGAAAATGCAACTTATAATGACTTCTCCAGTCTCAAAATTATTCAACCCCCCGGAATAGAATCCCGCACAACAGCACAAATATGCAAAACAGGTGTTGTCTAAAGCACACTTGATGCAACTAATCAAGGGCTTCATTAGCTGCAGCAGGTGTGCTTGAGCTGGAACACATGAAATACTTGAACTGGCTAGGGGCATAAAATACATGAAATACCTGAACTGGCTAGGGGCAGAAAATACATAAAATACCTGAACTGGCTAGGGGTTTGTTGACTGTCACATTTGACTACATGTTAGAAATATGGCTAGGTCAAAAGAATGGTCCAAAACGTTAAGAGAAGAGATCATCACCCTTCACAAACAAGGAACAGGATACAAAAAGATAGCGAAGGCACTGAATGTTCCTAGAGACACCGCTGGAAGCATAGTTCGCAAGTTCAAAGTTAACGGAACAGTGGCTACACTACCTGGACGGGGCAGAAAAAGGAATCTATCAACAGCTGCAACCAGATTTCTGAGAAGGCAGGTTGTCAAAAACCCTCAAGTGACTGCAAAAGACCTGGAGCAAGACTTGCTGGTAACAGCCACTGAGGTTTCGGTGAGCACAGTTAGGCACGTACTAAATGCAGAAGGTTTCCATTCCAGAACTCCAAGACGTACACCAATACTGACCCAAAAGCACAAGAAAAGTCGGCTCCAGTATGCACAAAATCATATAAATAAGCCACAGAAGTTTTGGGATTCATTGAAGTATCAGGAAATCCTAGTAGATGCTGTGTGTGAGGAAGCTGAAGCTTGGGTGTCATTGGACCTTCCAACAGGACAATGATCCCAAGCATACCTCAAATTCAACCAAGGCTTGGTTGCAGAAGAAGTCCTGGAAGATTCTACAGTGGCCATCAGTCATCTGACTTAAACCCCATAGAAAATCTCTGGTGGGATTTGAAGAAGGTGGTTGCAGCATGCAAACCCAAGAATATTACTGAACTGGAGGCCATTGCTCATGAAGAATGGGTTAAGATCCCTCAGGAACGCTGCCAGAAGCTGGTGTCTGGCTATGCATCTCATTTGCAGCAGGTCATAACAGCAAAAGGGTGCTCTACTAAGTACTAAAGATACTTGCCATGAAGGAGTTGAATAATTTTGAAACTGGAGAAGTCATTATAAGTTACATTTTCAATTGAATTTGGGGAAACCACTTGAAGCATTCATTGTGTTGAGCTATTTCAATTGCTATTGTTTGATTTGTTCATTGCAAACAACTGAAAGTCTGTAAATTCTGACAATAAACCTGATTTGCAATGGGGGTTGAATAATTGTGATTGCATCTGTAACATTAAAAGTTGTATCAATATTTATATGGGGAAAGTTCCTCTTAGTCCGGTTATGTAGGGACTTATGTTGATTTTCTGGGCTGCCCAGACAGATTATTAAAATCACCTGCATATAGTTTATGCCGCTGTGCTTTTAAGCTTGAGTGAAAGCTTCAGAGATTGGGTTGTTAGGCCATCTAAACCACCAACTTCAAAGACAAACACTTCCTTTAAAACGCAATCAATATTTTTTTGAGTTTACAGCCCAAGACCTAGATTTCAGCATGGCATACAGTATTGTGGTTACACCCCACTGTCAGAGTGGCACTGCTCCTGGTCTGATCTGATATTGTGCAAGGCCAGTCATGCCTCTGTTTTTGGCAAACTCCACACCATACATGCAACTCTTGCATAACTGTATGTATAATTCTTAAGTCTGTAGTTACACTATATGTAAGTATGTGGACACCTGGCCATCATATCCATATGTGCTTGTTAAACTTCCCATTCCAAATTTACTCCCCCTTTGCTGTTATAATAAGCTACACTCTTCTGGGAAGGCTTTCCACACAGATTTTGGAGTGTGGCTGTGGGGATTTGTGTTCATTCAGCTACAAGAGCATTAGTGAGGTCAGGTACTGATATTGGGTGAGGAGGTCTGGGGTGTAGTCGGTATTCCAGTTCATCTGAAAGGTGTTCAGTGGGGTTGAGGTCAGGACTCTGTGCAGGACACTCGAGTTCTTCCACTTCAACTTAAACACACCATGTCTTCATGGAGCTCAAGTGAAGTCAAGTGGCTTTTATTGTCATTTCAACCATATACAGCTGGTACAGTACACAGTGAAACAAAAACATTGTTACTCCAGGACCATGGTGCCACATAAAAGAACACACTAACTATATGAGACAACATAGAACTAAATAAGACCTACATATTTTTACATAAAGTGCACGTGCAAACATGTGCAACAACACAAGACAATACAATAATTACTAAAACAGGACAATAGGCACAGTAAGTGACAGTGTAGCACTGTACACAGTTGCACAGCTCACTTTGTGCACAGGGGCACTGTCATGCTGGAACAGGTTTGGGCCTTTTAGTTCCAGTGAAGAGAAATTGTAATGCTACAGCATACAAAGACTTTCTATACGAGTGTGTGCTTCCAAGTTTGTGGCAACAGTTTGGGGAAATCTCACATATGGGTGTGATGGTCGGGAGTCCGCATACTTTTGGTCCTAGGTGAGGTCAACTCACTTTTTTTTGTGTGAAATATGCTATTATAAAAAATAATCAGTGACCAGGTGGAAAGATGTGGCCCAACAGAAAGCAAGGTTAATCTCTGAAGTTGATTATTTTCCATTAACATCGTGTCCCAAAGTGCTATATTGCTCTTATACTGCAGTTATGTGACAATGCTAACTATTTATTTATTAAAGAACACCACAGACTTTTTATCTGTTTATAGTTACATTTAATGTTCTGGGATATTATGATTCCTTTCCTTACCAGCCTCTGTTTGCTTTTCTCTTTAGAAGTTAATATGACAAAAAAAATACAGCTTGATTCTGAGGAACAAGTGTAAGCTCCTCATCTTCACCATGTTGGAAAAGTTAAAGTTACAACTTTACCTCTTACTGTTACACTGGAGACTCGTTCCATACATACATTAATGTTTCCTTACAGAATTCACCCTATCAACGAATACTTTTTTTTTTTTATCAGTTTATGTGACACATTTGCCACACAAGTCCCTGTGTAAGTGGCTACTATAGAAATGATAACGTATTAGACTGAGCCTGTGATTTGCAGCTGCAGTATTATCAGAGTGGTTGCTAGAGAAAACACCTCCATAATCCAAGAGTGTCTTGGAATAATACAGCTTAATATAAGGTTTTTGAATTTCATTTTTCATGAAAATCCGAGTCAACAGGGGAGATGATGCTCTGTGCTTTTCTCTAGTACACACTCAAGTGCTTCCACGTATGTCCTCTGCAGGCACACGGCATGTTAAGTGCATCAGAACTCAACATAACAAAAGATTGGCAAGAGCTCAGCTCTTGCAGTACATTCTGAAAGCGTAAACACACAAATTTCTTGTGCCATTTTTTCTGAGCTAGTGTTCTCTCAGGCGAGTTCTTCTCATTTAAAATTGGACCATTATGTGGTTTCAGTGCCAATTCAGGCTTCATCCTTAAAGGCTGGAGTGCCTTGTTCTTTCATGAGAAAATTTAGGCCAATTTTCTCAAATGTGCCTTTGAACGGTCTCCTGTTGATGCCAGAGGTACATCATTGTCTACTAGTGCACAAGCAACTTTGAAAGGCAAATCTATGGCAGCTTTTCTGCTTGTCTGTCCACATTCATGCTGCAAATGCCTGACTCATTTTTTATTTTTTTATTTTTAATATACAGCCTTCTACAGAGCTTTAGGCAGCAATCACACTCTCTATAAAACAGCATTGAACCAGTCCATAATGACAACTTTTTCAAGTTCAAATCTTTAGTGTCAGGTCATGGTTAGTTCAACATTTACCGAGATGAAGACTTCACTTTTTCGCTCAGTGAGTGAATGAAAGCCATCAGAGTTGGGAATTATAGCTGTGGTTTTAAGACTTTCTGTAATATGTTGCAAGAGACCAGGGTTTTAAAGGCTAATAAAAATTCTAGCAAGAAATGAGGCTGTGACTTTTATAAATGCTTGGGGGTGGAAGGTGTTGAAATGATTTTCTGTTATATAGAACAGCATGTTAATAACATCCTTTCTTGGTGTTCCATGAGTGGGGAAATTTTCCCATTTTTTCCCTACTGTAAGCAAATTGTCATGTCATGGGTGGAGGTGCAGATCAACTTTTAATAAAAAGTAACAAATAACAAACACTACAAATACCAGAAACATGAGCTATGAATATAAGGCATATAGACAAACATAAACAAGATAACGTAACGAAAGCAAAAGACGACAAAAGCAAGACAAAGTGAGTGGTGCAAAATGTAACTTATATACTAGTGCTAATTAACCAAAAGCTGTGAAACAGGAGAATGACCACACTGTTTTGAACTGACAGGAAGGCTACGGTAACTCAAATTTCCTCTCATTGTTTACAATGTTTACACCACTATTTAAACTGTGGTGAGCAGAAAAGCATTTAGGAACACAAAACATGCCAAAACCTGCGGTGGATGGGCACCAAGAGCAGAAAACCACACCGAGTTCCACTCCTTTCAGCCAAGAACAGGAATCTGAGGCTACAGTGGGCACAGGCTCATCAAAACTGGACTGATGAAGGTCGGGGTGGGGGGACATAGGTGCAGTCATGCAAGGTAAGGTCAAATACCACAAAACACAGAGGAATAAAAGTTGGAAAAGAAAATTGAGTCAAGATTCAAACTAGATTGTCAAAGACTAGAATACCAAATAATCAATGTATAGAAAATGAGATACAAAGTGATGTAGGGGTAACATACAGAAGAACTTTCAAGAACTTAGACACATGTGAGACAAAGGACAGAGACCGATAACTAAGTGGAATGAATGGTCAAGGTCAGAAGTGAAAGTAGAGCAGGAGTTGAGGAAAGCAAGATAAACATGAGATAAACATGAGGGTCTGCAACAGCATTACTTTAAGATTAATGACCAGATGAAGGTATTCCCTGGTAGTAGACTTTTGGATCCCACTGTAGATTATTTGTGCAGCTTTGAAGTTGTCCACACATTTGCTTCAGATTAACCCTGCTATGGTGTAAGATTAAGGGTAAAAGTGCTGATCACTGCCACTACATTATCTCTGATACTGGAAGTAAGTGATTAATACTGTGCAGAATGAGCAGAAAGAGCTGCCTGGCTGTGTGAAAAGCAAGTATCTGCTGCCAGTTACAATGTATGTCAGATAAGAAGTAAACACTATAGGACATTTATTTTGAATACACTCACACACACACACACACACACACACACACACACACACACACACACACACACACACACAACACACACACAAACACAAACGCAAGCACACACACACACACACACACATTATCTATATATATATATATTAGTACTGTATAAAAGTTTTAGGCACATGCAAAGAAATGCTGTGGAGCAAAGATGCCTTCAAAATAATTAAATTAAATGTTTCTACATTCAATAAAATGAACTAAAAATAGTAGTCTCCAGTACAATTAGTGCAGTTTTATAAGGAAATGAGCTGGTAAGTTTATTGAGAATCTTCTGGAGACTTTGACTTTCGCACTTGCTTCTTCTTTTTTTTTTTTTTGCAGCAAAACCCAGCACCTTCATTGTGTTTTTTGTCTGAAAAGTGTCTCTTATGTAATATGCTGCTTTGTTTAATGACATACAAACATTTTTCTGAAGCATTTAATTTCGTGCTAGAAAACTAATGTTTGGGAATCTAAAATGCTTTTTGTACTGACTTGATAATGTAGAAGTCATAAAATAAAAAATCTATACTTTTGCACAGTACTCTCTCTCTCTCTCTCTCTCTCTCTCTCTCTCTATATATATATATATATATATATATATATATATATATATATATATATATACACACACACAGAGAGAGAGAGAGAGAGAGAGAGAGAGAGATCACAGAACACATAGAGAGATCACAGAACTGTAGGAGGTGTACTGTTAAAGGAAAGTGCTCCCTCTTGCACATCTGTATGCTAATCATGTAAGCAGATGAAACTTGCCCTACGAGAGGATGTAATGAAAATTATGAGTGATGACTCTAAAGATGTGTCCAGTCATGCTCGATTGATCCTCCAGACTCACTTGTGATGACACACCTGCCCTTCATCCAACAGCCACAAGGAAAAAGTAATAGCAACGCCTTGATTCTTATGAGATATGAAGTCTCCTAAGACAGCCTGGAGAGAAACTATTCTTAGGCCATTTTGTTTCCTCAGCCGTTCTTTTCCTCTGCAGAGCTTTATGCATAGCCCAGTGAAGTGAGGACTGTTTAATTAGAGCATACTTATGGCATGTCCCGATGATGGGAAATGTGCAGTATTTAACCTCATCACCCACACACCCTGCTGGCAGACAGAGCAAAATCACTACTAGCTCCAGAGCACCATGTCTTCTCAACTCTTTGAGTAGGAGAGATGTAGTTTTTCTTGTTGTTTTTTTTAGATATATTGGGCCAATGAGTGAGTTCTAGTTTATCAATCCACACCATTTCTTTCTATTATATAACGGGGTTTTTTTCAAGGTCATACTCAAAACATGGTCTCATACTTGCTAATCTGTAATAATTCACATGAATCAATTTTATGAAAAGTTACAAATGTTAATGTTGTAGTTAGACTTGGAGTTAAAAGGGTTATTTGAATTAAGTTGAGGGTTCTTAACTTTCTAGAGGCTGGTGGTTTCAGTTGGGGGATCTAAGTGTAGGGTTCTATATGGTGGGTGGCCTTAAGGGGACAGTCAAATTAAAGAAGAAAGAGTCAATTTTATTTATTTATTTATTTTTATTGGTATTTTTTTTTTTTAGAGATAATAAGCCAGCCTATTTAAAACTACTTATTTATAAATAACATTTGAAATGTGGTCTTCTGCTCTTGTTGTCAATCTGTCAAAAGGTTTGATGTATTGTTAGTTTTGAGATACTTTTCATCTCATCATGGTTGTAAATAGTGATTATTTGAGCTACTGTAGCCTTCCAGTCAGCTCGAACCAGTCTGGCAATTCTCCTCTGACCTCTCTCATATGCTAGTAATTTCCACCCACTGAACTGCTGCTCACTCAATGTTTTTTGTTTGTTTGTTTGTTTGTTTTCAGAACCATTCTGTGTAAATGCTTGTGTTGTTTGTGAAAATACCTGGAGATTAGCAGTTTCTGAGACTGTAAAAACAGCCAGTCTGGTACCAACAACAATGCCTCGTTCAACACAACCACTGCCTATGTTTCCATACACATATTTGTTATGTAAATACCGGCATAGGACTAAGGACTACGATTCCCATCAGCCACTGCACTTCACCTGATTCCATCACATGCCTGTCTGCACCTTATACATGTTTTGTACTAATGAGCACCTGTATATAGAGCCACGTATTCATGGCACACATTGTCTTTTGTTGTCTTTCCTTACCACAGTTAATGTTTGTTGTCATGGTCATTGGTTTATGTTTATTTCTGAGCCTGTTATGTTCTTAGTACCTAGTTTTGTATTTTGTTTTCACTTTTCATTAAAACTAAAATCTTGCATCCGCCTTCACCTCCGTCTCTACTTGTTACCTGACAGTATGTGAATTTTGGGATATCGCATACAAAACTCTGGCTGGAAAGACAAGATGCGAATAAAATCTTCAAAATGCGCATAAAAAACGTATGCGCTCAAATGAGGTGGATAATTTATTATTTTTTTATTTCATAAGAAGACATGCGCATAAACTACGATGGAGACACATTTACCGAATAAATTCCTCTATGCACATTAAAAAAGTCATGTGACTTTGCCTCAACAAATCATGTGATTGGATAATTGGCTCAGAAATGTAAAAAAGTGATGATTTTGTTTTCTTGAACACATGGGATGGAAATGGTGCTTTATTCACAAATATTTTATGGGATATTCCAATTTTGAAAACGTTTAATTCACAACTTGGATGGAAGTACAACTTTTCCCCCAGTTTGATGTGAACATTACCTGAAGCTCTTGACCTGTATCTGCATGGTTTTATGCATGACACTGCTGCTGATTGGATAATTGCATACATCTGCAAGAGTACAGGTGTTCCTATTTAATTGGCAGTTAAGTGTAAATAGTGCATATATACATATAGAACAACCATGTTTTTTCTTCATAATTCATCTAACCAATGCACTAAAGATAAACTCTGTTGTTACACAAGACATTCATGCATTGTTTCTCACTGGGCTGGTGTGTGCATTGTCATATGAGCATTTTCAAATAGTTTTTGGATTGCTGTATGGAATAAAATATTTCTGTGGAAAAAAAGTTTTTTGCATGAATAGGATTTCAGGATACAATGTTTTTGTTTGTTTGTTTGTTTTCATTTATTTATTTATTTTTAAATGTACTTGTGGACCGAGACTTAGTTTTACTCCACTACACAAGCCCAGCATTCTGTGAGGTTATTAGGTTTTCTGTCACTATGTAATTACTGTCTTCAGTGTTCATGTCATGTTTCACTGCTACTTTCCTGCTAATCTCTAAACCATGGACAAGACCATTAACACAGCAGCTCTGTGCCATGGCTAATCCACTTCTGATGAGGGATTTCATTTAAAAATATGATTCGACGGATTTGCGGATTAAAGCCGGTTTCACAGAATAGCTGATAGGCCAGTTTGTTTAATGACCAACTTGAGCTTTTCTTTAAAGTCGTGTGCTGCATTCATTGTACAGATGTGTTCTGAAGTGGAACAGCAGAAGAGGACAGGGTTGTACGCTTTTAAGGAATTTTCAAGACATTTACCCTTTAAACATGACATACAGACTGATGTGTAAAATCAGTGTTTGAAACTGAACCGAACTTTGAAATTTTACCAAAAATAATTAAATCAGTTGAGGATTGGTTCATAAATAGGCACTAATTGCTAGTATTAGCCATAATTTAGTATGATTGTGTATTAAATTCATTTCTTCTTCTGCTGTTTGCAGTGAAAGAATGTACAATACATTATAAATGTGCTTAGAATATAATACACATAAGCACAAGGCTGTATTAATATCCATAAGTAGCTATAGTTACATGCATAACCCTGCATTCACACTAGCAAAGACAAACTGTGTGTACTTTGTCTGTTTGGGCATGGAGCGAGTGTGTATCTTCTGTCTAGCCTTTTAATGTCAGATGAGAAAGAGTAGTAGCCAAAATGTAGCCTACAGCACATGATTTTCTACAATATATGATGTATTTGTCTTTAAAATGTACTTGAATTCTAATATTTTAATAAAGAAATGTGACAATTGGTGGTTTGATGTGTTTTACATGCCAGGCTTCATATTAGCTGTGTTAGCAGCGCAATCTAAGTGTACAAACTACATACACTCACCAGAGGCACACCAGCATATACTTATATATCTATTTATACTGTATCTTCTTCTAGTAAAACACAAATTAAATAAAGCACTAATCAGTGTGAAAATTCTTTGTTTGATTTAGATGTTAAATGTCAGGGCTCATATTAGCTATTAGCAGATTAGCAGCACCAGTTAAGTGTACTAGCTATAAATACTTAGACACCAATGATCAATTTGTGACTTTACCTCATCATACTGTACCTAATGTGCATAAAGTTGAGAAAATCTCAACTCGCATGTCGCTTGCCGCACAGTCGCTCTGTCTCTTGCCACTGTCACTGAGATCGCAGCTCTGTGTCACAAAAATTAAAGTTCACATGTTCCTTTGACACTTGCTAGTGTGAACGTACCTTAACACTTTAAGCACAAGTATAAGATAATATTAGTTTATAATATCTGCACTGTAAGAACCTGATATTATGTAAGGAATAAAGCACTCAGTGGCATGCTTTTATCGAAATAATGAACAATGGGGTGAAGTTACTGGAATCACCCCTAAATAGAACATTTTCTTACATCTCAATTCAGATTACTCATCTTAAACTACAGCAGTTTACCAGCGCATAGTATAATATTTAAATGTTAATCAAAGAATTACATACAATTATTTATCCATTTATAGTTCCATTTAACATTGTGGTTCCTGTTCTCCTCTGTCCTGAAGACTTTTCCATGAAAAGCTTCACGTTACAGCTTTACATCTGACACTGCAGACTCCCTCCATAAATGCTAAATAAAAGTCTCCTTACAGAAAATGTCACTATATCAACAATATATACTATATGGCCAAAAGTATGTGGGCACCTGACCATCACACCCATATGTGGTTCTTCCACAAACCACTGCCACCAAGTTGGAAGCACACGATTGTATAGAATTTCCTTGTTTGCTGTAGCATTACAATTTCCCTTCACTGGAGCTAAGAGGCCCAAACCTGTTCCAGCATGACAATGCCCCTGTGCACAAATTCAGCTCCATGAAGACATGGTTTGCCAAGGTTGGAGTGGAAGAACTCAAGTGTGCTGCACAGAGCCCTGACCTCAATCCCACTGAACACCTCTGGGATGAACTGGAACACCAACTGCACCCCAGACCTCCTCACCCAACATCAGTGTCTGACCTCACTAATGCTCTTGTAGCTGAATGAGCACAAATCCTTACAGCCACACTCCAAAATCTAGTAGAAAGCCTTCCCAGAAGAGTGGACTGTTTTAGGGGACTAAATCTGGAATGGGATGTTCAAAAAGCAAAAATAGCTGATATGATAACGCATTATGTATACTTAGTCATATAACCACAAGTCATTTGTGTAACCGGAGCAGCCTGAGCAATTATACTGCTCTATGTCAGGCACAATAAGGTATTATGGATGCTATATGTCCTCCTAATGCATTATGCAATCATGATTCATAAAAAGTGCTCTACTATTAAAAAATTCGAACAGCATTAAACACAAGGGTCATAAAGGGTAGAGGTGAATAATGTTTCATCTTAACCCTTTTTTATCCTAATCTAATTTTCCCTTTGAACATGCAAAGGCTTGACCATCTGTGGCCTGGGAATGATAGCCAGGCAGATGCAGCAGGCTTTGAAATTGCCCCCTTTGACTCAAGCACAGGAGATTAGTGCCCTTGATATGGCAGATCCCGGGGAGGATCGCAGGTGCTTTGAAATCTCACATTAAATCTCAGACGCTCACACTGTAATCCTTTTATCTGGAATGCATCAGCAAGCCCTCTCCATCCTTTACGACTGAATGATGACTTTATAACTGCTTGTGTCTTATGTCTCTCTCCCCTGCAATCTGTCTTGCTGTCAGTCTGAGTCTTGGTGCTTCACAGTGTGACAGGATTTGATTTGGGGATATTTTTATTGTTTCCACAATTTTGTTATGGGCAAGACATTTAGTTACTGAAATATACAACATACAGAAAAACACTAAACTAAATTAAAGGGGAAACAAGATTCTTAGATGCATCTCAATTAAATTAATAATATAATATCTAATTAATAAATGCTTAAATAATTCTACATTGATGCACAGATTTCCATAAAAAAATGATTATGGAAAACTGTACATCGATGCAAAATTTAGATTTTTTTTTAAAATGAAGTTAACGAGTTAACTAAAGTTTGGGAGCAAGGCCACGCCTCAACCAATCAGCTTATTCCCCGTCTACATATTTATTGTTACGTAACGTGTACGACAGAAGAGGGAGTCAGGATGCATGCGCAGGGGAAACGTCAGTTTATTAGGAATGCTTTCTTCAAAAAATAAAGGAACAACAAAAAGGAGGCAATAATCCACAAAGATAATACTTAGCACATGAGGCAGTAATCCAAAAGCATTAATCCAAAGGCAGAAAACACACGAGGCAAGGAGGTGGTTAGGGAACCACGAACAATGAGCTTGAAACATGCACCATACTAACTCGAAACTTAAACTAAACTAATACTCTGCAAGGAAGCGGAAACAGAGTGGGATTTTTAAACATACACATATAAGAGACACCTGAAAGTCATAATCTCAATGAATGAACATGAACCAATAACAGAACGGGGACAGAGACATGACATAAACCAAGAGACCAATAAACATAAAGAGGCGGAGACATGACACAAACCAAAACACAAACGCACATGGCAAAACACAAGAGGCGGAGACATGACGTGAATGAAAACAGAAGCACATGGTACAGTAAACAAAACCAGTTCATGAATGAGTCCGAAGGGTTATTATGAATAGCGCTGGAATGCGCTCAGTGGAATGCGGAAGTACGCTGCTTCGCTAGCCTCCGCTAGCTTAGTAGTGAGAGAGAAAGAGAGGGAACCTAACAGAGCCCCCCCCCCAGGGCGCGGCTTCCGAAGCGCCGCAGGTTCTAGTCGCTTTGGCGGACCTGGGCCCCTGGGCAGGATCCTAACCTCTGCCCTCCAGGACCTGAGGCTGGCAATGTCCAGTGTCCCGAAACCAGAACAGAGAGTGTCGGGTTGGCCCTGGTCGAGAACTTGGTCGAGAACTTTACTTGGAGCTTGGAGTGATGCTTGACCGGGTGCTAGGCTTGGAGTTTGCCTTGAAGCTTGGCTTGGGGCCTAGGCTTGGAGTTTGCCTTGAAGGTTGGCTTGGGGCCTAGGCTTGGAGTTTGCCTTGAAGCTTGGCTTGGGGCCTAGGCTTGGAGTTTGTCTTGAAGCTTGGCTTGGGGCCTAGGCTTGGAGTTTGCCTTGAAGCTTGGCTTGGGGCCTAGCTTGAAGCTTGGCCTGGAACCAGGACTGGAGTCAGATTTGGCACCTGGATTGGAGACAGACTTGGAGACAGATTTGAAAACAGACTTCGAGACAGACTTCGAGACTGGACAGAGATCTGGACTGGACACTGAACTGAAAACAAAGTTAGAACCTGAACTAGAAAGTGGATTAGCAACAAAACTAGCAACTGGACTGAGAACTAAGCTAGAAATAGAACTGGAAATGAAGTTAGAAACCTGACTGGAAACAGAGCTGGAAACTAAATTTGGGACAGGACTGGAGACAGAATCGAAAACTGAGCTGGAACTGGAACTAGAAACCAGACAGGAGACAGAGGTGGAGGGAACAGGACAGGAAACAGGACAGGGAACAGGATTGTGTATAGGACTGGAAACCTGGCTAGAAACAGAACTGTCAACAAAATCTAAAACTTGACTGGGAACAGAACTAGAAATGAAATTCGAAACCTGACTGGAAACAGAGATGGAAACAGGGATGGAAACAGAGTTGGAAACAAAATCGGAAACTGGACTGGAAGCTGAGCGAGGAAGGTAACTAGAGACAGAGGAGGAGACAGAGGAGGAGACAGCGTCATGTGCTGGGCTGGAAACGGAGCTGGGAACTAAATCAGCAACCGAACTGAGAATTAAATCAGCAACCGAACTGAGAATTAAAGCCAAAACAGAACTAGAAATTAAATCAAAAGAGCTGGAAACTAAATCAAGAACTGGGTTTGAAATTGGTCTTGGAATAGGGCAGAAACCTGGACATGGAGTTGGACCTAGACTAGAACTAGGGCAGGAACCCGGACATGGACTTGGACATGGACTTAATTTTGAGCTAAAACATGGGCTAGAACTTGGAACGGAGGTCATCCCATGGTCCTCTGACATGGACTTGGCTTCGGAGGAGGTCATCCCGTGGACCTCTGACATGGACTTGGCTTTGGAGGAGCTCATCCCGTGGACCTCTTACATGGACTTGGCTTCAGAGGAGGTCATCCCGTGGACCTCCAGTATGAGCATGACAGGAGTGGAGGTTTCTTTGTGAACCTCCAAGAGCAGCTCCACTGAGGAAACCTCCTGCTGGGTCTCTGGCTGGAGCTCGGGGCTGGAGGTAGCCATGTTACCCTCCAGGGGCAGCTCTACTGCTGAGGAGACCTCCTGTTGGGCCTCCGGCTGGAGCTCAGGGCTGGAGGCTGCCACATTAACCTCCAGGGGCAGCTCCGCTGAGCAGACCTCCTGCTGGGCCTCTTGTTGGAGCTCAGGGCTGGAGGTTGCCACATTAACCTCCAGGTGGCACTCCTGGGTCCAGGGATGAGAGGTGCAGGCCACCATGTTAGCCCAGTTCCTCTCATAGTGGTCCAGGAATGACTGGCCGGGATCACCGGGCAGGTGCACCTTATTCAGGAAATTTTTTTGGTCTGGCTCGAATTCTGGGCTCCCATATTCATGGATCAGGAAATCCATTAAACCCGAAACTGTATACAGTTCCTGGTACCCGCTGTGGAGGTGGATCTCCGCCAACCAGCGGGCTGAGCTGACTAAACGCGATAGGAGGAACTGCGCCCATTGTTCCTCACTGGGTTTGGGGTCCTTTAAACTACAAAAATACATCTGGGCCTGCCAAAGAAAATACTGGGGTTTGGTAGAAAAACCATTATAAGCAGAGGGGGGATGAATGCAGGCCCACTGGGAGAAAGCGACTGAGTCCAGGGGAGGAACAAAAATTGTGGCGAGGCATGTCCCAAATTTCCCCGCTGCATCCATTTTTGGTGGAGTATTCTGTTACGTAACGTGTAGGATGGAAGAGGGAGTCAGGATGCATGCGCAGGGGAAACGTCAGTTTATTAGGAATGCTTTATTCAAAAAATAAAGGAACAACAAAAAGGAAGCAATAATCCACAGAGATAATACTTAGCACATGAGGCAGTAATCCAAAAGGCAGTAATCCAAAGGCAGTAATCCAAAAGCATTAATCCAAAGGCAGAAAACACGCGAGGCAAAGAGGTGGTTAGGGAACCACGAACAATGAGCTTGAAACATGCACCATACTAACTCGAAACTTAAACTAAACTAATACTCCGCAAGGAAACGGAAAAAGAGTGGGGTTTTTAAACATACACAAATAAGAGACACCTGAAACTCATAATCTCAATGAATGAACATGAACCAATAACAGAACGGGGATAGAGACATGACGTAAACCAAGGGACCAATAAACATAAAGAGGCGGAGACATGTCACAAACTAAAACACAAATGCACATGGCAAAACACAGGAGGCGGAGACATGATGTGAATGAAAACAGAAGCACAGTAAACAAAACCAGTTCACGAATGAGTCTGAAGGGTTATTATGAATAGCGCTGGAATGCGCTCAGTGGAATGCAAAAGTACGCTGCTTCGCTAGCCTCCGCTAGCTTAGTAGTGAGAGAGAAAGAGAGAGAACCTAACATTTATACAGAACCAACCTTCACAACACCGTTTGTCTCCGTTTCTCAACGGACTCACTTATCATGGATCCCAAGCTGAAGATCAACTCCTCCAACTCAGATGACAATTTATTCAGAATCAATTCTCCTTCAACCAGGAAATATTCACAACAATCCTCACGCAGCCAAATTTCACACTGGCTGCATTCCGCCGTTCAAATTCCTCAGCCCCTAGTTCAGCCCCATTCTCACCCTAGTTCATTATTGGAGATTTCTCCAACCCTGACTCGATCACAGGGCCACTCTCCGCACACGAGAACTACCACCCGCGATCGTCATAGCCACTACAGGCACAGAAGCATCTCCTATGTCCAGCCACCCGCATTCACACCACATTTCCCAGACTAGAGACTAGCAGCAAGAAGTGGACCATGGCTCACCTTCAGTGAGTTCTTAAGGATAAAGGCATCCACTTCAGCCTCTCTGACAATAAATCAAGATTATTTCAACTTTACACAGCATCCACCAACACTTCAGGAACTATAAACTCCGAGCCCCCAAGGCTTCTGGCATTCTCACGTGATCCTCCCATCGTCACTCGTGACAGCACTACACAGCCTCCACAATGGCCTCAGCCAGCAGCATCCGCGCCACATAGTGGAGACCAAGCACAAATTCCATTAACATCTGCTACTTTTTCCTCAGATCTATTTCAGATTATTCCATCCTTCTTTTCATCCTTATGCTCACAAACAGCTCCAAATCCTCAGAGACATTCATCCTTACATCCCACCATCCATTCCTCTACCCTTCCTTCAGCCATTAACAGCAGCATGGCTCCTGTTATTTCTGGTTCCTATCTACCAACCAACCAATAAGTCCCTTATGCAGTAAACCCAGGAATTCCATCTCTCAATGGACCTTTAAACCTCCTCCTATTCCTTCTATCTTTCTAACTAATCTATCCCTTTCCCCCCTCTCTCCTAACCCAATCCCTCCCTTTCCCAATACCCTCACATCCTGCCAATAAACACTAGCCCATATACCCTAGCCACAGCAGCACCACCTCCTCGCTCAGCTTAATCAATTCATCAGCCCTCCCCCGTGTTTCAGCACTACATCTGCAAATTCTATCCGTTAACTACACTGACCTAGCCCAACTCCTTCAGCCATCCCTCATAAATAGAGCTGCAAACCAGTCAATTCCTAATGCAGATTAGTCACACAATAAATTCACGCTCAAAAGACCTCACCCCTACTGAATTCACTTTAGCCTTCTCGATTTATCATAAATTAATTTGCTCTGTCTATCCAGATTGAAGGACAGAGCTAGATGATTACCTATCAATCATTTTAGACATGGCCATACGTTTGGGAGGGACTAGCTTCTATAACTACCATGTTCTTTTCTCCACTCAGGCAGCAGGTCAGTTACAGCTGTTTAACCAAGGGACATACTGGGGCACCTTTGAAGCTGAACTTTACTGCTGCATCTTCACAGCCCATACTTCACTCTCCTGTGAGCTATGCGGAGCCCCAGAGCCTCAGCGTGCATGGTCATCACCCTCCTTCCATCTCAACCCTCCTCTTCAACCATCTCAGCTGGTCACTTTCCAACTGTAGACTCCTACACACCTGCTCCTTCTGTGGTGGTGCTCATGCAAGGAACCCTTGCTCCCATAACCCAACTGCTCTACTAGAGCACACCAGTTGAGATAAAAGCCCTAGCCACTACCTTGCTAGACCACCCTGATAGAGAGTTTGTGAATTCCATCCAGGTATAGAAATAAATCCCGATACTTCTCATACCTCCCATAACCTCCAGTCCGCTCTCTCTGAACCAGACACCGTTGACACATTAATAGCCAAAGAAGTTCAAGAAGGATTCATGATGGGCCCATTCAACTAACCTCCATTTTCTCCATTTCGTGTTAGTCCCATTGGCATAGCCACTAGGAAATACTCCGGGAAAAAGTGATTAATCATCGACCTCTCTTCCCCCCACGGTACACACATTCCTAGCATCAATAGCATCATTCCAGCCCCAGACTTCTCCATGCAATACGCAACCATCGACCACGCCATCACTCTCATCCGCAAGGCAGGCCATGGAGCATGGCTCTCAAAACCAGACATCACCAGGGCTTTAAAAGTCATGCCCATTCACCCAGAATTCTGGTGTTTCTTCAGAATATTCTGGAAAGGAGCTTATTATTTCACGGTGCACCTAACTTTCAGCTGTAGAAGCAGCCCCAAGATCTTCGACTCTCTCTCGGAGGCTTCATGCTGGATTCTCATCAATAACTACTGGCTTCCCTTTGTCCTTCACCTTCTTGATGACTTCCTCATAATCACAACTCCATCCGTGCCCCCACACTCAGGACTGTCTACCCTCATCAAAGTTCCGAACTAGGCGTTCCCCTTTCAAAAGAGAAATCTATAGGGCCTCCCTTCAAGCATCTCTGCCTTCCGAAAAATACAATGCATATCACTGCTCCTATCAAATTATCTTCTAGCAGACAGGTGCACAAAACAACAGCTGTTAGCCCTCCTTGGTCACCTTAACTGTGCCATCAGAATAACTTCCCAAGGAAAATCTTTCCTTTCCTACCTCCTAACAAAAGCAGCAACAATCCCCTCCCTCCGTGACAAAGTCTCTTTGGATAAAGCCTGTAAAATGGAAATGCGTCTCTGGCAGCAATTCCTGTCATCATGGAATGGCATATCCTTCTTTTATAATGACTACATCTCACAACCTGAAGATATATGATGGGGTGGTGGTAGCTCAGTGGTTAAGCAGTTGAGCTACTGATCGGAAGGTTGTGAGTTCAAATCCCAGCACTGCCAAGCTGCCACTGTTGGGCACTTGAGCAAGGCCTTCAACTGCTCCCCAGGCGCTGCAGCAAAAATGGCTGCCCATTGCTCTGGGTGTGTTCATGGTTTGTAGTGTGTGTGTTCACAACTCCTAATGTGTGTGCATTAACTTGGATGGGTTAAATGCAGAGGACAATTTCCAAGTATGGGTTACCATACATTGGCCTTCACATGTCACTTTCATATCCAGCTGTACACAGACGCAGCACCTTCCACTGGCTTCAGTGGCTACTACAGCGGCCATTGGTTCACCTCTGAATGGCCACCTGAGTTTAGCTGTCTTGTTCAACAGTCAGACATTTCCTCATCCACACTTCACGAAATGTATCCTGTCATCATAGTTGCCATTCTTTGGGGGCATGAATGGTTCAGACATTCCGTACTCATTTACTCAGATAACTCAGCAGTAGTTGAAATCATAAATAAAGGCTGATCTCACTCCTCAGCTATCATGCAATTTGTTTGCAGACTGACACTACTATCCACCCAACACCAGTTTCTCATTTGAGCAGCTCACATACTGGGCTACCACAATAGCATAGCTGACTCTTTGTCTTGTTTTCTTTTCGGATGTTCAGAATCTTGGCTCCAGAATCAGACATCCATCCTACGCCAGTTCCACTGTTTTTAGCCACCATCTTCAACTAACTCCACAGTTGGAAGACCTTTCAAACGCTTCATGAGAAGCTATCCTCAATGGCCTTGCCCGGAGTACCCTCTCCACATACCTGACCAGGAACTGTTTTAAGGCATACCATTTCTTTTACCAACTCCCATTTCCTCTAACAGACATTTGGTCCATATGCAACTTTGTCACTCATGCCCATTCCAATCTAAAAATCCGAGCATCCTCCATTCAGACCTACCTATCCGGAACCAACTTTATCCACAAACTCGCCACCGGCAACCACTGCCACTCCATTTCTCATTCTGACATATCAATGCTCATTAAAGGTCTATGGAAACAAGAACCAATCCTCATCACTAAACGCTTGCCCTTAACTTCCGACCTTCTTAGCCAATGCATTGTCACATTACACTCAGGCTACTTGAGTCCTTTGATCGACCAAGTGCATGTTCCTTCTAGCATTCTTCGGCTTCCTAAGGTGCTTGGAATTTGCCCCATGTACTTCCTCTTTCAACCCAGCCATTCATCTCAGCCTCTCAGACATCACAGCTCATACTCCAGATTCTCTCATATACATATGGAAAAAAAGTAAAACCGACCAACTCAGAGAGTCATTGCCCATCTACATTTTTTGCCTCAACTCTTTCCTCAGTCCTCTCTTTCTCCTCTTTCCCCATGAGCCACTTTCAGAATACGTTCTTTCCAGATATGCCAACCTTTTATCACCCCAAGAACCACTCTTTCTTGCAGAAAATGAAAAAAAATGGCCACAAGATTCTGGTTTAACAAACACTTCTCATCACCTCTCATATCACTCATCACCTCCAGCATATCACCTGAACACTACTCCATCCATTCCTTTTGGATCGGAGCAGCCACCTTCGCCACCAGCATAGGCATCTCGGACGAGACAATCAGAGTCCTTGGTCACTGGTTGTCTGAAGCATATCACTCATACATCAGTAATAATCTCTACAATCTCTGTCAAGCTCAAGCCCATATCTGCTCATTTAAACCTTTAGGGGTCTTCAAGTCACCTGGCCCACTACTTAGCGGGAAGAAGCCTCCAATCTAAGTCTCTCTGGTCAAGACTCCCCGATCAGCCAGATTAGAGAACCTCAAAATCTATCTATCTATCTATCTATCTATCTATCTATCTATCTATCTATCTATCTATCTATCTATCTATCTATCTATCTATCTATCTATCTATCTATCTATCTATCTATCTATCATTTATATAATTGTATTTATACAAGTATGTACAGTTTGTAAGTGCTTATTTTTTGAGCAATCGTGTATGTAATGTATGTAGGTGTGTGCTTGGGTGTGTGTATATGGGGGTGTGGGTGTGTGTGTACATGCATGTCCCAGGCTCCACCACATACCCTTGACCAGCCCCTCCTGTCACTGTAAACAGGATAATTCACCTGAAAATCCAGAGTGTCACTAGCAGAGCCAAGCCGACTTTATTGTGCCCTTCTCTATCCATCACCATCCATTATATCCTTTCTCACCCTCTCTCTCTCTCTCTCTCTATCTCCCTGACTCATAAATGACCAGCCTTTCTCCGGATAATAAACAGCTCCAGCAGTGCAGTCTCCAGGTTATACTGCATGACTCTGGAAACTCAGCATTCAAGCAATTGGGCCAAAGAAGGTAAAGGTTAAAGTTAAAGTTGAGGCAGAAGCTAAAGGAAACAGGCTACTTTAATGTCAGATTAGATGAGGCTAATTGTACATTGTGTTAGACTACACTTGGGAATCTAGCATTTTCTAGTCCTTTTCTGTTGTAGATAAGGAACGTGATCACTTTCATATCACTTCATATGAAGTGTAAAGGTAATGTTTTAAAAATCCCACTCCAGCCTGCTCCTGAAGAAATTCTTCTTCCTGCTATTATTTTTTGTTGTCCTTTAAAGCTAAATAAAATGTAAATGGAATCCTTGCACTTTGCCAGAGTGAATCCAGCACAGTGTAAAAGAGTGCTTTCTGAGCCGAGAGTTGCTCATCACTATCCATTCCCACTCCCACTAGTTTAGATCAGCGCTTGTTTTTAGAGGGTTAACTCCTGGGTCATTATAAGGCTGGAAAAACCTCTTAGACTTTGCTCTAGGCAGCATCCTCCATTTATGGAAGGACCCTGGTAATGGACATGAGCTTCAGTGCTGCGCACTCTCAGTTTCAGAATTATCTGATTGATCCATAATAGATAGTGCTGTATTCTGTCTCATTCTGTCTATTTACCTCAACAAATAACATACTGGCAAAGCTGTATTTAGAGTAAAGATTCAATTCCATTAAATTCAGTTTTATTTGTATAGCGCTTTTAACAATGGACATTGTCTCAAAGCAGCTTTACAGAAATATATAAATTCAGAATATAAGTTTTAAATATATGAATTTATCCCTAATGAGCAAGTGACGATGGTGAGGAAAAACTCCATGAGATGATATGAAGAAGAAACCTTGAGAGGAACCAGACTCAAAAGGGAACCCATCCTCATCTGGGTGACACCGGAGAGTGCAATTATAAATAAATCCCCTCTATAACTGTGTACTACATGGTCAAAAAGTGCAATTGTGTAACCAGGAAATTCATTACAGTTTTCACATGAAGTCTGAAGATCTTCTAGAAAGATCTTCTCACACTGTGTTTACTGACCTTTTAGTCTGGTATATAAGCTGCAGAAATGATAGAAAATTACAGCTTTCTGTTGCCTCAATCAATATTCCCCTGAAGAGATATACTCTAAAATGTTTTGGTGCTTCTAACACATTTATATGCCTAATTAATTTATTCATCTTTGTACTTTCAAGACAAAGGGAATGAGTGTAGCAAATGGGCGTTTAATTGGGCATAAAAAGAGAACAGAAAAGACATAGCAAAATTCATAGTTGATTAAGACATACAAAGATAGTTTCAGATGAATTTTACTCTCTCAAATGAAACAAAATGGAGCTCTCAATGCTCGGTTTCCTAGTTGCAGTCAGACTATAATTGTTGATTTGTTTCTTTTAAAGCTCACTGACACTAGATGGACTTCTTATTTGTTCAGCCTAGTGAACTTCAGAAAGCATTTCTCTTCCTCTCTAAATCATCTGTCGGAAACGGCTTTGTTCATGTGGCAGCGTGTCCTTAGATGACCCCGAATAGATCAGAAGCAAAATTGGTCATTATTCTGAGAGTAATAGAAACAGAATAAGCACAAAATTGCTGGTGTATCTATGAAAGCACCCTGACCATACTTCAACATCATTTTTATATTCGACAGTGGAAGCGGCTCATTTTTTATGACTCCGCAGCTACATTATTTCGAGGTACTTCATGAGAATAGTAGAACATGGCATAAAGCTGCCTCTGAGGTGAGGTCATTTATATAACACCCCAAGCATAACCTGGGTGTAGATAGAGATGTGAGGCCAGGTGACAAATAGCAGACATTTAGGAGTGATGCTCTGTATCTTCTTCATCTCGCGATCCATTATCGAGGGAGCAAGGAGAGAGAGATGTTGCCTGCCGAGAGAGAAGCAGCAGGCAGAGAACAAGCTAATGATGCATTGGTTCTGAGATGAGACGAGGTTGTGCCCCGAGGCCAGGTCGGTGCATGCAGAATGTGCAAGAGCTACTCACCTCCGCAGAGCAGCAGCAGGAAGTATCAACATCACTGAGTGGGCAGAGGGCAACACATACTGCGTATCAGCATGTAGGATCTGCCAGGAAACAGCAGAGAGAAACATGACCATGTGTCATAACCTATCGACCGTGTGATGTGTGACCACATCCCCGGTGTAACGTTTATGGTGTCACTGCAACAGGGCTAACGATGTGTCTGTGGTGTGAGATGAACTCTTTTCTGTCTTGCTCTGCTTTTATTGTTTTGCACGCATGCACAAAGTACTGTATTCAAAGTTGAGTTAAGTGTACACAGTAAGGATTTAATAGTGAAATTATACCTCAGACTTAAACACTATGCAGAGACAATACACAAGAGTTACACATGCACAATACCGGTGATAAATTAGATTATATCCCATGCACACATTATATATAGACAGATATATTTCCTAATAATTGGGAATAAAGTATATTCAGTCCCTCCTGGATTTTGCGATCGCAGAAATTAATGCAAAATCAAGCAAACTCCGCAATATTCGGAGGAGCTTGCAATTTTTCAAAATTACCACAGATTTTCCGCAGATTTAGGCCTGTCAGGTGACGTCATCACAACGCACATTCAGCCAAAGCCCTCTTCGATTCATGTGCATTGAAACATGAGTACAGGTAAAAGGTCTCATTTACAAACAAACATCATTGTGAAAGAATGTGCAAAACAATTTCGTGCAATTGCAATTTCACCAATTCAAGCAGTTTTCCACCAAAAAAACCACAAAACAAAAAGCTCTTTGAAAAAAGCTGCAGCAAAATCAAGCATTTTTGGCTGCAACAATCACAAAAAAACTCTGCGGAATCCTATACGGACTGTATATTGTTAAAATAAACCAAATTTGCAGTTATAAAGGTGATCATTGCAACTAGGACTATTCACGCTGCAATACTATATTGGCAGTATATTAGACTCTTATTCGGTTTATTTCAATGCTCACCATCTTCTAAGTTATATCATCATATTAGACAAGTTTTTTTTTTTTTTAATCCACTTCTTCAGTCTGATATTTTTCAGGCAAAAAGGCAAGTGTTTAAAGGTGGTTGATGCTTTGAGTCAAGAAATATCTTGCTACCTCAGTGACGAACTACATGAAGGTGATTTGCATAATCTGAAAAGAAAGTCCAGAAAATCAACTTAAGCAGCCCTGTAGCCAAACTCTGAATATGTGTAACTTTCCCAGTCTGAATATTGGCATAACCTTTTGGACTTAATAATCAATTATTTATTTTTGGCCAAAATATATTTTGGTCCACCTGAGTGGTCAGATATAAAGAATAGAAATTGTATTTTATGAATTCTGTGTACATTAGAAACTAGCTAAGCAAGCTAGCAGATTTGTAGATGGACAAATGCAGGCTGGCATAGAGAATCAAAACCATATGAAATTGTAAATTTCTGTTCTTACCAAAAACATACAGCAATATTCAGTATTTGTGACTTATTATTATTATTATTATTATTATTATTATTATTATTATTATTATTATTATTATTATTTTATTATTATGACTTGCTTCACATTGTATTTTAACTGTTTTATTCCTTAAAAATTATTATGCAGATCTGATCATTAATGCTGAATTTAAAGCATTTAAGAACCTTTTTTCCTCAGCCCTAGTTTTTAATGTGTGAGAGTTACACTGTGAAGTGTGTGTGTGTGTGTGTGTGTGTGTGTGTGTGTGTGTGTGTGTGTGTGTGTGTGTGTGAGCACACAGCGTCAGCCCTACAGGCAATCACTACTTCCAAAGCAGGAAAGGAGAGACAGAACATTGCACTGAGGAAATGAAGCAAGCTGGAGATGCAACTGCAGTCTGAGCACAGTTGGCTATCTCTTACACCTCAAAAACATCAGCTGGATAATTATGCATCGAGTGGGTGGAGATTGTTCACAGAATAAAAAAAAAAAGAATTCCAAATGGAAGCCTCAGGTGCAAGATGTAGCCATGGATCATAAATAATGTCTCAGATCCCCCCCCATGTTTGTGTTTATGAGCAGGGTGCCATTATTAATGCATGGTGTTCATGGCTCAGGTGTTTGGTTTCAGAACACACTGAGGTAGCTTTCCATTTCAGGCTGGCAATCAACAGAAATCTTGTCCAGTCTCACACACTGTAACATTCTCAGGCTTTTTTTATAATACCAGTACCTCACCTGGGGCTATTGCATTCACACTGACTTCTATAAACATTACATACGCTAGGATGAACAAGTTCTTATTTGCCAGACTTCAGGAAAAAGAAAACACTCAATACAAACAATATTTGAGCACAATCAGTAAAGGCTTATGCATTGAAAGAAGATCACTGATGTTTGTTCTGACATCGCACATTATATAAAAGTACTCTTTAACACGTTCTTAGGAATTTGTCATCATGGCCGCCTCATACCACTTTGACTATCATCAAATTTAGGCTGTGTTTACACTTTGATATGGCAACATTCTGAATTTTAATACACATCGACGGTACACGACCAGTGGCATATGCAGTTTCTCTAAATGTTGCCATAGTGATAGCATTGAGTACTGTACCTGAAGCATACAGCTAACTGCAATTACATTTTTTCATCTACGACAAACTGTTACTTATATCATATTTTACAACAAACAGGGACCTGTTATTCATGCACTGATTACTGAGATAGTTGGACATGATCCTACCACCACCATGCTTCACAGTGTGATGAGCAATGTTGAGTTTCCACTAAACATAATGCTTTGTTCCAAGGACAAGAAGTTCAATTATGGAGTCATCAGAATGCAGAACCTTTTCCAAATGCTTGCTGAGTGTTCAACATTCCTTTTGGCAAATTCCAAACATGCCTTTTGGCTATTTTATTTGTCACTGCAATTCTTTTATGAAGCCCAGTTTTGTGGAGTGTCTTCAGATCCATCAGAGTTACCCTTTGACCTCTTGGTTGCTTCTCTGACTAATACTTTTTCCTCTTTTTTGAGCTAACAATAGAAAACTACAAGGATGCACACAGCTAGCTAGCTTAACCTGCAGAAATATTGAGCTTACTCTGAGCATATACTTACTGCTAAAACATGGGGCACGCTGGTCAGACTGGTAGATCATCTTTGCTACTAAAGCTATATCACAGACAAGCTAAGGGCCTTGCTGAATGGCCCAGCAGTGGCAGCTTGGCAGGCTGGGATTTGAACTCATGACATTCCAATCAGTAGTCCAACATCTTATACTACCTGAAAAACTAGCTGATGGTGTTCCACACTTTTCCACACACAAAAAAAGAAATCAGCAAACAAGTTTAGTCCACATATTTGTGGATTTTTATCCTAATTTTCACATTTTCCCCCAATTACCACTGTCAATTCCCACCCACTAGCTGCCCTATAATGTGACTGATTCCAACCAGGAGGGTGAGGGTTAGCACGCGCTTCCCTTGAGACACATGGAACCATGAGCCTGACAAGGATACATCTCTTAATGAAAATGAATCAATGAACATATTGTTGTCTGAACACTTGTATCACTTGGTAGCTGATGTTTAGAGCGAAAAAAAAAGCAGCCAGAGAATCTGTTCCACACACGCTGGAGCCCACAGCTATTACCCCTGTAACCAGCAACAGCCTATTTGCTACCTATTGCTACTTTCCTATGCAGCATTTACGCTAATGTTCTACATAATAATGTCACAAATGTCTCCATACCTTTCATCTCTTCCCTCCAGCACTTTAGTTGAGTGAAACTGTTTTTTTTTTTGTTTTTTTTTTTAAGACTACCTCACAGGAGAGATGGCTGTTATCATGTTAATTACCCATTCCTGTTGGATGTCTAAAATTGAGAACAAATCCCCCAGAGACTGCAAAAAAGCAACAACCTGAAATAATCACTGCACAAACTATTCAGATCCCTCTGCATAGTAAAGCAGCTGAACATATTTTTCTCATCAGGTAGAGAGAGATGAATAAAGAAGGAGAAAATGTGTTTTTTGGATGTCTTATCTTATAGTATGTTATATACAAAATGTCTGAAAGCCATGTTATATAGTATATTTAGCTGTAGTAAGCCAGATAAGTGGTAAATCTTCAGGATTCGTCGACTTACCTTACTACAGCTACTACTGACAAATCAGCAGTGAAGCTGGTCATGATAAATGGGAGGACTAATACAAATTCTACTGCAGTAACTCAGTGTTACTATTATGAAACCATTATGGTCAGGGCTTAGAGGAAAGACTCTCAACATAAGCATAAAACTATTACACATACACACAGGAACACATACATTGGAAAATAGATAGGCATCACCAATCATAATTCATAACCTTTTTTAAGGCAAGCATTTCAAGTCCTCAAGTCTTCGGAATAGCAACACGGTAAACAAAAAAGCTGAACTTACTGTTAGCCAGATCTTTCATTCAAACTGGACAAAACTGAAGGTTCTGATGATTTTTCCCTTGTTTAAAGCACATTTTAAGTACATTTAATTTGTACTTTAATTGGACAAAATTCTCTTAGTCTATTTACTTCTAGTTTCTCTTTTTCGAAAACAAAATCAGTGATTGAGAAAATATTTAATGCTAACAAATACATTAAACAAGACCTTAAACCAGGTTTATCTCTGCTAATGACTGTATGTGCTTACTCTCCCATCTCTTCGCTCAACTTTATCAACTTTTCAACATATTTTGAGTCTGTACACTGGGTGATTTTGGGACTTGGCATTATTGAATAACACAAGGCCAACAACTGGTGTGTATATTTTTTTAGACCTGAGTCTGCCTTGCATCAAGTACAGGCAGAAGGTATTTATTTTAACCAGTGTTTCAGCACTATGAGATGTGAGCCCACGTGTGCTGTACTGTACCGTGGTGTGTGAGAAACTTGTAGCTTGTAGCTACACTACAGGTCTGGAGAGAAATTTAGATATAGTGAAAATGTTAAGTAGTTGGTACTATGGGCCATTTGAATATTATTTTTGCAAGTTCAGCATTGACATGTTTTAGAACTATTTTATAGTATACATTGCCTTGCAAAAGTATTCAGACCCCTGACCATTTCTGTGATATTACTGAATTACAAAGGGTACATTGACATTTCATTCTGTTTTATATTTTATTTTAAAACACTGAAACCCAAAATCAATTACTGTAAGGCGACATTTGATTTTTTATGAAAAATTTAAAAACCTGTGTAGTGAATCAGCTTTAAAAATGAAAGAAACGAAACAGAAGCACACGCTTGGATTCAAAGCACCTTTTTAAAGGAGACAAGAGTTTTAAAATGTAAAATATCTACCAGAATATGTAATGAAAATGACCTGCATCTCTCCACCAAAATATGTAGTGGAAATTAGCTGTTTGGGTTAATTTGATATATTCTCAACCATTTTACATAAGTAAAAATTAGTTGTTAAATTGAGCTATCTTTATTCTCCTCCAAAGATGTCGGAGAGATTAACAGATCAGCTCGTAAAGGGAAATTTGGCTAATTTATTTAATATAAATATAATAATTTATTCGTCCAGCGATAAGTTGAAACTAGTGTGTTCATTAATTATGCATTAGATATTACCTCCATGGCCACCGGCAATAATATTCTAAACATAGTGAAATATTATTTAAAGAGCATGTAGCAGAATCACAATTCAAGGCAATAGATACTTGTAAGCAATAAGAACACGTATATTTAAGAACAGATGAGACTTTATTGAACTACTCTATGACACAGAAACTAATCTAATATATAAAACACACGCACGCACACACACACACACACGCATACATAAACGGGTGATGATGAAGAGTGAATGAAGTTCCGAGTCTCTAGCGTTGCATGCTATTTCACAGACCATGATCTGAATGAACCATCAACTTATTAAGTTATCTTCACTTCCTTTAGAAGGGCTCCACTTATTATAGACACCAGATTAGGCTAAGGGCATAGCTGGCTCTGGGGAGAGGCAGTACCTTTGGTGTCTGGCATGCTGCATCCTACCTGGTAGGGTGGACGGGCATCACTGGTCCTCACCCATCCCCTAAATCTCTCACATGCTGGCTCCAAGCACCATGCCCCGGGAAACCGCCTCAGCTGGCGGGCTAAACCATGTGAGGGGGTGGTGTTTACACGGCACCACTGGGCGTATGAACCTCCTCGACAAAGGTCGCCGGCCACAGCAGATGAAGAACTTCAACTGTCACGTGTTACCCAGCCTTTGGATTATGGCTCCACTGCCTTGTGGATATTTTCGGGAGGAGAAAAGGCTATGGGAGTAAACCCAGAAACAAAATCCGGAGCGGAGCCCCTAAGGCGGTTGGACGTCGACTACGACTTCTCTCCAGCAGCTCCTGCAGCCAAACTGGTGCCAAATGTATCGCTCTGCTTTCCTTTGGGTAACATCAGCGAGGCCGAGAGGGGGATCCTGACGTCCGGGCAGCCCAGGATCTCCATACACTTCGCCCTGGAGAGGTCACTTCAGTGCTGTTGTCTACAGCGTCAGAAACAACAGGGAAGACAGCAGTTACGAGTTATAAGCCAGGGCCGATTGGCATAGGTCCAGGCACTACGGGTTGTCTCCGATGGTGGGAGGGACCATCACAGTCCCACTGGTCATCTACTGCCCGCCTCAAGCTGGGCAGCCCCCAGCCAGAAAGGTGCTGACCCGCCACAGTCTGCCTGCTTCAATGGGTGCTTGGAGCTAAGGAAATGACCGACAAGCAGACTGCAAACCTTGCACCAGGCAAAAACAGAAGAAAAGGAAGACCATCAATCTTGCGACTAGCAAGCTGGAATGTCAGGACAATGTGTCCTGGCCTCTCCGACGATCTACAACAGGTCAACGACTTCAGTAAAACAGCCATCATCGACCGCGAGCTCACAAGGCTCAACATCGACATTGCTGCATTGCAGGAAACCAGACTTGCATCAAATGGCAGCCTCAGAGAACAGAACTACACATTCTTCTGGCAGGGCAAGGAACCCGAGGAACCAAGACTGCATGGTGTTGGATTCGCAGTGAAAAATCCTCCACTGTCCGCTGTAGAACCACCACCCAGTGGCACAGCCCGCATCCTGTCTCTTCGTCTGTAAACTTCCTCAGGCCCAGTGAACATCCTGAGCGCCTACGCTCCCACACTCTGCTCTTCAGCCAAGACCAAGGACCAGTTCTATGAGGAGCTTGACACTGCCATCAGAGACATCCCTGTCACAGAACACCTGTACCTGCTTGGCGACTTCAATGCCCGAGTGGGTTCTGACCATGACTCCTGGCCCAGCTGCATTGGCCACTTCGGCATCGGCAAGCTGAATGAGAACGGACAGAGGCTCCTTGAGCTATGCTCCTACCATAACCTCTGCATTACCAACACGTTCCTCGCCACCAAGCCGCACCGCCGAGTATTCTGGCAGCACCCCAGATCCCGCCACTGGCACCAGCTGGACCTCGTCATCACACGGAGACCCTCACTGAACTGCGTTCTCACCACACGCACTTACCACAGTGCCGACTGCAACACCGACCACTCCATGGTTGGCAGCAAAGTCAGTCTCCAGCCCATGCGGATCCACAAATCTAAGCAGAAAGGTCGCCCTCAGATCAACACTGCCAGAACGGCAATTCCAGATCTGTGTGAATGCTTCGCCAACTCCATCGAGGATGCCCTCAAGGACTGCCATGCTGCTAATGCTGAAGAGAGATGGAGTCACATCCGTGATGCCATCTATAACGCCACAATGGACACCTTTGGCAAGAGAGAGAGGCAAAACCAGGATTGGTTTGAAGCCGGCATCGCTGATCTAGAGCCAGCAATCGAGGCCAAAATAGCAGCCCTGATCAACTACAAGAGGGAGCCTTCCGAGAAGACACTCACTGCACTCAGGAAGGCCAGGAACGACTCCCAACGGATCGCTCGGTGCTGCGCCAATGGCTACTGGCTCAACCTCTGTCATAGCATCCAACTCTCTGCTTACTGTGGCAACATTCGCGGCATGTACGACGGCATGAAGAGGGCCTTCGGCCCAAGCGTAAACAAGATCGCGCCTCTGAAGTCAGTTGCCGGCGAAATCATAACAGACCGCAGCAAGCAGATGGAGAGGTGGGCTGAACACTACCAGGAGCTCTATTCGAGAGAGAACGTGGTCACAGACACAGCTGCCGAGAGCACCGCCAACCTACCCATCATGGAGGAGCTCGACGTTCCACCCTCTGTAGAAGAACTGAGCAAGACCATCGACTCCCTCGCCTGCGGCAAAGCTCCAGGAAAAGATGGCATCCCACCTGAAATACTCAAGGTGGGAAAGAAGACTGCTCTTCTTCACCACCTACACCAGCTGTTGCAACAGTGCTGGGAAGAAGGGTCAGTGCCCCAAGAGATGCGCGACGCCAACATCGTCACTCTGTATAAGAACAAGGGTGACCACAGCAAGTGCAACAACTATCGTGGAATCTCCCTCCTCAGCATTGTTGGGAAGGCCTTCGCCCGAGTAGTCCTCAACAGATTGCAGTCGCTCGTGGAGTGCGTATACCCCGAGGCACAGTGTGGGTTTAGAGCTGGAAGATCAACCATCGACATGATCTTCTCCCTACGTCAGCTCCAAGAGAAATGCATCGCATGCATCAATGAATGCAATGAATGCATCCCATTCATCGACCTGACCAAGGCCTTTGACCAGGTCAGCAGGAAAGGCCTCTTCACACTGCTGCAGAAGATTGGATGTCCCCCCAAGCTCCTGAGGATGATCATGTCTTTTCATGAAGACATGCAGGGCACCGTACAGTATGACGGCTCTTCCTCGGACCCATTACCAATCAAGAGCGGCGTGAAACAGGGGTGCGTTCTTGCTCCGACACTCTTCGGCGTCTTCTTCTCCCTGATGCTGTCCTATGCCTTCAGCCAGTCAGAGGATGGAGTGTATCTCCACACCAGAAGCGATGGCAGCATGTTCAACCTCGCCCGCCTTCGAGCTAAGACCAAAGTGCGGCAGGTTCTCATATGAGAGATGCTCTTCGCTGACAATGCAGCTCTGATGGCACACTCTGAAGAGGCACTGCAGTGACTCATCAACCGCTTTGCACATGCATGCAAAGAGTTCGGGTTGACCATCAGTTTGAAGAAGACAAACATCATGGGCCAAGATGTGGGCAACGCCCCAAGCATATCCATCGGCGACCTCACCCTTGAAGTCATGGAAGACTTTACATACCTCGGCTCCACCATGTCCAGCAACCTCTCCCTGGACGCCTAACTCAACAAGAGAATCGGCAAGGCAGCAACAGCCATGGCTCGCTTGGCCAAGAGGGTCTGGGACAACCACACACTGACTACCAACACCAAGATGCAGGTGTACCAGGCCTGTGTGCTCAGTACGCTACTTTACGGCAGCGAAACATGGACTCTGTACTCCTGCCAAGAATACAGACTCAACACCTTCCACCTGCGCAACCTCAGAAGAATTCTGGGGATCACCTGGCAGGACCATGTCCCGAACAAGGTGATTCTTGAGAAGGCGGGAACCCCAATCATGTACGCACTGCTCACCCAGCGTCGCCTTCAGTGGCTCGGTCATGTCAGGCGGATGGAAGATGGGAGGATCCCCAAGGACATCCTGTACAGTGAGCTCACCACTGGCTTCAGACCTGCAGAAAGACCTGTTCTATGCTTCAAGGATGTCTGTAAGCGAGATATGAGGGCAGGCGACATCGACCCAGCAGGCTGGGAGTCAGTGGCTGAAGACCGCAGCAGCTGGAGAAGTGCTGTGAAAGCATGCACAAAGAGGAGTGAGGAGAGAAGAGACCAGCAGTGGGAAGAGAGGAGGGAGCGCAGACGGCAGAGGGCAGCATCAGTGCCCTCAGAACCAGGCACGGTTTTCACCTGTAGCAACTGCAACAGAGCCTGCCGATCCAGGATCGGACTGTTCAGCCACAGCAGGTTCTGCAACTCAACAACAGACTGAACCATGGCGCAGAGTTCCATTGTCTCCCGAGACAGACGGATGCCAAAAAAAAAAACATTAGCTAGATTCTGGGGTATTGCGCTTGCCTTAGCTGTGTTGAAGGGATTTCCTCATTATGTCATGGTGTCGTCAGCAGTCTGGTCGGTGAGAGGCGTCTCGGAAGACCAATCGGAATGCTGAGTGGAATGAAGGCGGGAGGCTTGAAAAGCAGGCGGCGACTATCGCTGGGTCCCCAGGCCGAGATAAACGTGATCTGATCTCCCCGACTTTGATTGGCTCTGGAGACCCTCCGCCGACCCCGTCCTTCAAAGCATGCCAAGAAGCAAGAGACGTAAGAGAGATCGAAGCAAGCGACAACCAGCAAAACTTGTGTTCTTAGGATTTTAACACTTCCTGGGCTAGTCCAGCCCAGAGTGCTTCCTCCAATCAATATTGTCTTTGGGCAGGTGTTAGTCAGATTCTCCACCTATTATGCTAATCAGCCCCTTGTCCATGTGGATCAGTGGTTCCACACTCTTCAATGATGAGTGGATTATTAAACTTTGTCCTGAAACTTTGCATGTACATATCAGAACAATCTAGACAAATGTCCTTACTCTTATGATTTAGGAACTCACTCAATGAACACATACATACCAAACAAGACATGTTTGACTATACTTAAAGTACATTACTAATATTTAAAACACAATGATCCTCTTAGGGCTACTACACTAATACATGATTAAATGGAATAATTAGTGGCAACTTAAAGGTGATACACATGAAGAAAATAGAACAACACATGGTAGGACATAGGTGATTGCAGTTCTTCAAAGATGTATTAATTCCCACAGTCGTTGCTCCTGGTAGGTGCAGATTGTGGAATGTGCGAGTCCTTGTGTGGAATTGTGGAATGTGTAATCTTTGTGAGTGAGTGAAAAGGTCTCTCCTTTCTTCCAGAATTTATTGGCCTTACTGGTCTGGCCCAAAAGGCCTAAATCACTGCATTTGAGAGCAGTTTCTGTGCTCGAGAGGGTTCAGCCCTGGGTCAGTGAGGCCTTTAACGCTTGCCGTGTTGGTTGAGATAAGGCAGATGCACACGCTGGATTTAAGTGGCTCCTGAGTGTCTGGGTGTGGATTCCTTGTTTTATGGCTCCCTGAGTGGAGACATTTTGGTCCAGAGTTTCTTGTGGGTTCTCTGGCTGAGAAGACCCATTGTTTTATTTCTTCTGGTTATAATTGTGTGAATTATATGATGCTGCTTGTGCTGAGGCATTACACTGCCTAAGTATTCACCCCCTGTGCTGATGGAAGGAATTGCCCTAATGAGGACACAATTACCTTACCACTGGCAGCCACCTGTGAATCATTAAAGTTTCACATTTTCTGCATAAAAACTCCATTGTTGAAGGCTCATAGGTCAGGCTGTGAATCTGAAGAGAAATAAAGAAAAATGAAGGAAAATGAAGACAATATATATCCACCAACTTACAGAGACTTTAATGTCACATCACAGATTGCACAGTTTATCCAGGACAAAATGTATAAAATAATAGAGGGAAATTCTTACATTCTGAGAGCCTAAATCATGCAGTCAGTTGAAAGAATAGACTGTTTATAATGTAACATTTTTGTAATGTATAAAATATAAATATGTTTAATCATGGATTGCACTGAGTGTAAGAGTGTAATGTGTGAGTAAGTACAAATATAAACTATGAGGATAGAGAAGTAAAATAAATAGGTGCATGTAAACTTTATGTAAAGTGTCATGTGCAGTCTGTGCATTACAATACAGAGATGCAGTGTACTGTAGGTTATGAGTCTTATGGCTTGTGGGGGAAAAAAAAACCTGTATTTGAATCTCTTAGTCTGAGTAGTGATGCAACGGAAGGATGTAGCGTGAGCAGGTTGTGGTTTGCATGCATGTTTATAATGATTTATGAATACAGGCTTCATAGAAAGTTACCAAATACCAGAGGATCTTTCAAAAAAGGATCTTGTTTCTGTTTTTCTTAACAATTATAAATGCTCATATGAGACAGCTTTCCAAAGTGCATTTGGCACCATATTTGGGTTGCTTTCAAGAACTGCATCCTGTTATAAAATGTGTGGCTTGTTTCTAGGAAATTCCCTTTTTTTGTCAGTTCCTATACAGAGCGTTTGATCTGCATTCACCCATGAGCAAATAATTATATCTTAGATTACTGGATAATCAGTCAAAATTAGAACATCCTGCACTTTAGAGATTAAAGAGCTATAGTCTGATATGGCATCTACAGTGCCCTCCACTAATATTGGAATCCTTGGTAAATATGAGCAAAGAAGGCTGTGAAAAATTGTCTTTATTGTTTAACCTTTTGATCTTTTGTTTAAAATAATCACAAAAATACTCTGCTCTCATGGATATCAAACAATTGCAGAAAAAAAACAAACAGGTTTTTGTTAAATATAGGTGTGCAACAATTATTGGCACCCTTTTAGTCAATACTTTGTGCTACCTCCCTTTGCCAAGATAACAGCTCTGAGTCTTCTCCTATAATGCCTTATGAGGTTGGAGAATACATGGCAAGGGATCTAAGACCATTCCTCCATACAGAATCTCTCCAGATCCCTCAAATTTTGAGGTCTGCACTGCTTGACTCCCCTCTTCAGTTCACCCCACAGGTTTTCTATAGGTTTCAAGTCAGGGGACTGGGATGGCCATGGCAGGACCTTGATTTTGTGGTCAGTAAAGCATTTTTGTGTTGATTTTGATGTATGTTTTGGATCACTGTCCTGCTGGAAGATCCAACCACAGCCCATTTTAAGCTTTCTGGCAGAGGCAGTCAGGTTTTCATTTAATATCTGTTGATATTTGATAGAGTCCATGATGCCATGTATCCTAACAAAATGTCCAGGTCCTCTGGCAGAAAAACAGCCCCAAAACATTAAAGAGCTACCACCATATTTAACCGTGGGCATGAGGTACTTTTCCATATGGCTACCTCTCTGTGTGCGCCAAAACCACCTCTTTATTTGCCAAAAAGCTCTATTTTGGTTTCATCTGACCATAGAACCTGATCCCATTTGAAACCCTTCCAAACAACTTGTGGTGATGTAGGTGACTTCAGATTGTAGTTTTGGAGTCTTTCTAACCCCAAGACGCAACTAACTTCTGCAGTTCTCCAGCTGTGATCCTTGGATCCTTGGACATCCTCTTCACAGTGTGTTGAGACAATACAGACACACGTCCAATTCCAGATTGATTCATAACATTTCCAGTTGACTGGAACTTCTTGATTATAGCCCTAATGGTGGAAAAGGGCATTTTCAATGCTTGTGCTATTTTCTTATAGCCACTTCCCATTTTGTGAAGCCCAACAACCTTTTGCTGCACATCACAGCTATATTCCTTGGTCTTACCCATTGTTATGAATGACTAAGGGAATTTGGCCTATGTGTCACCTCATATGTATACCCCTGAAACAGGAAGTCATGGATGAACAATTTCTGGTTCCTAGTCACCCAGGTGTACAAAAAAAAAAGTAAAATATCAATGGGAATATACTTTAAATATATTTTTCTCATATGAATTCATAGGGGTGCCAATAATTGTTGCACACCTATATTTAACAAAGATATTTTATTTTGGATAAACCTGCATTGTGTTTGCAATTGCATGTGATATCCATGAATATTTCTGGTGAGTTTTCTTAACAAAAGATCAAAAGGTTAAACAATAAAGACAATTTTCACAGCCTTATTTGCTCATATTTACCAAGGATGCCAATATTAGTGGAGGGCACCATACATTTTCTGCTTTAAAGACAAAATAATGATAATTGATAAACGTCATTGTCTTTGGTGAAGTGCCTAGCTATAGATAATGCATCAAGTGCTGGCGTATTGTACTTCCATGCTTTGATCGTCTCTCCTTTGAGTACCATCTCCCTGTACCTTTCATACAAAAAAAAAAAAAATGAACATGAAGACTGTCAAAGCCCGTTTGATCTCGGCTGAATTAGTGACATCTCAATACCTGCTGTCAGTGTATCCATCAACTTTGTCATTGAAGCCTCATTTGTATTCCACTTGCTAAAGGAGAATGATAGTGCTTTCCTCTTATCATAGCTCATTTGCTTGATTTTACTTCTACTTGGAAGCGGATTGCATAAATATTTATGATGGCAGTTGGGACTCTGTTTTAAATGGAACTACAAAAATAACTAAACATTTCTCGAACTATTTGCTGCCTTAAATGATAGAAGTTTGTTGATAGAAATACATTCACATTTGGCAAACGCCCTTAACCAGAGCAACTTGCATTTATACAGCTGAGCAGTTAAGGGCCTTGCTCAAGGGCCCAACAGTGGCAGGTTGGCAGTTCTGGGATTTTAACTCATGACCTTCCAATCAGTAGCCCAAACTCCTAACCACTGAACTACCACTGCCAATATCACCTTAATGTACCCTAATGTCATTCATTTAAAAGTGGTTGTTTTGCCTTGGCAAGATCAGCATATTGGTGCAGCGGGCAATGTTTCTTTGTCACAGCATCAGTGTATTGTATTCGATCCTGAGTTTGGATTACTGTCTGTCTGGAGTTACGCATGTTCTCCTGGTGTCCATGTGGGTTTCCGTAGGGTTCTATAGTTTCCTCCAACCTCCCAAAAACATGCCAGAGACTCTAAATAGTCCCAGGCATGAATATGTGTGGACTGGCATCCTGTCCTGGGTGTAGCTTACAGTATAATAGCAATTTTCTGAACAAAGAGGGTGAGAATCCAAAACCTTACATCATGTAGCTTTAAACTGTATTCATGGCTAAGTGGGAACAGTGAAGTGTTTCATTAAAAGATTCATTAGAACGGATCTCCAGCTCACACACATTTCCACCTGGAACATCAGTTTCCCAAGATCTCAGACTTCTCTGAGTTGACAGCATTTCAACATCCTGCAAAAGTGAGAACAAATAATAGTATGCAACATTCCTGTTATGAAGATGTTTCTCTTTCTGTGGGATCTCCTTTAAATACAGCAGAAAAGATGGATAAATGTGTGTAAACTGTAGATTTTCTTGTTATTTTCAGCACTGTTGCCAGTAGTATCCACAGTCTACATCCTACACTTTTAAAATAAATGAAGCAATAACCAAACACCTCATCCTGGGCATTATAAAAAAGGCTATTTGAGAGTTTTTTTTATATCCTCACAGAAGCCAAACAAGCAATAAGTTACTGTAAGTGTGCTTTTTTCATGACCTTCCCACCACCAGAGCACTGAGATAAGGCTCTGAGGTGGTTTGACTTCAGAAAATAGGTAACCAGAACAGGCAGAGGAAAAGATGGCAGAGGAAAAAAAGGGAAGCAAATTGCGAGAAGGCAGTACTTATTGTTTGTGGACCACATCACCTTGCGGTATCTACTTATTTTCCTTGTATTTTCTTTGAAATCTGTAAAGCTTGTTCTTCTTCTTAATGTTATTATTATTATTATTATTATTATTATTATTATTATTATTATTAACTGAGAAAAGATAGAGATCTCTCATACCAGCTCTTTGACATTTGAACCGAATATTTGATGCTGAAACTGAATATTGAATATATATATATATATATATATATATATATATATATATATATATATATATATATATATATATATATATATATATATATTTATAGCATTTAGCATACGCCCTTATCCAGAGTGACGTACAAGAGTGCTTTAAATTCTCCATCAATGAATATTTCATTTCTGGTTCGTACGACTACAACGAAGTGCACTGAACACAAACCTGTTGAAAAGAGAGCAGCTGTTAGGAAGGTTTTTTTTTTTTTTTTTTTTTTTTTTTGAAAAAAGAAGAAGAAAACACTAATTATCAAGGGGTAAGTATTTAAGAAAGAGGTATGTCTTTAGGCATTTCTTGAAGATAGCCAGCGACTCAGCTGTTCTGACATTGATGGGAAGTTCATTCCACCACCTTGGTGCCAGAACAGAGAAAAGTCATGAGGCAGATCTACTCATCCTGAGAGAGGGCGGGACCAGTCGAGCAGTGCTTGTTGACCTGAAGGAGTGTGGTGCGGTGCGTGGGGTGATGAGAGCTCTAAGATAAGAGGGTGCTGTTCCACTTTTGACTTTGTAGGCAAGCATCAGTGTTTTGAATCTGATGCGTGCCGCTACTAGAAGCCAGTGAAGGGAGCACAGCAACAGGGTGGAGTGAGAGAACTTAGGGAGGTTGAAAAGAAGTCATGCAGCTGCATTCTGGATCATCTGTAGAGGACGGGTGGCACTCAAAGGTAGACCTACCAGGAGTGAGTTGCAGTAGTCTAGTCTGGAAATGACAAGAGACTGCACAAGCAACTGAATGGCCTGTGTTGTTAGAATTCTTCTAATGTTGTAAAGGATAAACCGACAGGACCGTGTTAGATTAGTAATATGTGATGAAAAGGACAGTTGATTGTCCACGATTACCCCAAGGTTACGAGCAGTAGTTGAAGGAGAGATCATGGAGTTGTCCAAGGAGATCATGAGATCCTGGCATGGGGACGAATCTCCTTGGATGAAGAGCAGTTCAGTTTTGCTGGGGTTGAGTTTCAGCTGATGAGCTGTGTAGCAAATGAGATTTAAAAATGAAACGAAACAAAAGGCGCACGCTTGGATTCGAAACACGTTTTTACCATGAGACAAGGGTTTCAACGCATGCCACATTATCTCCGCCAGTTGTAGCGAATCATATGAATCTGAAATGTTTAAAATATATATTCTCCACCAATTTATGTAACGCATTAAAAGATGTTTAACACATTTAAATGTATTCTCCACCAGTTTATGTAAGGAATTAGCTCCAATGGCATGAAATATATCTATATATCTAATCAATGCGTGTTATGACCAGTTATAAATATACATCAGCCATAATAAGGGAATTAATGCAAGTGCACATATACATATAGATAATCAATTACAATGTATTATAATTAATTATGACTATATATGTGGTCTAGATCAGCTTTTAGGATTAGCTGTAGTCTAGTTTTAGAATTATGAACTCTAAAGAGGGAGTTTATCCTTCTGGCTAAGAAGGATTCCCCGTTTCGAGAGCGTGTAGCGCTTAAGGGACTCATCATGTGACCAAAACAGAGACAATCAAGTGTGGTGATAATAGATTTTAATAACTAAGTGTAACTATGGATACACACAACTAACTCTAAGCAAACAATGCATATGTACATCTATATACAAGAAAAGAGAGAGTATAGAGAGAAAGTAATGAAAGGAAGAGGGTAGCAGACAAAAACACAAACAATTAGCCTTTTCCAAAACCAGCAACGAATCAGAATCTCCTGTGAACAGGGGTACAATCTTAACGCATATACAGATCCATTAACTATACTTGCATGGCTTAGGTGTTGTTGGTTTGAAAGTTTTGCGCGAGGTCGTGTCGAGTTCGCTGGTTCGTCGAGCTGTTTAAAAGGCGTGGGCCGTGAGGCAGTTGCATCTTTGTTCCAGAGAGAGAGTGGCTCCCTCTTCCCGGGGCACGTGGCCCTGGGGGAGGGAAACTGGAAAGAGTAAGACTGAAGTGGATCTGAAGAGACACTGAAGAGAGTGAAGAGAGAGTGAAGAGAATCTGAAGAGAGTCTGAAGAGAGAGTTTCAATGCATGTTGTTGTTTTAAAGACAACACCAATGCACACGCCTCTCTGGGCTAGTGGCCAATCAGGAAGCTGGATTTGTTGGCGGGAGGGTCTTCCTGTGTGTCCTCTTAGAGTGGATTTCCCATCTGGGGCGGCGCCAGTTTAAACTGTATTATATATGCAATTAAGAAAAGGTATGAAATAATGTATCCCATTGCAATATGATATGAATAATCAATCAGAGCATCAAGAGACGATTAACTACATACCAAATTCGATGGACTTATAAAGAATATTACAGGTAAAACATGGTTACAGACATTTAAAATCATATCCTAAGTTAAGCTATCTAAAATCGTTATAGTTATGTTACATAAACACACAATATATGTAAACAAGATAACATCACACTATTTAGACATCGAATAATTACATATAATTACATGTTACATTGAAAGAGATCCTCCCATTGTGTGTGTGTGCTTTGTGTGTGTGTGTGTGTGTGTGTGTGTGTGTCTGAAGATTGTGTATGACTGACAGATTAAAACAAACAAACAAACAAACTGTTAGAGCTGATTTTTGCCCTGTAAACCTTGCGATTTCTCTTCCTGGATTTTTGCCCTGTAAACCTTGCGATTGCTCTTTATTTATTATGTTGATGTTTTCACTTTTGAATGTGCCTGATGTTTTTTCGTTCCTAATAAACTGACCACTTTCCCCTGCGAGTGCATCCTACCTGACTCTTCACCCAAGTAACGTAACACAAACAAACAAAAAACATCATTGTAGTAAAATTATGAATTTTTAAGATTTCTCTTTTCCTTAGATATTCTAGTTTTGGAGATGGATGTGTTGGATAGAAGTATATTACAGATATCAAGCAATGATTTTACATAGTGTGATTAAATTGTGCCAAATAATAAGGCTACATAAGGTTACATAAAACAACAGAATTATGAAACACAGACTACAATCAAAGTCTGAGGTGCTCAGAGGCCATGATTGAATTAATGCTAAACATCTTTCGTCCTCTTTCTCAGCCCACTAGATAATACTGAAGGTGGACAGGAAGCAATCAAATTGCTATTCCAGTCACCTTCATTATTCATGAAGGGACAGAGGTTTTGTAGGATTCTTATTAAATCACTCCTATTCAGACCTAAACAGTCTCAAGAGAGCTGGAAACAGCCAAAGCAAATTAAATCTGATCCACGTCAGGAGGTCAGACTTCGACTTACGCTGTCCCGCACTGTCTACATAAAACACCTTCACGTCGTTCACACTATGTGCCACTTCAGTGAGTCTAACAGAATAATATCCTCCTCCAGAAACTTTTAAGATACAGTTACCATTCGACCTGAAAAACTGTCGTAAAGTGAAGGTGCAGGAAGCGAGTGCATACTCTAGAGTCAAAGTATTCTGGAAGATGAAAACATTTTCAAAAATTCTGAAAAACAGACCAAGGTGAAAAAGAGAGAAAGTACAGATGCTTTATGGCAGTTTCAAATGCTTATTTGTGGGTGGTTAGCATAACACACATACAGTGAAGGGAAGACAGGCATATATATATATATATATATATATATATATATATATATATATATATATATATATATATATATATATATATATATATATAGTATATAACATATATAATGACTTTTGGCTTTGTACTTATAAATATGAACAAAAATATATGTATTCATAAGCCTAAGCAAAGAAAACAAAATTGATAGGGAAATATAGTGTTCAGAAACTATATTAAAATATATATGTAAAGGTAACTTAAAAATAAATCAAGTTCTAGATATAAATGCCATTATAAATGTTGTTATTATAAAATATGTTGCTATTGCTTGGGAAGATTTCACGTAACAAATAGCAATCATGGTGAAAGCAAAGGAGCTTCCTGAAGATCTTGTTATTAAACAATGCTAGACAAGAAAAAGCTACAGAGCCTTAACAAAGACCTTAAACATCCCTTTCAGTACAACTGATTCAATAACATGCAGGTGGAAAGTTAATGGATCCACAACTAATCGTCCCTTGAGGGGTACGCCATGCACAATTCCACAACACACTCTCAGACTAATGGTAAGGTAAGTAAGACAGAAGCCAGCAGTCACTTGAAAAGAGTTGCAGGATGACCTGAAAGCAGCAGGAACAATAGTTACATAGAGAACAGTGAGCAATGAATGGCAGTGCAGTCATCCTAGACGTCATACAAAACCCTTCTGCTAAAAAAGAAGCACAGAGACGTGTGTCACACCCAGTGGTGTAATGTAACAAAGTAATAATACTTCGTTACAGTACTTAAGTATTTTTTTGGGAGACTCTGTACTTTACTTGAGTTTTTATATTTCTGTCAACTTTCACTTTTACTCCACTACATTTCCTAAATAAAATGTATACTTTTACTCCGACACATTTCCCAAAGCATCTTCATTACTATAAAATAAAATTGGAAGAACACAGACCGCAAGCAAGCAGATTTGACGAATCAGTGGTCCAGGTTTAGTAGACTAGCTCTGGAGAAACCGAGAGAGTGAGTGACAGATGTGGTGAGAGAGTGACACACTTGTTGCTCAAACTGTGTATAGTACAATATTAAAGTTCTGCCGAGAGCTTCAGCATGAAGACTTTGTTTTGTAGGCTACATTTTTAAGGTGGTGTACATGCTTAAAAAGAATAAACTTTTTGTATTAACAGCATTTATTTGTACTTTTACTTCCAATACTTAAGTACATTTAACATAAAAAAAATACTTTTCATACTTAAGTACAATAGATATCAGATACTTTAAGACTTTTACTCAACTAATAATCTAAAAGGTGACTTTAACTTCTACCGAAGTCATTTTCTGGTAAGATATCTGTACTTTTACTCAAGTGTGGCTTTCAGGTACTTCATCCACCACTGGTCACACCAACATTTAGACAAAGCAGAACTCTTTTGGAACAAAAGACAAAACAAAAATATAACTCTGAGACAATAATTCAGCTTGTCGTATTTGGAAAAAAAAGGGTTGATCCCAAGAAAACCAAACCCACAGTGAGGCACGGTGGTGGGTTGCTTCTCTGCAAATGGTACTGGGGCACTACATGTCATCAAAGTCAACATGAATGGAGCGAAGTACTTGTAATATGATGTACATGTTAGAGGAGAATTTCATCTCAGATTAGAGGAAATCTCTCTAATAAAGAAACTGAAGAAACTGAATCTGCAGAAAAGATTCAACAAGACGTTTCAACAAGACATCGATCCCAAACATACAGCCGAAATAACTCAAGACTGGTTTCTTATTTTTATACCTAGTATAGTTTTTCTATTATTTATAAGTGAGTAAATAAACAAGGCTATGGGCAGTGAATGTCAACAATCAAAGGCAACATGATTTATTTATTTTTTCTGTTCTAGTATTCAATCTGCACTTTGTTAAATTTGCACAATACTACTAGTTACACTTGTGGTAAATGCTAAACTGCATTTTGTTGCTGAGTACCTGTACTGTGCAATGGCAATAAAGTTCTATCTATCTATCTATCTATCTATCTATCTATCTATCTATCTATCTATCTATCTAAAAAAGAGGGTGAAGGTGCTTGCATGGCCTAGCCAATCTCCTGACTTTATTTATGGAGGATTTTGAAATTTTGAGTTCACTGAAAACGATTTGCCTAGATGAATGATCCACAGTTGAACTACAATGCTGCAAAAAGTGAAATATTGCCTACAGCAACTTTTTAATAAAGTACTACTGTTGGTCATTTGTGGTGAACAAACACTTTTTTTCCCTACCAGTGTTGTTTATTTTTTTAAATATCTTTGTCTATGCTTACGAACACACTCTGTTGTATAGATTTTTACGTACAGAGGCAAAATACATTATTTGTGTACATTTGAAGTGGATATATTCACTAGTATTATATTATTATTATTTTTTTTAAATGCCTGAATACTTGGTTCCCCTCACTGTATATATACTGTATGTTGTGCCAACACCTGCCCCTGTGGACGACCTGCTACTGTTTGTTATACATTTATTTCTCCAGCAAATAGTATATCTGATTAAAAATATTTGTATTATTACAATATTAATACAATATTATTACAAATATTAGTAAATATTTGTGTTACAGAGTCACTTGTCTGCCAGACATTGATGAATGAAAAATGTATAGCCTGGGCATTTATTCTGTTTGTAATGATTTGTCCACCACTCATTTTTAATCTGTGATGAGTATCGTTTTATATCTGTGATAACTGCAGTTCTTTTCTTTCTTTTTTTTAAAAATTTGAATTCAGTATCAATATCCTGTTATGCAGTTTGAGAACAAAGCTGTATGGGAAGAACACTGACATCAGAGGCCATTTATATAAGTTTACTGCATCAAGTCTCTACAAATGCACACTGTCCTGAACATATCCATGAGGGAAGCAATCTTTCTGTATCTCTGGCTCGCTCCCAGGCACTTAGACTGCCAGGGTATTTTTCTGGTACTGATTGGTCGAAAGTAGGAGAATGTGCTGATGCATCCATATACAGCCACTTTATTCCTTACAGTCCTGATTGATGGTAAAAGGACCTGGAACTTCTGTCAGGACTCTTATACCCACAGAAACCTCCTGAGACCAAACCAGCTGCCAATTACCTTCCTCAATAACGTACACTGGCTGTCTGAGGCACGGCAAACCACCCACCGTCCACAAAGTCTCGGGCCAGGATGTTATTAGAGAAAGCAGCAGCAGCCTCAGTATTGAGAGATAGAAAGCACTGCACTTTCTCTACCTCTCTCTGTGATGACATTCACCAAAATCACCAACATCCTAGTGCACTTTGCAGGATGTTTTTGATTTTTGATTGCACACTGGATTCTCAATTACGGATGACTAAGGATGACTTAACATGGGGGGAAAAAGTCTGATTGTGTTGGAGGAAAATCACACCAATTGACTGAAGAGCCATGAGCTCAAGACAGTGGTGTAGCCAGGAATTAATTTCAGGGGCAGGATGAAATGTGCTAAATAAAATCACTGTGTGATCTGTATCATTAAATTGATAAGTGTAACATGCTCATGCATTTGAATGGTGCTATTCAGAATTTGTCAATTAATTATTTAAGGCATGATCTACCGTTAACCAGTCCTGCCATTTTAATAATGTTAACAGGCATAGGAAATAAAATATCTTTATGACAGTTGCATTAAAAATGATTAAAAAGAACATGCTAGTAATAGGTGAAAAATAACATCTTACCTCATAAAACCACATCTTTGCTTCATTTTCTCCTCCTGCAGTAATTCACTTAATTCGCTTGGCATTCACCTCTATGTCCCTGAGCCCAGTGTGGAGCTAGCTAGCTAATAGTACGCAAACAAAAATGTGAAAAATGCTTGATCCTCACCATGGTAGCCAATAAAATGTGATTAAACAAACTAAGATTCAGGGGCACATAATTATGTAGGAACCGTAATGTTAACTTTGGAATGGTCCTAACATTTTCAAGGGAGGTTTCAAACCTGAAATCATAAATTCATAAGTTCACATGTCCTCCATTGGACACACGGAATATAATTTAGTGTGAAAGGACAGACAGGCAGTGTGCCTGTCGAATCCCTTGTGAGTTAAACATTCATTTTTATGTGGGGCCGGTACAAAGGTACTCGGGTCTCATGCAGGGAGCACTGTATAATTTCTTTCACTCTCAAAACCAAGGCCATTATCTTCATATCTTTTTGGGTTCAGGCTTTGTGTCAATTTGGTGAATAAAGTGATTTTGATTTTGATTCCGATTCCCACTTACCGTATAGCCTTCAAAAAGTATTTAACCAGAATGTACTGCATTCACAATTGTCCTGAAAGCTCCACTTTCTCAGTGTGCTGATGATTTGCTCAAAATGACTCACTCTGCATTCCACCGTTCATCCAACAAAAAAAAGCACCTTCATTTTCAAATTGTTCAAATTTTCCATCGCCAGTTGTTCTTTTTCATTCACTTTAAGACTTTTGTTCTGTTGAAATGCTGTTGAAATGTTAATTTGCTAGCTCTTTAAGGTCATGAGCATTGTTGGTGAAAATTCACAAGAAGAGCTTACATTTGTCATTGTTTTCACCTTCTACCATCATACAGTTGAATCATATAAACAATTTTTGATTGTTTGTGTACTCAAAACAATATATTATCACCACATTCAAACTTATTTTCTTGAAGTGAACATAAATGTGGTATCATGTGAAAGTCTGAAATCTTTCATCAATGATCTGTTGAATGGGCTTGAGCTATGACTGAGACACAATTTGTATAAAATTAAAATGTTCACTTTAAAGCATCACATAGTTTAATTATACCAACACAAATATATAACAAAATGGTTAATTAGACAAAAATGCAGCTTACTTAAGCTGTACTCGCATCCTTCCTAGTAATATATTGGCTTCTGTTCAAACATGAGCCCTAATTACAAGGATTTAATTTCACATAAATGCATTTGTTTAAGGGTTTTAAAGAAAGGTCCACCCATATTGATCTTTATAATTCAAATATAAGCTTCATAACTTTATTTGCAGGTGGGACATGTCCCCACCACTTTTTAAAAGCCACTGAAAATAGTTTGCAGAAAGTATGTATAAAAGGAAAACCATCTACAAACCATCATTCTTCATAATATAATTCATACATGTAACATAAACTTTATTTGCTCCGGCGAGAACATCAGCTCTTTACTACAGGATAAACGATGAATAGTAAAACTCGTTGCAAAATGTTACAAGAGCATATTTGCTGCTACTAGAGAGTGGCTAGGGTTTCGCGAGATCTAGCCACACACAATGATTCAACGCATTTACATGTGGGGTGGGGGATGGTAACACAAGAGGGAGATTTTATAAAACAAAAAAAATTACAATAAAGAAACATCACACAATTTCATTTTTTAAAATTATTTATTGAAATAATTTAATATTTAAAACAATTTAAACACAAATTGGCTTTCATTCATGTTTTACACTATGTTTTGAGTAGTTCACGATTGGTTGAACTTGACTGAGTTCTTGATTCACTAGCCCGGCAGGCGGGCTTTCGCTCTATTATTTGATTGGATAGGGGAAATTGATTTGGGTGTGAGTCTGACGGACGTAATTCTGCTAAGTTCGGCATCACACCTGCTTTAGCTAGCAGGTGTGAATCTGAGTCTTAGTAATGTGAGCAGGTGTGAATCTTAGACTTAGTAATCTTAGAAGTAGAATAATACACACAAGAATTGTGCAGTTAATGGGTACATTGCAGCTGAGCTGACAATGTAAAGGTAAGTTCGCTATTTATCTTGGGTGTTTTGATTGGTCTGCTGTATGAATTTGCTAGGCGTTGTGAAAATATTTCATATAATGTTTTGGTCATTCTGATTTCTATTTGTGATGCATATGTACATCAATGCAATGTTTAAAGTGGAAATTAAGTGTATTTCCAATTCTAATCACAGTCCCCAAGGATTATTATTTTTTTTTTTAAAAGGTAGAATGGTTAGTGACCGCCATGAATTTATGTCCCCACCACTTTTCAAAACAAAGAGACGCCAATGGTTCATAATAATTTTTTATTGTTGTTGTTGTTGTTGTTGTTGTTTTGTTTAAGCTCTATTTTCACTTTGGTTGCCAGTTTCCTACATTACCCATACTGCCATTCAACTATCCACTGATAGTGGCATCACTAGAATTTAGCCTTTTCTTCATCAGAGAAGATGCAGTGGTGCTTCAGTGCTTTAGTCTGTCCAGCTCTCTCACCTCCTTATCTGTACACTCAGCTCAAACAGATCAGCTTCCAAAGCGTCAACTTTCACGCTAATACCACCATCAGCACCATGATACTTGTCATCTCGTAGATCACTGACGAGATGAGCAGAGTCTCTGCTCATCAGAGTAGCTGCATTGCATTCTGGGACTTCTGTCTCCACTACTTCTAAATTTGATTCCTCATTCATATGAGCTGGTAAATGGTAAGTGAGAAAAGAAGCTTTTTTTTTTTTTTTTTAGGTTTTAGGATAACCTGAATATTGTTATTTACATTTGAGGTCATTATTTCTCCTATTGAACATCAGTGTAATGTAACCATCAGTGTTCTTACAGCAAAATCAAAAATGTATCAACACCCAGCAAATTAACACCAGAATCACTATACACATAGCAAATATTTCAATATAAACATACAGTATTTAATGTGAGTCAGGGTGGAGTCTTCCTTCAAGGCTGTGGTACATCCTCACTATTTTCTCCGCTTCATAATGGAAATCATTTGGAATAAGACCACATAGCAAGGTCAGCATACGGACTAAATATTAATTTTGATGAAACCGCCTGTCTTAGGGCATTTTAATTTACGTAATAAACAAACATGTCTCCAAATGACTTTAGTTGACATTTGTTCAGGACAACCTTGTCAATATCCAGCTCAGAAGAAAAAAAAAAAAAACTATTACAAATTAAACCGATGACATTTTCTTTTAGCATGAAATCTGACAGTTGTTTTTCTAAATTATTCATCATCGCTTGTTTTCACATTCTGTGTAAAGCTTTTTTCCCTGTTTTTGGTTGGGCCAGCACAACTTATCTCTGACAGCACAATGATAAACAACACATCATGAAATCCACAGAGAAAACTAATTTCAGTCAATTATAACCAGTTGCCATGCACACAGACCCAGAAAAATGATCATCTCTCTCTCCCTCTCTCTCTCTCTCTGTCTAAGAAATATTCCAGCTGTGTACATATCAGTGTTTCACACATGCCTCGCACTGATATCTGCATAACAATGCTGAATATCTCATCTTGTATTACATCAATGGACCATCAGGTGGTGAATAATTATAATGAGCTTTCCACAGCATGTGATACACCGAGTAGAAGAATACACATCCACACATGGTAAGGAAGGAACAGATATAATAATTCAACAAGAAAATAAGGACAATTGTGGATTTTCCAACAAAGGGGAAAGCTGTGAACAAAATAATGTCTCCAAAATGTTCCTTTTACACAGGAATTTGTCATTTAGAGCATTTTACCTACAACCCCATTTCCATAAAAATGATTTTTTCTAAAGTGCAATTAAAACAAAAATGTGATTTGTCAAGTCTCTTGAAACTTTAATTAACTGACAAAAGTACAAAGAAAAGATATTCAATGTTTTCACTGACCAACTTGTAATTAATCAAAAGCATTACTAGCATTATTCTTTTCCACCAGAATAATGAAATGGATCAACTTTAAACATGAAACGAAACAGAATCGCACGCTTGGATTCGAAGCACCTTTTTAAAGGAGATGAGTTTTAAAGCGTGCCCGCCTTATCTACCAGAATGTGTAGTAACTCGGGTGAATCTGCAACGTTTAAAAATATTCTCCACCAGTTACAATTTATGTAACAAATTTAAAAAATGTTTAACACGTTTAAATGTATTCTCCAATTTATATAAGGAATTAGCTCGAATGGCATGAAATATATCTATATATCTAATCAACGCGTGTTGTGACTAGTTATAAATATACATCAGCCATGAAAGGGAATTCATGTAGGTACACATATACATATAGATAATTAACTACAACAGATTATAATTAATTATGATTATGTATGTGGCCTAGATCAGCTTTATGACTCTAAAGAGTGAGTTTATCCTTCTGGCGAGGAAGAATTAACTCACGAAGTTTGTTATTAAAGATTAGAGCGGGTAACGAGATCTTATGCAGAGTTTAATTACCTCATCACGTGACAAAACAGAGAAAATCAAAAGTGGTTATAATAGATTTTAATAACTAGATGTAACTATGGATACACACGACTAACTCTAAGCAAACATACATATGTACATCTATATACAAGGAAAGAAAAGGAATAGAGAGAAAGTAATGAAGCAAAAAGGGAAGCAGACAAAAACACAACTAATTAGCCTTTTTCAGAAGCCAGCAACGAACTTAATTCTCCTGTAAACACAGGGGTCCAATCTTAAATGTGGGTATAGGTTCATTAACTATACTTGCATAGCCTCAGTTTTGAACGTTTGCGCGAGGACGTGTAGAGTTCGCTGGTTCGTTGTGCCGTCTGGAAAGACGTGAGCTGTGAGGCAGTTGCATCCTTTGTCCGGGAGAGAGAGATCCTGGCTTCCTCTTCCCGGGGCACGTGGCCCCGGGGGAGAGAGAAACCGGAAGAGTGCAGAAGTGAAGTTGAAGAGTGAGAGAAGACTGAGACTCAACTCCGAAGAAGAGCGTGGTGTTGTTTTAAAGACAACACCAATGCACACACCTCTTTGGGCTATGGGCCAATCAGGAAGTTGGATTTGCATGTCCGGATGAACTCTCTTTGTCTGGTCTCGGACCCTAATTTAAATGTCCAGGGAGGAGCTGGTTTATACCGTATTATATATGAAATTACGAGAAAACATGAAATTGTAGCGAATCAGCTTTAAAAATGAAAGAAAAGCGCACGCTTGGATTCAAAGCACCGTTTTAAAGGAGACAAGAGTTTTAAAGCGTGCCCGCATTATCTACCAAAATATGTAGTGAAAATTAGCTGTTTGGGTTAATTTGATATATTCTCCACCATTTTACGTAAGTAAAAATTAGTTGTTAAATTGAGCTATCTTTATTCTCCTCCAAAGATGTCAGAGAGATTAACAGATCAGCTCGAAAAGGGAAATTTGACTAATTTAGTATTACTGATCAACTATTCGTCCAGCGATAAATTGAAACTAGTGTATTCATCAATTATGCATTAGATATTACCTCCGTGGCCACCGGCAATAATATCCTAAACATAGTGACACATTATTCTAAGAGCATGTAGCAGAATCACAATTCAAGGCAATAGACACTTGTAAGCAAAAAGAACACGTATTTAAGAACAGACGAGACTTTATTGAACTATTCTATGACACAGAAACTAATCTAATATATAAAACACACACACGCACACACACACACAAACGGGTGATGATGAAGGGTGAATGAAGTTCAGAGTCTCTAGCGTTGCATGCTATTTCACAGACCATGATCTGAACGAACCATCAACTTATTTAGTTATCTTCACTTCCTTTAGAAGGGCTCAACTTATTATAGACACCAGATTAGCTAGATTCTGGGGTATTGCGCTTGCCTTAGCTGTGTTGAAGGGATTTCCTCGTTACGTCGTGGTGTCGTCGGTGGTCTGGTCGGTGAGAGGCATCTCGGAAGACCAATCGGAATGCTGAGTGGAATGAAGGCGGGAGGCTTGAAAAGCAGGCGGCGGCTCTCGCTGGGTCCCCAGGCCGAGGTAAACGTGATCTGATCTCTCCGACGTTGATTGGCTCTGGAGACCCTCCACCGACCCCGTCCTTCGAAACGTGCCAAGAAGCAAGAGACACGAGAGAGAGCGAAGCAAGTGACGACCTCAAACTTGTGTTCTTAGGATTTTAACACTTCCTGGGCTAGTCCAGCCCAGAGTGCTTCCTCCAATCAATATTGTCTTTGGGCGGGGTGTTAGCCAGATTCTCCACCTATTATGCTAATCAGCCCCTTGTCCATGTGGATGAGTGGTTCCGCACTCTTCAATGATGAGTGGATTATTAAACTTTGTCCTGAAACTTGCATGTACATATCAGAACAATCTACACAAATTTCCTTACTCTTATGATTTAGGAAATCACTCAATGAACACATACATACCAAACAAGACATGTTTGACTATACTTAAAGTACATTACTAATATTTAAAACACAATGATCCTCCTAGGGCTACTACACTAATACATGATTAAATGAAATAATTAGTGGCAACTTAAAGGTGATACACATGACGAAAATAGAACAACACATGGTAGGACATAGGTGATTGCAGTTGTTCAAAGATGTATTAATTCCCACAGTCGTTGCTCCTGGTAGGCACCGATTGTGGAATGTGCGAGTCCTTGTGTGGAATTGTGGAATGTGTAATCTTTGTGACTGAGCGAAAAGGTCTCTCCTTTCTTCCACAATTTATTGGCCTTACTGGTCTGGCCCAAAAAGGCCTAAATCACTGCATTTGAGAGCAGTTTCTGTGGTCGAGAGGGTTCAGCCCTGGGTCAAGGAGGCCTTTAACGCTTGCCGTGTTGGTTGAGATAAGGCAGATGCACATGCTGGATTTAAGTGGCTCCTGGGTGTCTGGGGTGGATTCCTTGTTTTATGGCTCCCTGAGTGGAGACATTTTGGTCCAGAGTTTCTTGTGGGTTCTCTGGCTGAGAAGGCCCTTTGTTTTATTTCTTCTGGTTATAATTGTGTGAATTATATGATGCTGCTTGTGCTGAGGCATTACAAAATAATGTATCCCATTGCAATATGATATGCATAATCAATCAGGATATCGCGAGACGATTAAGTACATACCAAATTCGATGGACTTGTAAAGAATATTACAAATAAAACCTGGTTACAGACATTTAATATGATATCCTAAATTAAAACTATCTAAAATCATTAAGGTTAGTTGCATAAACACACAATATATGTAAACAAGATAACATCACACTATTTAGGCATCGAATAATTACATATAATTACACGTTACATTGAAAAGAGAGAGATTTCTCCATTGTGTGTGTAAGGTAAGCTTGTGTGTGTGTGTGTGTGTGTGTGTGTGTGTGTGTGTGTGCGTGCGCATGTATATGTAATGTATTCGATTCTGTGGCTAATCCATGTGGTCGTAAACAGAGATTAGATCAGAGATTTACAGGCCCTTGGTCGAAGTTTTGGTGGACCCCTGCTGACGAACTAATCGTGTAGTTTCCCAGACGTTCAGTAATCAAAGGTTTCTTTTATTGCAGGGGTAAGTCCTGTGTGGGTTCCAAAGAGTCTTTTGCATTCCAAAGGGCATCTGGCCGCAGGAGGCCTCTCGGGGTTACTCTCAGTCACCTGAGTGATGAAATTTTCTGTGTTCCGTCTGGGTTACTTCAGAAATCAGTTTGGGCACCGTCATACGTTACAAACTTAATTATATTTTGTAAATATAAACAAATTTAGAATTTGATGGCTTCAACACACTCAAAAAAAGTTGTGAAAGAGGCATATTTACCGCTGTTTTACATCACTGTGGAGGCGGGGGCATGGTCGAGCACCGGTTTGTGAATGGAGGGCGGAGCCGGAGAAAGCAAGTGGTAAGGTTTCCACATCTGTAGGAAATTGAGACTAATGAGTGTTCTGTGTTGCAGTGAGGAGAAAAGGAGGAGAGACACGCGCCTTGAGAGAGAGAGTGACGCCGACACAGAGCTACATGTGTGCGTGCGTGTGTGTACCACACCTTCACCACTTCACCACTGATTCTCATCTGAGCAACCTCAATTCACCCCAGCATATCTAAAGGGCATACGGCCCATCCACTTAGTATAAGCCATGGCATCTCTGATTATTTAAGGGTTTGGCCCAGCTCTCTCTCTATTAAGCCATACCATCTCCATAGGGCTTATGACTCAACAGGGCCCCCACTCTGGCAGGCCTGTCATAAACCCTATGCGTGATATCTAACTTAGGTCTTCTATATTTTCTCTAGCTATACCTGTTTTCATTTGCATCTTGTTTATGTTTCCCTCCTCTAATTATTTCAATTTTATCCTCTTTTGTTTTAGCTGCTGTTCTGTTGTGACTTATCTCTCAAAGTTCACATACAGACAGAGCCTATGAGAACCAGCAAGGAAAAAGCTAAATGCTAGATTGACGACCCAGGCAGCCAGTGTCTTTAAGATGACCCACTAGGCTACTGCCTGTCCAAATTTCTATTTAGATCCGGCATTTACCCACGCAAATTGGCCCTCCCTGGCCACTTATGGCCAAAAACCATAAATGTCTGGCCTACGTACTAACTGTCTACACCAGTTAGCCAAATGTGTTTACTCCCTGCGTACCAAATTCAGTATCACTGTAGCTCATTAATTCTGCACGGACATGTATGGCCTTTGGTGTTCTTTCTCTCTCGCCAACAGTGAGCTATCGTGTCCCAATCATCCAGTCCGGCCACCCACTGGGACCACCTCGAGACCTGGCTGTGTGTCGTGACGACTGTGTTCCTGCTCCAAGCTGCTGGCGACCTACAGCACCTAAGCAGAGAGCAGTTGGACGATGATGTAAGCAGACAGACGGCCCACAATCTGATCCAGAACCCCAAAGGTTGGGCAGAGATCATCGGGAGCCTCGCACACAACCTCGTCGCCCAGGCACGACTCAGCGAAACGAGCAACGTCCACCTGGAGCAAGAAGCAGTAGCGCGCTCAAGCTACAGAACGAGGAGGCCTGAAGGACCCAGGCCCACGCTCAAAGCTGCCTAGATCAGCATACTCCTCAAGACCCAGAACCGGCACGGGACAGAAGGTGAAATGGACCCAGAGCTCCGAGAGGCAGTGGAAAAACTACAAAGAGCCCTGGCAGAGCCTCATGCAGAGACTGAGCACCGAGAGCAGTTGGAGAGAGAACCCAGAGAGGAACTCCATCAGGAAACTCCGACAAGTGAAGCTCTCCTAACCAGAGCAAAAAGTGAACTGAAAAGAAAGGAACGCTAAGGTCAAAGCCTGCAAAAACAACCTGCTGGCGACCCGAGCTGAAATCCATACTCCAGCACAACCAGGGTACACTTTCATAGATGGACTTAACACCGTTCACAGAGAACTGAACTGGTCATACCTTCTGCAAAATGACCAGAGAAGGTAAACGCTCACCACAGAGTTTTCCTTGACCAGTGGGCGCAAGCCTCCCAGCCACCACTCCATAATTCCAAAAGGGCGGTGGAAGCCCACTGCTCAATGTGTCACCAGGCAGAATCCACAAGACCTACACCAAGCAGAGGACTGCTGCCGAAAAGACTGTGGAAGAAACCAACCATTTACCCTGTCTCTGAACTGGCCCTAGAGGGCGCACAAACGCACATCAAGATGGACCCTCAGCCTGAGGAAGCAAAGGCTGAGGACATTTAGGAGCCACCCACTGATCGGTCAGTTTGATCCACCCTCTAGGGCCAGTTCTGAGCAGTGATCAGAGACGGGGTAAATAGTTGGATTTTTCACAGTCTTTTCGGAGGCGGCCTTCTGCTTGGTGTAGGCCTTGTGGGCCAGGTCCCGCAGCTGTTGAGTGGACATGCTGCGCGGCTGTTAGGTCGCGCAAAAAGCGCGACTCCAGTTCCCAGAACTCTCAGCGGCTCAAGGACATGGCCGCCACTGACTCTCCTGCACACACCCCACACTACACTTCCCAACAAGCTCGGTGGCCTACAAGCATGGCCGCTAAAGACTACAACACCCAGAGCACCCACACACTACCACGTTCACAATCACCTTCATTTTAATCCCGCACACCTGTTTCCACTCTCACTACACATTATTTAAGGACTTTTGTTTTCCAGGTTGGGTGCGAAGTATTGTTTGTCTCCCCGAATCTCACATTACCGAGCGATTAACTCTGGACTGATTCTCACGGCATTTGACCACAAGCTAAGTACTTTGGATTACGACTTCATCTAAGCCCTCTACTAGCAAATGACATTTCTGTGATAGTTTAACGTGCACTTGTTTTCCCGAGTGTTTGCTACAGCTAGCACCTCATAGTTTGCATACTGTATGTTTGTTACTGCTAGTTACTGTAGTAGTCTACTGGGTGTTTACGACCGTTAACCATTGTAGTTCCTAACCGTGTGTTTTGCAAGCATTTTTTGTTTTACGATCCCTAAGTCTTCTACTAAGGGATAACTCTTCTATAATAATTATATACACTTGATACTCTGTTTGTTTTGTTACAGTCCGCATATCGCAGTTATATACTGTATGTTAGCCACCGCTATCACTGTGTCAAACTATATGTTTGCTACTGAGAATTCATGAAGTGTCATGTTTTGAGTGTTCTACTATTAGTTCCTGCAATATCATGATGTGTTTTTCATAGTTAGTTCTTGTTAAACCCCACTGTGTATTTACTACTGCTAGTCGTTGCAATTCCATACTGTGTGTTTTCTACTGCTAGTTCTAGCTATTTGAGAGATTGTATAATCTTAGTCACTGTACCTTACGAAGTTACGAAGCCTTCCTAAAGCATTTCTGTTGCCCTGTGTCCTTTCCACATGTTTGCCGAATAAAGTGATGAACTTTTGACCGCAACTGTGTCCAGCCCTCTCCCTGTGGCGTAACAGCGGGCAGGCTAGGAGTCCTAGGTGATGGTTCACTGTAGGATGCAGATTTCGGAGGAACAGAGTCCTGAAGTTGACGTCCTCCTCCATTCCTGGCTCGTTCCGTGCCCCGAAGTAGGCCCGCTGGAGTCTGTGGTAATAGGCCTGTGGGGTTTCGAGCCGGTTCTGTTTTAAGTCCATAGCTGCAATAATCCCTTGATCTGATTCAGGGTCAGAGTACTCCTTAATCAGCGCCTGCCGTAGTTCTTGGTAGTCCGATCTGACAGTCTCTGGTTGTCGATCTAAGAAGCTCTGCACATCACGACTGAACGTAATCCTGAGCAAGTATAATCTGTCCCACATAGTCACATTGTTCAAAGTCTGTAAAAGAAAGTCTATGTCTTGTAGATAGGCATGAATGTCGTGGTCTCCTGCCGGGTTTGGAGTGAACGTAGGAATGTTCCTGGCCAGCTTGTCCAGTTCTTTGTGAGCCATGCCATGACTGGTGGCAAGAATGCTCTGGAAAGGCTTCCACCCCCTTGTGGCTGACGGGGGTTCTTGACTGTCGCTTGGTGACTTCTTGAGCAGTGGGCTTTCACCCCCCTTTCGAGCTAGGAGCTCGTGGCCAGGAGGCCTCGGCTCACTGGTCGTGGGAAACTCCGTGGTGAGTGTTTCCCTTGTCTGGTCACTGTGGAACAAGTAGGAATATTTCAATTCTCGGAGAACAGTGTCAAGTTCATCTTTGAGAGAGTCTTTTTCTCGTACTAAGGCCTCAATTTCAGTTTGGGCCATCAGCAGGTGGTTCTCACAGGCCTTGAGCTTAGCATGCCTTTCCTACAGTTCACTCCCTGCTTTGATCAGGAGAATGTCACCTTTTTGGATTTTCTTGTTCAGTTCATCCCTGGTTTTTCTCTCCAGCTGCCCTCTTTGCTCTGTCTCTGCTTGAAGGTCTTGCAGGGCTTTTTGGAGTTTCTTCACTTCCTCTTGTAGCTCAGAATCCGTTCCATGCTGATCTGCAATCTCGGGGGATAGCTGAACCAGGCTAGTTTGAACGTGGGCCTGGCTTGCCCGGGCCTCTTCGACTTGAAACAGGAGTGTCATTACTGTTTGCTCCATGTTAATGTTGCTCTTCTCGCTGTGCTGTGCCTGGATGAGGAGGTTGTGAGCGAGGCTTCTGATGATCTTGGCCCAATCCTTGTAGCTGTAGGTCTGGGTGGGATCATGCGCCATCAGCCTGTCTACTTTGTTGTCCAGCTGCTCCCTGCTTAAATGCTGCCGGTTGGTAGCTGCTTTGGGCAGGAACATAGTCGTCATGGTAGTCAGCCAGGTCTCAAGGTCATACCAATGGGTAGTGGGGCTGCTTGCTCAGGACATGGCAACTGTTGACGAGAGAAGAACAACACAGACGCCAATGCAAGTCCACGCAAATTAGCTAGTTGCAATCGTACTTAATTAGGTGCACGGTGAGTATCAATCTGGCTAACTGGTACAGCCAGTTAGTGGTACGTAGGCCAGACACTTATTGTCTTTGGCCATAAGTGGCCGGGAAGGGCCAAATGGTGTGGGTGCGCGCCAGATCTGAATTAGAAGATTTTGACAGGCGGTAGCGTAGTGGGTCATCTAATGACACTGGCTGCCTGGGTCATAAAATCTAGGGTTTAGCTTTTTCCTTGCTGGTTCCCGTAGGCTTATGCCTTTAGGTGAGCTTGAAGAAACAAGTCACAACCAAACAACAGCTAAACAGAACAAATAAAATTGAACTAATTAAAGGATAACAAAGAGAAGGGGAGTAAGGAGAAAGCCTTCTATATCTGTGGAAGTCCTATGAATAGGCAGGTGCCAATGGCTAACACAGAAGCTAGAATTTAAATCTTACTTTGGCTTAGTTTTAGTTCACACTAAGTAAGCATGCACAGTAAGGAATTCTTTAAGTGGAAGAGTGTTCAATTGGGAGAGACAAAAAGAGAATCAAAATATAAGTAAAATGACAAAATGAAAGAAGAGAAGAGAAGGAAAAGAGAAAAAAAATAAAAAAATAAAAATAAAAATAATAATAATAATAAACACAAAAAATTAAAAATAATAATAAAAAAATTTATAATTGAAATAAAAACTAATAATGCTAATAAAGAAAAATAAAGTGGTGAGAGAAATAAAATGTAAAACAGACAATAAAACAAAATGAATAATAAAACAAACAAACTGAAAAGAAAAAAAAATGAGAACACTAATCCTCCTAGAGTAAGATAGCCAAAAAGGACAAAGAGGTTGAGAGAGAGAACAGAGAATGCAGAAACGAAAACAGCATAGACCTAACAGAGAAGGCCCACAAGGTGGTGGCAGTGGCCCACACAATAGTGAGTTAAAAGGGGGGGTTGGTTTTACCGCGCTTAGCCCTCAAGCGGGCGGCCCTCTGGTGTTCAGTCAGAGGTACTGCAACCTGCCCTAACTCGGACGTGAATTTGAAATCGGAGCGCGTTTAGTCAAAGGCGGCTTAATGGCGATTTCATGTGTTATCACAAGACTGGAGAACTTTTTAGATCTCAGGGATCCTTTTGTGCTATTTATGCACAAGAAATGTGGGCAGGATTTCTTCGCTGCCATGCACACAAAATCACAACGGGATTTCTTCGCCGCTGTTTAAATTTACACTTGATCAGAGTGTTGGGGCTCTTCATTTATATATCAATCACCGTTTGAAGCTGATTTCTACATGCAGTGCGTCTTACGGTTAGCTACGTCAGTTTAGCTCTGCCAGAAGAGACTTATTGCTTAGTCGAATTAACACTGGTCCAATGCAATGAATTGAGTCTAGCAATATAATGTAGCATATGATCTATGCTCAAACTGATTTCTACATTAACCCAAACTAAACATAGAGTAATCCCGAGAGGCCTCCTTTGACCAGATGCACCTTTGGAATGCAAAAAGTCTCTCTGGGACCCACACAGGACTTACCCCTGCAATAAAAGAAACCTTTGATGACTGAACGTCTGGGAAACTTCATGATTAGTTCGTCAGCAGGGATCCACCACACACACACGCACACACACTTACTTTACGACACACACACACACACACACACACACCCACGCTTACCTTACACACACAATGGAGAAACCCCTCTCTCTTCAATGTAACGTGTAATTATATGTAATTATTCCATGTCTAAATAGTGTGATGTTATTTTGTTTACATATATTGTGTGTTTAACTAACCTTAATGACTTTAGATAGTTTAATCTAGCATATCATTTTAAATGTCTGTAACCAGGTTTTATTTGTAATATTCTTTACAAATCCATCGAATTTGGTATGTAGTTAATCGTCTCGAGATACCCGGATTGATTATGCATATCACATTGCAATGGGATACATTATTTCATGTTTTTCCTTTAATTTAATTTATAACCCGGTATAGACTGGCTCCTCCCTCGACATTTAAATTAGGGTCCGAGACCAGACAAAGAGAGTCATCTGGACATGCAAACCCAACTTCCTGATTGGCCCATAGCCCAAAGAGGCGTGTGCGTTGGTGTTGTTTTAAAACAACACCACGCTCACTTCATTGTGGATTTGAGAGTTAGACTTCAGAGTTTGACTTCACTTCTCAACTTCACTTCTTCCGGTTTCTCTCCCCCAGGGCCACGTGCCCCGGGAAGAGGAAGCCAGGATCTCTCTCTCTCCGGACACAAGATGCAACTACCTCCGGGCTCACGCCTTCCCAAACAACAACGAACCAGCGAACTCTACACGACCTCGCACAAACTCTCAACCTTGAGGCCATGCAAGTATAGTTAATGACCTATATCTGCGTTAAGATTGGACCCCTGTGTTACAGGAGAATTAAGTTCGTGCTGGTTCTGAAAAAGGCTAAATAGTTGTGTTTTTGTCTGCTTCCCTTTCTTTCATCACTTTCTCTCTATCCCTTTTCTCTCCCTGTATATAGATGTGTATATATGTATGTTCTGCTTAGAGTTAGTCGTGTGTATCCATAGTCACATATAGCTATTAAAATCTATTATCCCACGCTTGATTTTCTCTGTTTTGTCACGTAATGAGTCCCTTAAACGCTGCATAAGATCTCGATTACCCACTCTAATTTTTAATAACAAACTTCGTGAGTTAATTCTTCCTGGCCAGAAGGATAAACTCACTCTTTAGAGTTCATAAAGCTGATCTAGGCCACATACATAGTCATAATTAATTATAATCCGTTGTAGTTAATTATCTATATGTATATGTGCACCTATATAAATTCCCTTTCATGGCTGATGTATATTTATAACTGGTCACAACACGCGTTGATTAGACATATAGATATATTTCACGCCAGTCGAGCTAATTCCTTACATAAATTGGAGAATACATTTAAACGTGTTAAACATCTTTTTTTTTATTTGTTACATGAATTGTAACTGGTGGAGAATATTATCTTAAACGTTGCAGATTCATCCGAGTTACTACACAATCCTGTAGATAACGCGGGCACGCTTTAAAACGCGTCTCCTTTAAAAAGGTGCGTTGAATCCAAGTGTGCGCTTCTGTCTCATTTCATGTTTAAAGTTGATCCATTTAATTATTCTGGTGGAAAAGAATAATGCATAATAATGCCCCCTTTTTGTAAAATTTTCGCTACTATAATAAGGCCTTTTAGAAAGATAAGAGGAACATCGCGCAAATCAATCTTTTACTGCGCTGGAAGAAGGTTTCTTTGTTCTTACCAGGCGATTACACAAATAAAAATGTGCTGTACTGCGATTTCATCGTCTTCAGACACAAGTTTAATGTTATGAACTGCAGTTTTAACTTTAAGCACTTAACCGCGGCTAAATTTGTCAGACAAATATATAGCGCTGTTAGTGTGCTGAACTGAAAATCAGCTTAGAGCTTGGGATGCTCACTCGCTGAGCGCGCGAAATACGGATTTAAGAATGAAATGAACAAAAGACGCGTTGGATTGGAAGTGCATTCACTCATGGGACAAGGTTTTTAAAATGTGCCCGCACAATCTCCACCATTAAATGTAGCGAATCTAGCTCAAATGGGTGAAATATATCTATAGCTCTAATCGAAGCGTGTTCTGATTAGTTATGGATATAAATTGACCATGAAAGGGAATGTTATATTAATTACTGTAGTCTAGCTTTAGAATTAAATGCGAAGCAGTTTGATCTGTTTATCCACCAAACTTACCAGGGCAGTCTTCGTATTACTCTAAAAGAATAAATTATTCTTCTGGCCACGAAGCATAGTTTATTCTAAGTTAAAAGAAATACAGCACGTAGCGAAAAGCAACGTTAAAAGTGAACCTTGGCATGAGTAAAAACAGAGCTGATCCAGCGTGATAACCATGGATTTTAATAACTACGTAAAACTACTGATATACACAACTAGGTATAAACAAATAATACATATATACAGGGAAAGTGAAAGAAACAAAATGAAAAATGATGAAAATAACAGAATGGTAGAACACACAACAGTTTAACCTTGAGAATCAACAATGAATTGAATTCACCTTCAACAGGGGCACTGGCTTAAAAAGGACACCTCTATAGATCAATTAAAGTTTATACTTGCATTAATTTTATGCCATTCACGAGGGTCCTTGGTTCGTAGATTTAGCGAGGAGTTTGCTGAATCTTCCGCGTCGGTAGAGTCGGGGTGAACGGAGTTGGGTCTCGCCAAAGTAGAAAGAAAGTAGCAATTGCCACGTGGTTTAACGAGACAAAGGAGAGTCTGGAGGAGTACCGGAAAAAGAAGGCGGAAGAGAGCAAGAGAGAGAGAGAAAAGTGAAGTCAAAGTAAAGAAAAAGGAGAGTAAAAGTAGAAAGTAAAGTAAGGAAGTAAAGTGAAGTTAAAGTGTAGGTAAAGAGGAAGGAGATGGAGGAATGCGTGTCGCGGTCTTTTATGGACAATGCCAACATACACGCCTCTGGCGAATCCAGAGAAATGAGCAAGTTCTGGGGGGAGAATTTTCTCGGACTGTCCCAAAGCGGGTCGCATGTCAAGGCGGGGTTTGTATTAAGTTTGGATTAGGATGAAATATGGAAAAGTATAGAATGATACATCCCATCGTCCTATAGTATGAATCATTAATTGGCACATTACGAGACAATGATTTTGGTACCAAACTCAAGGAGATTATGATATCTTGGACAGTGAAGCATCATTAGACATGGTTACAGACAACTTAAAATTAGCTTCTCGCTCAAACTATCTAAAATCACTATAGTTAGGTTATCTAGACACAAAACACATTCATATGTGAATACATTATAACTATCTGGAAATATGATTATATGTTACAGTCAAGAGACATTTTCACTGTGTGTGCGTGAGTGTGTGTATGTCCAGAAGAGGGGGCTGGTGTTCTTCTAATGTCCCACCGGTCCTTGGTCACCTCAGGGTGACTTTTAGGGAGAACGTTTTCCCTCCTAGCCTGGTTGGCTCTGATGCTAATCCATGTGGTCGTAAACAGAGATTAGATCAGAGATTTACAGGCCCTTGGTCGGAGTTTTGGTTGACCCCTGCTGATGAACCTAATCGTGAAGTCTTCCAGACGTTCACACCAGTTAGGTTCATGAAAGGTCTCTTTTATTGTAGGTGTAAGTCCTCTGGGTGTTTGCAAGAGTCTTTTGCATTCCAAAGGGGCATCTGGCCGCAGGAGGCCGCTCGGGGTTACTCTCGGTCACCTGAGTGGTGAAACTTTTTTTTTTTTAATATTAAGCCTAGGTTAATTCAGAAATCAGCTGGGACACCGTCATACGTTACACTTCACACATACAGTGGGGGAAAAAAGTATTTGATCCCCTGCTGATTTTGTACGTTTGCCCACTGACAAAGAAATGATCAGTCTATAATTTTAATGGTAGGTGTATTTTAACAGTGACAGACAGAATAACAACAAAAAAAATCCAGAAAAATGCATTTCAAAAAAGTTATAAATTGATTTGCATTTTAATGAGGGAAATAAGTATTTGATCCCCTATCAATCAGCAAGATTTCTGTCTCCCAGGTGTCTTTTACGCAGGTAATGAGCTGAGATTAGGAGCACTCTCTTAAAGGGAGTGCTCCTAATCTCAGTTTGTTACCTGTAAAAAGACACCTGTCCACAGAAGCAATCAATCAATCAGATTCCAAACTCTCCACAATGGCCAAGACCAAAGAGCTGTCCAAGAATGTCAGGGACAAGATTGTAGACCTACACAAGGTCTGGGGCTCCATGCAAGATCTCACCTTGTGGAGTTTCAATGATCATGAGAATGGTGAGGAATCAGCCCAGAACTACACGGGAGGATCTTGTTAATAATTTCAAGGCAGCTGGGACCATAGTCACCAAGAAAACAATTGGTAACACACTACGCCATGAAGGACTGAAATCCTGCAGCACCCGCAAGGTCCCCCTGCTCAAGAAAGCACATGTACAGGCCCGTCTGAAGTTTGCCTGAATGATTCAGAGGAGAACTGGGTGAAAGTGTTGTGGTCAGGTGTGGTCAGATCTCTTTCGCATCAACTCAACTCGCTGTGTTTGGAGGAGGAGGAATGCTGCTTATGACCCCAAGTCATAACATCATCCCCACCATCAAACATGGAGGTGGGAGCATTATGCTTTGGGGGTGTTTTTCTGCTAAGGGGACAGGACAACTGCACCGCATCAAAGGAACGATGGACGGGGCCATGTACCGTCAAATCTTGGGTGAGAACCTTCTTCCCTCATCCAGGGCATTGAAAATGACCTTAATGACTTGGAGAGGATCTGCAAAGAGGAGTGGGACAAAATCCCTCCCGAGATGTGTGCAAACCTGGTGGCCAACTACAAGAAACTTCTGACCTCTGTTATTGTCAACAAGGGTTTTGCCACCAAGTACTAAGTTGAAGGGGTCAAATACTTATTTCACTCATTAAAATGCAAATAAATTTATATCTTTTTTGAAATGCGTTTTTCTGGATTTTTTTGTTGTTATTCTGTCTGTCACTGTTAAAATACACCTACCATTAAAATTATAGACTGATCATTTCTTTGTCAGTGGACAAATGAACAAAATCAGCATGGGATCAAATACTTTTTTCCCCCACTGTATGCAAGTCACCCATGCCGTGGGCACTGATGCACCCCCATAGCATCACAGATGCTGGCTTTTGCACCTTTCGCTTGTAACAGTCTGGTTGGTCTTTTTTATCTTCGGCACGGAGAACTCGACGTCCGTTTTTCCCGAAAACAAGCTGAAACGTGGACTCATCTGACCACAGCACACGTTTCCTCTGCCTTTCAGTCCATCTGAGATGAGCTCGGGCCTAGAGAACTTGCCGGCGTTTCTGCATAGAGTTGATGTGTATCTCCTTGCGTAATAGAGATTCAGGTTGCATTTCTGGATGCAGCGGCGAACCGTGTTAAATGACATCGGTTTTCCAAAGTACTATATACAGATAGATAGATAGATAGTACTGTGCAAAAGTTTCAGGCACATGCAAAGAAATGCTATAGATCAAAGATGCCTTCAAAATAATAAAATGAAATGTTTCTGCATTTAAAAAAAATATATACCGAGTAGGTAGAGCAGTAAACAGTAGTAAATGAAACAAAGTCAATATTTAGTGTCACTAAAAAAAAATAAAAATGAAAAAAAAAATAGTAGTCTCCGGTACAATTTGTGCACTTTTATAAGGAAATGAACTGGTAAGTTTTATTGAGCATCTTCCAGAACCAGCCACAGTTCTTCTGGAGACTTTGACTTTCGCACTCGCTTCTTATTTTTGCAGCAAAACCCAGCAGCCTTCATTGTGCTTTTTATCTGAAAAGTGTCTCTTACGTAATATGCTGCTTTCTTTAATGATACACAAACATTTTTCTGTAACATTTAATTTTGTGCTAGAAAACTAATGTTTGGGAATCTAAAATTTTTTTTTTTTTGTACCGACTTGATAAGGTAGAGGTCATAAAATAGAAAAACTATAACAAAGTTTGTACTAAAAAAATAGGGTGCCTATCACTTTTGCACAGTACTATTAATCTTAATTGTGGTTCATTACCAAGTGTAAAAGTTCACTGAGGATTCATTAAGACTGAGCAGGAATAACGGCTAGATGAGCTTTTACACTTTATGATGGAGAATCCGAGGAGCCCACTTTGTCAGCCCGAAGCTTAATCTTCCTCTGCTTTCTCTACGAGGTTTTAATCGTCTTTTGTTTGGCTTTTATGAATGGTGATATAAACACGTTTACTGCAATGCTTAAGAAGGTGATATATTCTGGTTGAGAAATGAAATCCATTAGGGTGGAAGATAATACAACATCACATCATGCAGCGGCAGAATTGAATCTATTAAAGTTGGAAGACGACACAAAAGGCAACGCATGGCAGATTGTACCATTGAAACATGCTCAAAGGCACTTGTTGCACTTGAACAGTTGTTTTAGAGAAACTCATTTAGCATGTTTAATAACAGTGGTGAAGTAGAAATGGGACATACCTGTTATTGGTGTAACTATAGAGATAATATATAGAGAGCACACTTTTCATGGTGTTGCCAATATGGTGTCCATAATGGGAAACAATAACCTACAATGGATACACAAAGTCTACACAAAAGTCTACCCTGTTAAAACAACAGGTGTTTGTGATTTTCCCACTCTTTCTTTCAAAAACATTGTAGATCCATCAAATTGTGATGGCATCTCCTGTGCACAGCCAGCTTCAGGTCACCCCACAGATTCAGGTCTGGGTTCTGGCTAGGTCATTCAAAAACACTGATCTTCTTTTGGTTAAGCCATTCCTTTGTTGATTTGGATGCATGCTTTGGGTCATTGTTGTACTGAAAGGTGAAATTCCGGTTTTGCACTAAAATCGAGTGGCACTTGTAGCTATTCATGATTCCCTCCATGGAATCATACAGAAACCCTACAGAAACAGATGGTCTTTATTTGGGGTGAGTTAATCAGAATAATTTCATTGATGACAGCTTTTAAACATGAGATTAAATGTGACTGGTTCATTCTGAACACAGCCACAACCCCAATTATAAAAGGGTGTACACACTTATGCAACCAGGTTATTGTAAGTTTTTTATTTTTCCCTAAAATGTTTCTGATTGTTTCTTACTTAATTTTTATACTTTGTAATTTCATATTGAGGTTGGAAAAAGTTCTGGTATGATTTATCTTGGTTTCATTTTTTTTTTTTTAACTTCCCAAAAACCTGCCATTTTAACAGGGGTTTGTAAACTTTTTATATCCACTGTATGCCAGTATGCATAGAATAGACACACTATGTAAACATTGTATACAGTTCATTTTTGGCTCTAGGTGACTATAGACGTTATAACAGCTTCACACTAGCACTAGTAGTGAATGCTAGCTAATGCTGAGTACTGGTCCACGAGCATTTGTTTACAATGAGGTGAGAAGGCAAGCCTAGGAGAGTGCACCAAGATCGAGCCTGGTTCTCAAAAAATGTTTGATTATTTGAATAAACAAAGTGAATATAAAAATAATTGATTCAAACATAATGAGCTTCATGAAAACAACTACAGTGCTAGTTTAGCCTTTGGATCTCTATATCTGGCTAAAATGAGACCTTCAGATCACAGCCACTTTCAAACACTGATCTCATTTGAAAGCTACTGAAGAGCTATTTTTTAATGTTATAACGTGAACGTTGGTGTAACTAACGTCAAAGGAGATATTGGGCTATACCTCACTTAACAAGTGTAGATGATTCCCATTTTGGTAATAGCACAGGCTGAACATGAAAGAATCTCTCTATATATTAAGTCTATGGGTGTAACACAATGGCAATGTCAGAGTCTGTATCTGTTTAGTGCTCCAAATATGCATATTAACAGGAAGGGATTTTTTCCCCTCTTTTCTTTCATTCTTTGGCAAATTTGGTTGTTTCTGTTTCTCAGAATGTAAGCAACCTTGTACCCTAATTTCATTTACCCTGCCCAGTGGTAAAAGCATCACTTAACACTGCACGTTAATGAACTTTGTCTTTGATCTTCATACCTGACCACTAACTCGTGCTTTAATGAAAGTAAAAACATTCCGAATAGTGCGCCTCCTGTTCATATCTGTTTTTGTATCTGTTTAGAACACATTATCTGTTCAATCTTAATAATACACACATAATCGTTTACATCCCTAATACCAATGCATCAGACATTTCAAAATCTCAACCATTTCTTTTGTTTCTTTCCTGTTTAAAACCCTTCAGGTCTCTGTTTGAAAATACAAAGCATTTCATTTTCCACTCCCAAACTAATATGTCTAGGTCAATATTGGATGCTTCACATCATTTTTTTCCATTATTATTATTAATATTATTTTCTACTTTTTTGAATATGTCAGTGTCTTTGATTCTGAAATTGAGACATGCTATTCATAATTGGGCTATTATCCCATTCTCTTCATAAGCAATTCCACAGAATTACTCTTTCAAAAGCTGAACAGGATTATGGCATGCTGTGCCATGGGAGGCACTAAAATTGACAAGAAAGAGCATGTTTAAATTTTAGAAACATAAGCATAAAAAAATAAATCTAAATGGTCGGTTTGGGATTCAGAGTGCAAACAAGGTCAAAGAAACAGAAGAGAGGAATATGGAGGGTCTAGCCATCAGCCCGGCAATAACGAGTCACAGGCTGATATCCGTGATAGCTCTAATAGAAAGCATTGCTAAGCGTATTATAGTGACAAACATCATTGAGCGCCCTGGGTAATGGGGTGAGGTGAGTGGTAAATAGTTCAGGGTGGATAATAGGTTCGGAGCTGCTTATTGACTGACATTTGGTCAGTGTGAACAAACAAAACATTTCCCAGGAGGACATGACTTTCCTTTTCTTTTTCTTTCTTTCTTTCTTTCTTTCTTTGTTCTTTCTTTTTTTTTTTAATTACACACAATGACTATGTTTAAAAAGGCATAATTGTGTACTTGTATACTGCATACTGCAGCAATGCATACTCAATACTACATACTAATTCCTCATAGTAGTATATGGTAGCGTATGCAGTATGTGAGAATGACTTCCTGTCAGTCAGATTTACTTATGGATGTAGTTACTGTCAGAAATAACATTCTTTACAGGTACTGTGACCTAAAATGTGATGAATTGCAGGCATAATGTGTTCTAAAATGCAGACCTGCCAATCTTTATGCATTTTAACATCGGTGTGTTTTGCAAAATGGAGCCAGTCAGCAAAGAAACTTTTAGATACCTTTAGAAAATTAGATATTGTTGCCTGAAGTGGTTTTTTAATGGTTAAATGCATGTTTTCTTAGATTCAATATTGAAAAAAAAAAAATAAAGAAAAATCAATCAATCAATCAATCAAAAAAGTTAATTTTTGTTAGAGTTACAAGGTCTAAATAATTGTGGAATCACCCAGGAATATGTTCATCCTGAAAAGAATGTATAATTGTAATACAATAAAAAAACAATGCATTACATATGGATCAACTGGATGACATTTAATGACATTGTTGCCCTTTGTAATTCAGTTATTTAATTTTATTTATTTACTTATTTGTTATTAAAGATCTATGTTGCATTGTAAGGTGTAGTATAATATAGATATATAAATATACAATATATACAAATATAGTCTCAGAGTATATTTACAGTATTTATATTTAAGTACAATTGTGATCCATGAATGTATTTTTGGCAGAAAATATCCTGCACTGCATCCTGCATATTTATTTTGGATGTAGTATGAGTAGTATGCATAAATAATCACAGCTAGTTAATGACTGGTTTTAGCCTATATGAATTTTAGCCTTAATAAATGATCAAATATTAAGTGGAAAGCTAAAAATGTGATAGTATTTATGAATATACTGTATTATTTATAGCTGTCCCTATTTCTCAGCTATAATTAACTGTATTCAAGCAGACAGGCCATGGTGGTCCAAACATCTTGTGGCAGCTTCCTGATGATATCTCCTGAGGTTAAAATTACTCCCAATATTTGAGCTCAATCCACTTTCAGACGAAGATAAATATTGCCCATTTGCTTTCCTCTGTCTCCTGCTTTCCTTCCTTCCATTCTAGCCTAGAAAGAAAAATTGTCAGCTTTCCCAGATGAGCCGAGGCAATAGATCCGTGTGCCAGGCTATCAGGACCTGCGAAAGTTATGGATGCTGTAGATATTAGATTGCACGTTCTCTCATGAAAGCACAACATTTATCTTCCAGCTCCAAGAGCTCTGATTGGGTGAGGTGATTCTTGTTGTGCAGATGTCAGCGGTGACATTTGGAGATATCCAGGTTGAATAAAACAGAAAGCCCATGTGAGGTCATAGATGTTGACATGTAGGGCATTTGGCACCTTTACAGGAGAATGTTTCATGAGATTGGACCAAGATAATAACTGAATTCCTTCATTGTCAGCAAATCCATTCTTATGGTTTATACAAAGAGTGCCTTTTTTGTAACACATTATTTGGAGGGTACCTAGGTTGGGACTTTATAGCACATTAAACAGACTGATCTACACTCTTATAAAGCTAAAGGCTGAAGGATTAAGAAATGTTCAAACTTGTTCTCTGACATTACAAGTTTTGGATTGTTACTGTAATTTTTTTTTTCTCATTAACCCACAAGTAATTATTATGTTTTATACCACAGTGTTGTTGATTTCTGGATTCTGATTGGTCAGAAGGTGTTGATTAATTTTCTCTGGCAGTAGTTCAGCTGCAAATCACAGGTTTATATTAATGTGCTCACGTTTCTATGGTAACAACTTAGATTAAATTTACTAGAACTTGTACTGAGGACATTTACATAATTTTACATATTATGCATTATTTAACATTTATAAAAGGAGTCTCCAGTGTCAGCACTTTGTAACAGTTTTCCAACATGGGAAATTTTATCAATTTTGTTGAATTGCGAGCTTCTTAACTAAGTGAAGTTGTACAACATGTTGTGTTATAACCATGAAATCTGATTACCACATTAGTTTGAGGACATGTAAACCATTCATTTGACTTAGATCTGGGCTTCTTAAATTAGCAATGTTGTACTGAATAATAGTCTGTGGCAGTGTATATGTACAGCACACAGCACTAGCACATAGCACTAATAACAAATATTTGCATATGTTATAGACTGATATTTTACCCAACATGACAGGTGTCATGGCAACTGTTGATGAAGATAATGACACTCACATATAGTTACACAAAAAGTGCTGTGAGATATTAATACATCTATTAGAATATGTTTCAGAAATGACATTTGTTCCACGTTACAAAAAAACAACCTGTGTTCTGAAAACCTGTTTGAAAACCTGTGTTCTAAAAAAATGTGAAAAATACCTAAGGCTAGGTATTTTTTGACATTTTTTAGAATACAGGTTTTCAGGGTTGTTTTTTTCAGCCTCTAAATTGCACATAATCTAACTAGTCAAGTAGGCTCATTATTTAAATGTGTAAAAAGCTTTTTCATCCTGTAAATTCCACCAACTGAACACATTAGGTTGATATTGTTTACATAACTTTGATAATGGTGGTGATAATTATAACACACACACACACAAAAAAAAAATACACACACAATATATATATATATACATATATATATATATATATATATATATATATATATATATATATATATATATATATATATATATATATATATATATATATATATATGTATGTATGTTTGGTTTGAATTCACTAGTTTATTCCCAGGATCAATTATACATAACAGATTTCCTATTCACACAACCATCTTGCTGAAAACATATGTTGAATATTGAGCATTTGTTTCTCCCCCTGACTTGTACCTGCACTTCTAAGCTGATAATGCATTAAAGAAATATTTACACTGCTCAAAAATGGCCTCTGAGCTGGAAGTGTAGCAACCACTCTTCTTCGCTGTCGTAATTGGTCCCTTGGAGGATCCAGCACAATGCATCACCAGCATATTGTGTTCTTGCCATGAGATAAATGTTAGCACTAAGTCTGAAATCACTTGCTTTGTTGAAACAGTACTGTCTTACTGTGAATCAGTTATTGTACAGGAGTAGATCACTGCCTCTAGTGCTATAATGCACACATCACTGTTGTTATTTTTCCCACTTACGGGAATGGCTGAAAACATATACTCTGATTCTCCAGATTGTCTTGCACACCTCATCGTACTTCCTTGATGCAATAGAATGAAATGCATAGGGTCATATTTAGACAGATAGAAATCGGGGAAACATATGGAAGGAGCTCAAAAAACTAGCGTAGGATGTCTTTAGAGGGAAAGAGGATTCAAGGAATAAAAAACTTGAGGAGTGTGCTGTTATAGTAAAACAATCAACCATGGGGGTGTGATGAAGCAGAGTTGTCTGAAATGAAGAGGTTACAGTGGTAGTCCTTGACAGTGGTAGAAACAGAGGGACTGTCTTTAACTGTGGCATGGTTGTTGGTTCCAGAAGGGCTGGTTAGAGTATTTCAGAAACTGCTGATCTCCTGGGAATTTGACACACAGCAGTCTCTAGAGTTTACACAGAGTAGTGTGAAAAACAAAAAAAAGACATTGAGTGAGCGACAATTCTGTGGGTGGAAATGCCTTGTGGGTAAGAGAGGTCAGAGGAGAATGGCCTTATTGATTTGAGCTGCCAGGAAAGATATAATAACTCAAATAATCACTCCTTACAACCATGGTGAGCAGAAAAGCATCTCGGCATGCACAAAACATTGATCCTTGAGGTGGATGGGTTAAGAATCATGGGCACAGACTCACCCAAAGTGGATCACCTGGTCTTTTTCCAGTTGCAACTGTCCAGTTTCAGTGAGTCAAATACCCTTGAAATATACTTCAAACAGGAAGAAGGCTATTGAAGGAAACATATTTCAGACATTTGACCTTACTGTGACCTTGGACCTGTTTGGATCAATTCCAAAAGGTAATCATTTCATCTGCTGGTTATGATGACAATTGTATCCACTCATTGTTGAGACATCATGTTAAAGAGAATGGACTCAAAGACAGAAGATAATTGGACGCAAGGATGGACAAAAAAAACTTGAAATCAAAATGTACGTACTACGTACTGTATAAAAATGCGAAATAATGGAAGTGTTTATGGAATTACAGAAAAAGTGTAAACATTTCCAAAATTGTGTTTGTTTCTGCCTTGTGTGAAGTAACAAGGGTTAAAATATCCAGCAATTTTACCATTTTATAGTTCAGTTTTTTCTATAATATATTGATGTGTATTTGTTTGTTTGTCTGTAAAAAAAAAAAAAACAATTAACATGAAGATAATCAGCAAGCAGTTAAGTAGTTTTTATCACCAGCAACCCTACAGAGCTCTGAGTGATGCTATAGAGAACTGCACTGCAGAGAAAATCCAAAACTACACCCTATACACTACATAGTGTACATTTTGAGAGTTTTGCCATTTCACCGTCATGTACGAAAGTACTCACAATGTATTGCAGGTTAGAGTGCAAACCCTGAATCCTTGCAGATAAAGAAAATGCTAAATATTCATTGCTGCTTATATGGAATTGGGAGTATTTCAAATACAGCTCCAGGGAAAGATTTTTTAGTTTGTTTTTTTTAACACATCAGTCCTCATAACACACTCAGTCTTTTGGTCATGTACCTGTACAATCCACCTCTATTGTAATCACTCGATTTAACTCTGTACTTTCACTACAATCCTATTCTTAAACTACAAGAGAATGCAAATCATATTTCATTTAATTTCCAAAATTTTTATTTTAAATTGCAATCACCCCATTTCCAGTAATATACAAATAATCATCAACCTAATAATAGTAGACCTTGTAACGAATCAATCATTACTAGCATTATCCTTTTCCACCAGAATAATGTAATGGATCAACTTTAAACATGAAAAACGAAACAGAAGCGCACGCTTGAATTCAACGCACCTTTTTAAAGGAGATGAGTTTTAAAGCGTGCCCGCATTATCTACCAGAATATGTAGTAAATCGGATGAATCTGCAATGTTTAAAAATATTCTCCACCAGATACAATTCATGTAATGAATTAAAAGATGTTTAACAGGTTTAAATGCATTCTCCAATTTATATATGGAATTAGCTCGAATGGCCTGAAATATATCGATATATCTAATCAATGCGTGTTGTGACCAGTTATAAATATACATCAGCCATGAAAGGGAATTCATGTATGTGCACATATACCTATAGATAATTAACTACAACGGATTATAATTAATTATGACTATGTATGTGGTCTAGATCAGCTTTTAGGATTAGCTGTAGTCTAGTTTGGAATTATGAACTCTAAAGAGGGAGTTTATCCTTCTGGCCAGGAAGGAATTCTCGTTTCCAGAGCATGTAGCCGAGATCTGCAGCGTTTAAGGGACTCATCACGTGACCAAAACAGAGACAATCAATCTTGGGATAATAGATTTTAATAACTAGATGTAACTATGGATACACACGACTAACTCTAAGCAAAACATACATATGTACATCTATATACAAGGAAAGAAAAGGTTTAGAGAGAAAGTAATGAAATAAAAGGGAATGGCAGACAAAAACACAACTAATTAGCCTTTTTCAAAACCAGCAACGAACTTAAATCTCCTGTAAACAGGGGTACAATCTTAAACACAGATATAGATCCATTAAATATACTTGCATGGCTTCGGTTTGAAGGTTCATGCGAGGTCGTGTAGAGTTCGCTGGTTCGTTGTGCCGTTTGAAAAGGCGTGGGCCGTGAGGTGGTTGCATCTTTTGTCCGGGAGAGAGAGAGAGATTCTGGCTTCCTCTTCCCGGGCCACGTGGCCCCGGGGGAGAGAAACCGGAAGAGTGTCAAGTTGAAGTGAGTGAAGCTGAAGAGAGTGTGTAGAGAAGCGTTTCAAAGCGTGGTGTTGTTGTAAAGACAACACCAACGCACACACCTCTTTGGGCTATGGGCCAATCAGGAAATTGGATTTGTTGGCGGGATGACCTCTCTTTGTCTGGTCTCAGACCCGAATTTGCATGTCCAGGGAGGAGCCGGTTTAAACCGTATTATGTGTGAAATTAAGAAAAAGCATGAAATAATGTATCCCATTGCAATATGATATGCATCATCAATCAGGGTATCTCGAGACGATTAACTACATACCAAATTTGATGGACTTATAAAGAATATTACAAGTAAAACATGGTTACAGACATTTAAAATAATATCCTAAGTTAAGCTATCTAAAATCATTATAGTTACGTTACATAAACACACACTATATGCGAACAAGAAGACATCACACTATTTGGACATCGAATAATTAAATATAATTACATGTTACATTCAAAAGAGATTCTTACATTGTGTGTGTGCACGGGTGTGTGCTTTGTGTGTGTGTGTTTGTGTGTGTGTGTGTGTGTGTCTGAAGAAGGGGGTCGTGTCCCCTGTCCGCATTCCGATGGTATCTGGACAAGAGGTTAGATAAGGATTCACAGCTCAAGGAGACAGAGAAACTTCTTTGCTAAATCCAGGCTGATTCAGAAATCGGTTTGATACGTTCAGACGTTACAACCTGCTCTAATATACAGCTACTATTACCCATCATAAACTTTACAAAAGCCCAAACTTTAGGCTTGAAATGCTGATGTGCACAGTTTCACAATAACATCAAAGCGTTATGATAATAAAACCATAAAAAAGGTTAAAAATGATGCTTGCTAGCAGTGTGTGATTGCTATATTTGATAGAAAGATTATGATAATCTGACGGGCCTGGAGGCACTTTACAGCAATTTATACCGCTCTGACAGTAGTGCAGCTTCAAATCCCAGGTTTATATTAATGCACTCTTTCTAATACATTATCGTTTCTATAGTAACAATTAACGAAGCAGGATTCATAGTCATATAATGGATGCTCCACCTCCACATAATATAATATTAATAAAGGAGATGTTTATGTAACATTCATGGAAGGAATCTCCAGTGTCAGTGCTTTGTAACACTGTAACAATGCAAGCTGCAATTTTTTTTGTCTTATTTACTTCAAGACAGAGAAAAGCAGAACTGGTGAAGGGATGACTGTTTATATCTGCATAATGTAAGTGATAACAGGAACTAGTCTAGTCTTGCGGACATTTCACAACAGAAAATATTATTATAAAAAGTCGAAAAGTACAACATTTCATTCTTAATAAATGAAAAATTGCAATCATTGGTAAATTGCTGTGGTATAAAAGGAGTAAAACACTTTGGGATGCGTTCCATCCATCCATCCATTTTCTGTACCTCTTAAACCACACAGGGTCATGGGGAGCCTGGAGCCTATCCCAGGGGACTCGGGGCACAAGGCGTGGGACACCCTGGACAGGGTGCCAACCAATCACAGGGCACAATCACACACCTATTGACACACTACGGACAATTAGGAAATGCCAATCAGCCTACAAGGCATGAAAGCAAACTCCGCACACACAGTTGTTATAAGAATATAATCCTTCTTTAGAGTGGTAACAATAAGCTTTGTGTCATGATGTATCACACCACTATGTCGTGAATTATTTTCCTATAACAGCACACCCCCAAGTGTTTTATTCCTTACTAATAGAGTGTTTAACAACCCAATCATCATAATTGTGCATTATAAATCATTACAACGCACAATTTATTTATTTATTTGTTTGTTTTTTTTGTTTATTCATTCATTTATTTGTTTGTTTGTTTTACTGTTTTACTATTATTACTATTTTACTATTATTTTTACCTTAACTATTTTACTATTATTTTTTTTATGATCATTAATGTTGATATTTCACAGCAGGAGTGGAAGGAGGAAGTGTTCCACTGTACACACTACTTGCTAAAAGCATTTTGACACATAGTTCTCTCTGTACAGTTGGAAAAGCAAAATTGTATTTCTTCATTTTTTTGAAAGCAATTTACATTTATATGAAATCTGTTTCCATCTCTCTCTCTCTCTCTCTCTCTCTCTCTCTCTCTCTCACTCACTCAGTCACACACTCACACACACACACACACACACACACACACACACACACACACACACACACCAGAGAAAATAAATGTAAAACAGTTGTCCTTTTTAGTCACCTCACATACCTGTCACAGAAAAACAAAATGCTTGCCGTAGAGCAGCAGATCCTCAAGGGTTCCTCAAGGGTTCTTAGCTATCTAAAGGTGTTCTCTTCTGAAATCCCTTTGTGAGAAGGAAATCAGGCAGCAGGCAGGAACTGGGACAGTGGTCATGGCAGTCTAAACCTCGGGAATATACTATTGGGAAAAAGGTTCATAAATACACTGTAATTGCTAAAAGTACTACATTGATGTGCTTTTTTATTATTAATATTTACACATTTGCTCAAATTCATCCTGGTTATTCATACATAGATAACATTTGTAGCTATGTACTTAATAGAGAAATTTGTATGTAATGTAATGTAATGTAATAGATAAACATGTGGTACTTACAAGTATTTTCCCAATGCATATAAAATAGCAGTTTTCGCATAACTTACTATGTACTTGAATATCCAATAAGGAGCTATTTGGTATGTACCGGAAAATACACCACATTTTAAGCAATTATATACTGGTTATTTACCACAATTTTTTCAAATTAAATACAAGCCACAATGTTACCTAGTTACTTACTACTATAGAATAAAAGTGAAACCAATCAGTGTCTACACTACTAGAAAATGAGTTTTTCAATGGTTCATTAGTAGGGTTAATTAAATAATCCTTAAGGGTTCTAAATTTTATGAGTGAATATGTGTACTTCACTAATAAGATAATCCCTCCAGAGTACAGTAATGCATTTCATTTCATCATTCAACTAAACTAGGCCTTCAGACTAGGAAAACGGCCTCTTAACTCCTCAGAATCTCGAGAAAGTCTCTTCAACACTGAGTTCAGAAAGAGACATCAAATCAACATGGCTGCTCACAGCATCAACAGTAAACACAGCAGCACTTCTTTACTTTTAAATGAGTTATACTGTATATTCTAGTATTTACTTTAGATTCATCATCATGCAGACATATTCACTTGTTAAATCTTTAACACTGACTATAGAGTTCACTGTTTTGCTTCGTAGCTCAAACACACGGAGGTCAAAAATGGTGTAATTAAAGTGGGAGTTCAGAGTTTCCACTTCCGAGTTAATTTGAATGCAGCATTTGCTTGTTTTTTTAAGAATGCATAAGTATGGGAAATGTAAATGATTCACTGTTGAAGTTGTAATAATAATAATAATAATTATTATTATTATTATTATTATGATCACTTACTGACTGGCTACACAGTCTACCCTAAACAGAACTCATTGCCGAGCTACAAAGAAAGGTACATCACAGAGACATCCTTTAAGGGCAACAATAAACCAATAAATAAATAAATAAACTATACACATGACTTTCACTGGAAATCTATCTATTGATTGATGCAGGAGAATGCCAGATGCTCCTAAGGACCTGGAAGTAAACAAGTGAGTGAAATTAATCTACTAACAGCCCTAAAACTCTAATACATATAATTCTCAAAGGAATACTTTAAAGAAGAAAATTGATGTCATAATCACTGCCGACTGGACTGGACAAAGTACTGCTAAAATGCACACCATCAAAACATTTCGTTTCTATTTAGTTTGATATATACAGTAATTAATAATGTATGCTGGTTGTACCCGCAAAAACTGTGAATCAGCAGCAATGCTGGACACCTCAGTATCACGGCTGGTTTGAGAGACAGTTCACCAACAAAAATCCCCAGCTAGAGAGCACTGCTGTGGTCAGAATCTGACACTGATAAAGGAGCAAAGTCAGTTACAAACTGTGCATAAAATAAAGAAGAGCTTTATCCTCACATAGACTAAAGATTTGCACTTCCCAAAAACAGTTTATGCCCAAATCTCACCCTTGCTTCAGTAGATAATCTCATGTGGATATTGTCGAACTGCCCTGTGACTCATTCACAATCTGCTCATACTGAACATCCTGTAAACAGACTCAGTATGCTTTGTTTGACTCTTCAGTTCATGTATACTGTAATGATTTACAATCCCACTATCTGGCCAATCAGAAGAGGATGGGCTCCATTTTGAGTCTCAGGGTTTCTTCCTCATGTCCTCTCAGGGAACTTTTGTCACCAGCATTGCCTCTGGAATGTTCATTAGAGAACTAAATCTACATCTTGATTTCTGTAGCGTTGCTTTATGACAAAGTCTATTGTTTAAACTGCTTCAGAAATTAAATTGAACTGAATTGATCATCAAACAAGGTAGGAATATATAATAAAGAGTGTTAGTTGCTCAGAGTGTTAGTTTAAGGTGTTCTTTTTCTTCACATTTACAAACCTCAAATTCCTCAAACCTTGTTACTCTAAAAATTTTCCAAACTGGTAAAGAAAACGGTCATTGATTTAAAACATATTGCTAAGCTTGGTGGCTACATGAGTAATTATACTAGTAGTAAGTACTAAGTGTACTTACTAAATGGTCTAAAATTGTATGTATGTACTTCAGTAATAGATTGTAAAGTATATAATCTTATAATCTTATAAAGAGTAAAACATTTCATTTTAATAGCAGTAGCATTAATATCAATGAATATGCAATATGGCACCACAGAATAGTGGCGTATTGCATGTAGGCTATTTCAGATTCATTGTACTATGGAAGAAGAAAAAAGAGATGGAGGAAGGTGTCTGCTTGGTGTACACCACAGAAACAGTCTCATGGCTCTGCTTGTCAGATTTGGAGTGCTTATTAATCAAGCTCTGACTGTTTTATTTACAGAGAGAATTATCTGCTGATTTTATGGCTGCCATATATATTCCACAACATGGGAAAAGAAAAACGTTGCTGTATAACATTATAACCACACAAGGAAATCTGATGACAATACCATTCTACGGTTGGTCCACATTTTGACTCATTGCTACACTTTTTTGCTTTCTTTGCTAAACCAGCGGTCAGACCAAATGCAAATATAATTCCCCCAGCGGAAAAGCTAATTTCAAGTTTGCCTTGCACCTCTGAGGTTGGGGTTTCGAATCCCGTGCATGTTCTCCCCATGCTTCGGGGTTTTTTCTGATTTCCAAATGCCATTTCCAAATTGTCTTTAGTGTGTGAATGTGTGTACGATTATGCCCTGCGATGGGTTGGCACCCTGGCCAGGGTGTCCCCCACCTTGCCCAGGGATAGGCTCCAGACTCCTCCATGACCCTGTGTAGGATGGATGCATGGAAATAGACAGTGCACATTTTAGAGTCAAAAAGATCACCAGTACCTTTTCTTCCAGAGATGACTGAAAAAAGGTGAACAATCTGGTACTAAGTATGCACAGTACAGATCAGGATGCTGGTGAAAACAGCTCAGAGAACCATTAACACACAACTCTTCACAATGCAAGAGATCTCTAATGCACGCTGTCTCAGTAAGGCAGCTCGTCTGTCAGATGACACCATTCACCCTCCACATAGACTGTTATTTCATCTTTTATCTGGTATAAAAAAATAGTATAGATACAAGCAAGTATTTACAAGGTCACCATGATACACACATTTCTGATGTAAGGATATTATCCACTTGATAAACCCTGCTTTTCCTATCTCAATCTCTTGCAGTATATATTATAGTATAAGTGGTTCTCAAGGTTAAGAGTTCTCCAGGTTAAGAGGTTGGGGTTCCTGCTGTTATGGAAGTCATAAAGGACACATCTGCACTCTCAAAACTTTCAGCTGGTTTCACATACAGTTTTGCAAGCACTCACAGCACAGTATAGCACATTTCTCACTACTTTATGTTGCATAATTGGAAATTCCATCTGTTATCACTTTTTAAAGGTGTGTAATTGTTTCAGAGATGCTCTCAAAATGAGATAAAATTGGATTCATACACTCACAAAGCAGATGTTGTGTGAAGAGTATATTAAGAGCACTATTCATGAGCTGAACAGTGTGCAGGTGCATAAAGATCATTTCACATTTCACTTTAAATTTGTTGGAATGTCTTTCATGACCTTTTAGATATGAAATGGATTTAAACCTAATGTCAATTCCAGTGGTTTAAAAAGCCAATATTCCAGTCAGATATTCATTTAAACCTTAATGACTTAGAAAGTGCAGAAAGGCCATCTGAAAAAGAAAGAGAGAGAGGAAGATATAAATCTAGGAGATCAGTGCAAGAATATTGGAAAAAGAAAGGAACAGAGCATGAAACAAACCCTTAGAAATAAATTAGTTCCTTAAGTTATTTATCAGATTGATTCTTTCAGTGTGACCCAGAATAACTGTGTAACTGAATTTGTATGTTAGCTGGTTTGAAGTGAACCTCTGACTCCAGGCCAGGAAATCAAGATTGATCTTTTAACCAAATTTTAGCAATGTTCTCAGGATGACTTCACGGTTGCTATTTATGTCCCACTGATATTACATGTAAAATGAATGAATAAATAAATAAATAAATAAAAACATCCAGTGAGCGATGGTTCTGTGGGTGGAAACTTTTCGAAGAGGCAGGTCAGAGGAGAATGACCAAACTGGTTCAAGCTAACAGGAAGGCTACAGTAACTCCAATAATCACTCTTTACAACCAGGGTGAGCAGAAATGCATCTCAGATCAATCAAAAGACCCACTGTGTTGAACCTTGAGGAGAATGGGCTTCTTCATACCATTCTGTGTATTTTTACTTATGACAGTTGGTGGTGCGGTTGGTTTTTGCTCCACAAAAACTGATGATATTTGTTAACAGCAAATAAATCAATTTGGATGGAAAAATATTGAGCCTTTGTTCAAGATATTTGTCCTGCTAGAAATCCTTGATATGATGTGATTTAAGGCAGTAATTAACTTTCTATGAGGTGATCAAATCATAGATAATGGAATTTGCTGTCAGAAATCCTGCGATATTTTTAAAATATTCCATTAAGTTCTTCAGCAAAACTATCACAAACTCAGAGGTTCGTAGGTCAACTGATCATACAAATAGCATAATAATATAAAAAAAACAAAACAACAAACAGCTCAAAAACAGAAAGGATAAAAAGATCAAACAATTTTTGTAGTGTTGCAGGGTGCATTAACCTGCTGAAAGAGACCACTGCCATTAAGGATTATCTTTTCCATGAACAAGTGTACTTGGACCGCAACAATGTTTAGGTAGGTGGTATGTGTCAAAGTAACATCACATGAATGCAAGGACCCAAGGTTTCCCAGTAGAATATTGTCCATCTGGGGCAGCGGTAACTCAGTGGTTAAGATGTTGGGCTACTGATCGGAAGGTCATGAGTTCAAACCCTGCCCCCCAAGCTGCCGCTGTTGGCCCTTGAGCAAAGCCCTTAACCCTCAATTGCTCATGTATAAATGAGATGTAAATCGCTCTGGATAAGGGCATCTGCCAAATAATGTAAATCTGGCATCACACTGCCTCATCGGCGTGCCTTCTGGTGCGATCTCTTCCCAGGTAAGTGACACACACATACTCAGCCATCCACATGATGTAAAAGATAATGTTATTCATCAGACCAGGCCACCTTTTTTCACTGCTCCATGGTCCAGTTCTGATGCTCTCGTGCCCATTGTAGGTGCTTTCAGCAGTGGACAGGGGTCAGCATGGGCACTCTGACCGGTCTGCAGCTACACAGTCCCATATGCAGCAAGCTGTGATGCACTGTATGTTCTGACACCTTTCTATCATAGCTGGCATTAACTTTTTCAGCAATTTGTGCTTCAGTAGCTCTTCTGTGGGATCGGACCAGACGGGCTAGCCTTTGCTCCGCATGTGGATCAGTGACCCTTACACAACCATGACCCTATCGCTGTTTCACCAGTTGTCCTTCCTTGGACAACTTTTGGTAGGTACTAACCACTGCATACAGGGAACACCCCACAAGACCTGCCTTTTTGGAGATGCTCTGACCAGTTGTCTATCCATAACAACTTGGCCCTTGTCAAAGTCACTCAGATCCTTATACTTGCCTCTTTGGATCTTCCTGCATCCAACAGGTCTGCTCTGAGAACTGACTGTTCACTTGCTGCCTAATGACAGGTGCCATTGTTGCCCTGTTATGGCTGATGGGTGTATGGTTTGCTAGTTTGTTAGATAAGTGCATTAATACAGACTAAAGGAAGCAAACAAGTGCATGATTATGCAGCACATTGTGTTTGTGCCCTTGTTTTAGCTATGTAGTGTTCTGTACATGCCACACATGTATTTGCATCTGGCTAGCATGTTTATTTTCTCTCAATTTGTTTAACCATGAGGTGACTCAGGAGAGTTATGTATCAATTGTACGCTGCAGTTTTCTTGGTTTCGGAAAAGATTGTTTGTCATCCAATTAACCGGGCTAGTAAAAATAATTCTAATGATACACAGACTCCTCAGGTGATGTATCTAGTGCAGCAGGTGGTAGGATTATAAATGAGTATTGCATGTTGTGGCTACAGCATCTATAAAGTGCATTAAGTTTAAACAAACACTAAATAAAACGTTTTTTGCAAGTTAATAAATTAGTAGGATTTTTTGTCCTTTTTCTGGTTGCTAAACACCCGGACACAGACTTGTCCAAGGCGCCTGGGCTACTGATTTGTCTACTGTATTCTGTGACGGAGGATCCTCAAGCACAGGATGTGATTGATTTAGAATAGATCTATTTCACTGGATTAGCGATAGTTAATACTGTCTGCAGGCCAGACATCTGCTAGTGCAGAGAGGAAAGAAAGAGGGGGATCATGGATAAGGCATGTGCAGTATCCATTAAGAAACCCACAGAACTCTTGTTGTATAAAGAACCCAGTTAAAACAGCTGTGTTTAGGGGAGATCAGATGTCAGTGGATATAAATATAATAAGAGAAAGGTTATGTTTCTGTTATACACTGTACATGAGAAACACATCTTTTTCCTCTTAGAACTGATGAGTCATGAACATACTTTTTGGAGGTCAATTGTTTTCTTTCTGTCTGACTGCTTCTGCTCCAAATTGCCTGTGACATGGTGATGCATGTGGGTTTGGGTGCAACTGTGCAAAAGTACACAGTGAAATGGACAAAAGAAGGCAAACAATAACCATGTAGGAAAAACTACAAGAACGGGAAATGAGAGTGATGAGAGACCCAAGACTTTGGAGCTTTCTGAACTTGTGAATCACTTTCTGCTGGTGTAGATGGTTCCACATGTATACCCTAAAGATTCCCCCAAAATATAAAAATCTCACCTGGATTCTGTAGATTTGTAACACCTACTGCTGCAATCATAAACACTGTCCTGTGCTCATCCCAGGACTCTTATTCACAATTTGCTCACACCAAACAGTCTGTAAACTACTGTTTGTCTTTACTCTTCTACACCTGCATACTGTAATGATTTACTGTATAATCCCACTATCCAGTGTTACCCAGACGTTCCATTATGAATCTGGTTCCTCTCAAGATTTCTTTTTCATGTCGTCTCAGAGGGTTTTTCTTTACCACTGTCACCTCTGACTTGTTCATCAGAGATCAAAATGACAGTACTACACCTAGGTCCTTATATGTGTGACTCACTGGTGACTCACTGGTTAATGCTGATTGGAAAGTTGTGTTCAAATCATGGTTCTGCTAAGCAGCCACGGTTTGGCTTCTAATCCTCAACTGCTCAGTTGAATCTTTTTAATTGTAAGTCACAATAATTGCAGGGGACACTCTGGATCAGGTGCCCACCCATCTTATGGCACGCACACACACACACACACACACACACACACACATACATACCCATTCACACACTACAGACAATTTGTAAATGCCAATCAACCTACAATGCACCTCTTTGGACTGGGGGAGGAAACCGGAGTACCCGGAGGAAACCCCTGAAGCATGGAGACAACATGCAAGCTCTGTGCACACATTGGGAAGGCGGGATTCAAAACCCCAACCCCAGAGATGTGAGGAAAACAGTGCTAACCACTAAAACTAGATTTTTTCCACTCAATTAATAAAAGCCCCTGTGTTGTTATTAGGACAGTGTTAATGAATACAGAGCTACACAGCATTTAAACAGCGCTGTTGTGTTTGCAGTTCATACACCAGCAGTAACAATGTGCCCTCTAAAAACGATGCCCTTTATACAGTGTCTCAGTCATTAAGGATCAAGAATGTATCCAAGTAAAAACCTCTATATGAAATCCATTTTATATTTAAATTAGGCTTTTCTACAGATTAAGTGTGAAATGAACTTTATGAGCTTTCACACTATTCACTTCAGGAATTTCTAAGCATTATACAGATCACTATGTGCTGTACATATGTCCCTCCGATCTGATCTCTCAGGAAACCATTCTAATTTTATGAGGATGAGACTAACTGTTAAACTCTTCAATGCACTTCAGTAATATTCAACACTCTTCAGTAATATTCAGTATTATTCATCCTTGCCAGTTAAAATGGCCAGTTATTAAGAAAAGGTCACATTTCGGGTATGAAAATGACAGTTGTACATTCCTTCCTTCCTTCCTTCTGTTCCTGGGAGAAGTTCAAATGCATGTTGTAATGATGTAATAGTTTACATCATTCCTTCCTTTCTTTCTTTCTTTCTTCCTTCCTTCCTTCCTTCCTTCCTTCCTTCCTTCCTTCCTTCCTTCCTTCCGTCCTCCCTCCCTCCCTTCTGTTCCTGGGAGAAGTGTAAATGCACTTGACATGATGTAGTAATAATCTTTCTTTCTTTCTTTCTGTCTTTCTTTTTTTCTTTCTTCTTTCTTTCCTACCATTCATTCCTGGGAGAAGTGCAGTATTATAAATGCAGTAATAGTACTGTATAGTAATAGGAATCTTTCTTTCTTTCTTTCTTTCTTTCTTTCTTTCTGTTCCTGGGAGATGTGCAAATACAGCTGACATGGTGTAATAGTAATCTGCAGTTCTTTCTTTCTTTCTATCTTTCTTTCTTTCTTTCTTTCTTTCTTTCTTCCTTCCTTCCTTCTTTTCTTTCTTTCTTTCTTTCTTTCTTTCTTTCTTTCTTTCTTTCTTTCTTTCTTTCTTTCTTTCATTCTTTCTTGCTCATTTCTTGTCTCCTTTTTGTTATTTCCTACTCACTTTGTTTCTTGTTCCTTTTCTTGCCATGTCCTAGAAGTATGCCATGTCATAGCCAGTAATCTCTTCTGCAAATCAAAAGATCCACTAAACCAGATATGTAAAGATGTTGTGATAAGATGCGAGATGAAACGCACCATTAACACAAACTTTTTTTCTGCCTGAATTGTTTGAGCTGCTAACGGCACTACATGCTTGGCTGCACTTTCTTTATGATGGCTCTGCAGATTCAGGAGTGAGTGATTGAAAATCGCGATTTGTGGAGACAGCTGAGCCACTGGTAATTAGAGAAAGCAGAGATGCAGATTTACAGGACAGATTTTGGAGTCTTTCGCTCCAGATTGTTGAGACTGCAGAAGCTATGTCAGTATGCACACTTGGCGCCATTAAGTACGGGAATGATGAGGATTTGTTTCCTGCCCATAAGGCAGTCAGTAATCGATGGACAGATGGAGTCAGGCACAAACAGTTTGGTTAGAAAGAGCTACTGCTATTTTCAAACATTTTTACACATATCTATGTAACAGTTCAAAGTTAATGGAGACATGCAGCAGGTGTGATAATTCTGTCAGATAATTCTGAGAGTATGCTGTGCTGTTGCTTCTCACAACAGTTTTCTTTCCTTACTTTTGTCTTGTTTCCGGTTGTGAACAAGATTTCAGATCCATGCCTGAGTAGCGGATTTCCCTTTGCCTTGATCTTCCAATATGTGACGTGTCCACTGGCCATGGATTGAGTTCAGCCCCGGATCACTTGTGACATGTGTGATGCATTGATCAATGTCAGCAAGGTTTGCTTAGCCATCAGTGGAACTGTGATCAGCTAGGCCACTGAAATTCAATGACAGCAAATGCTTTTGAGGGAGGATTTGTCTGTCACTGCCTCCATCAGCCTTTCATGGTTCCATTTTGTTCGCAAGCAAAAGATTCTCCAAGGTAATCACAGGGATTAAATTTAGTGTGAGTTATTTAGAACTGGAATGGTTGAATTTATGGGATCCAAGAAGATGTATCAAGGTTTTGATACAGGCATGGATACTGAAGAGAGACAGATTCTGACTGAAAATATCAGTGATGCTATTTTTTTCTGTGTTGTGTTTAGTAAAGACAGGGTCTTCTTCCATCCATCCATCCAGTTTCTATACTGTCTATCCTACACAGGGTCAGCAGGGGAGTCTAGAGCCTATCCCAGGGGACTCGGGGCACCAACCCATCACACGACACAATCACACACGTTCACACACTACGGACAATTTAGTAATACCAGTCAGCCTACCTGTCTTTGGACTGGGGGAGGAAACTGGAGTACCGGGAGGAAACCCCCAAAGCATGGGAAGAACATGCAAACCCACACAGGGTGGAAGCAGGATTCAAACTCCCAACCCTGGAGGTGCGAGGCAAATGTGCTAACCACTAAGCCACTGTGCCCCCAAAGGGTCTTCTTATGTTCTTATTTTCAGGCAAGTTGTTGTGGCCCAGACTGAATTGCAGAGTCATGTCAGCTGGAAAGAAATATAATAGCATAATTCATAGGTCCTGATGTGAGCTGTAAGTATACTAGTCATATTAACACATTTATTTTGTTTTATTAGGAATTCTGACAAGCTTGATGATTTCCGTTTTTTTTTTTCTTTTTTTTTTTTTTTCCAGCCATGCAGGAGAATTAAAGACAGCAATGAGCCAATAAGAAACTATAAAGGGCATTTACAGCCATGCCTCTGAGTATGGTTTAGTGCTGTGACTGGACATTGATTGCGCTTCAGTGTGGCACAACTGCAACACACTGATGAAAGTATGATGCAATGCAGTGCAACAGGGAATTACATTCACTTCAGACACAATCAGCGATTTAATTCTTTAAAAATGTAATCTTCTGTTGATTGTTTCTCATTGACGAGATCAAGTGATGTAAGTGCACTTGTAAAAATGCAATGAAGGTTTTGCTTTTCAGTGTAGAACATTTTCTGCATGTGACTAATAAAAGGAAATGCCATAAATGTGCTGTATTTCATGTCTTTTCTCTCAGTTTTGCTCTTCTACATAGATTAGGAGCTTAGTGGAGCAATTTTCAGCATGTTAGAAGGGTTGAAAGGGAAAGAATTAACAAAAGTTAAAACTACTTAAAGACTCTTCAGCATCTACTTAACCTGACATTTGGTTTAAATATTGACAAGAAAACCTGCTGTGCGTTAAACTGTAGCAAAAGTGAATATTTTATCTGGCCTTAAACTAATGTGCATTATGTTTGCAGATACTTACGTCATAATGATAGACTTACACAGTATATGCAGTGTTTAGTTTATAAGTAAACAGAATTTAATTCTATGATTTATAAGATTTTGATGTAAATATTTTCTCAGACTTTAAAGTAGACTGAGTTTGTATTTGAATGTTCTGATATTTCACGCTGACTTGGCGGTACACTCAGCAACGTTAGTAGTCACTATGTTATAACGTTTCCATAATATGTCAACTGACTAAACATAACGCTAATACAACCATATGTCAACAAGCATCTACATCATTTGACCCAGATAGTTGTCTTAATGACAGCAACTGGAATATATAAATTTATAAATGTTTATGCAGGTATATCTCAGGTCCATAAAGAACTATGATCACAGGCCACAAAGTAAAATATTACCAGTTAGTGTAATATATATATATATATATATATATATATATATATATATATATATATATATATATATATATATATATATATATATATATATATATATATATATATATATATATATATATTTTAACCATCATTTACTTGTATTCAATTGGCTTGTATTGGCTAGTTGTACTAATAACATTAATCACTGCAAATTTGGTTTAGTTTAATATGGCTTCTACTCTCATCATGGACAGCTTGTAAAACAGCACTTGTCCAGCACATCCTATTATTCTGCATACAAAACTCAAACTCAACCGTTTTTGCATAACTCTTGCGCAACTTCTAAGTAGTTTTTCAATTTAAGTCTGTAAGTTTGTTCATGAAATTTTGGATGAGTTAATATGCACCAGGAAGCAGAGCTAATCTCAACAGGCAGTGGTATTTATCATTCAGTTTATGGGTAATTTATTCAGAAATGAGGACCCCAGACAATGCCTACTTCAAAAACTGTACTGTCATTATTATCACAGATCTGGCTGTTTGTGTGTGCTAGAATCTGATTTAAGCCCTTTTAATACATTAATCACGCTGACGAAGAGACTGGAGATTACTGTATAGGATTTCCATATCTCCTGTGTACCTTTGTTTCTTCGGGATCTGAAAAGATCTCTTCCTATCCTCCCACGCTTGCTTGTGGCATCCTAACTGGTTATTTAAATAAGCGACGAGGAACAGCAGCATCTGGTGTACCTCCTACAGCTTGTCCTCACATCACTTATTCCTACTCTTAGTGCTGACTTCAAGGGGGACCTTCCCAAAGTGAGGACCATGATTTCATGAATCACACCTTTAAGCACTGTGAGTAGAAAACAAGTCGTGAATGAAAAGCAAGGAGTGGTTAAAACATGAAACACAAAAACAGGCATCACAGAAGCCACGCTGCTAAAATCCATCTTCTGGAAGTCGCTGTTAATAAGGGAGACCACAAAATCCTTTATCTGTAAATGTAAATCATCTGAAGAGTGAAAATGAATTTCTTGTCTGTTGTTCTAGGAAGACACAATTAATCTAATTTATTTTTTCTGATTTACTTACATTTTATGGTTCACTGTATAAATGGTATAAATAGGCTCACAAGGCCAAGCTCTCTCTCTCTCTCTCTCTCTCTCTCTCTCTCTCTCTCTCTCTCTCTCTCTCTCTCTCTCTTTTTCAAAGACATGAGAACAAGGCTGAATTTTTGGCATGTACTGTATATTGTCTTTTTTTGCTGGCAACAATTTATTTAATTATTATTATTTTTTTTACATTTAAATTGTAAAATATGATGTACTGACACACTAAGTGAGTAGACAGCAAGGGAAAAGCTCCCAGAAACATATAGCCACAACAGTAACAGTTCTCCAATTGCTTTACATAATACAGTAACATTCAATTGTATAGACCTAGATCTAATAGTGTAGATACTATATGTTGACCATGGTAAATTGAGACATTACAACACTAACATTTATCAATGTTATGAGAGCATTGGAAGAATCAGTGGCACATTTCCTACATGTTAAAAACCTCAATATGCACTCAACCTCACAACAAACATTTTGTTCAGAACACTGGGTCTTACAAAAGTAGCCTACAGTATATTATGTCTTTTAAACAACTACAACAATGTAAATATCCAAGGTTTCAGCTGAAGGTCATAGGTAAAAATACAAGGGCTGATTTTTTTTTTCTAGCACATATTGTACTATAGCTTCAAGTTAATTGTCAAATGATTAAATTTGGTTAAAGGTCCCTTAGATTTTGTGTGCACTGGCGTCAATTTATTTAAGCCTGCTTCACTGACACATCCATAACATCATCAGCAGTGACAGAGAAGGCTCACATTAAAATACAATGTACAATAGAGAAATAAACATGAATGAGGTGACTTATGTTCTTGAATTACATATTCAAAATGCCTCAGAGGAGAAGTAAATAGTCTAAACAATGACAAATTACACAAAAACAAATTACATGAAAGCACAAATGGCAGAAATAGGTTTGGAACAAAAGGCATCTTTATGGATGTGAAACGCTTAATATAGCAATCATGTATGTGTACACATAATAGGTTTATGCCTATAAGGCTTAACCTTAATGGTTTCATAATATTAACACTGAGTTACAGAGTAGTAGAATTTATTACCCATCACATTCAATAATCACACCCAGTCCTCACTGGTCTGCTCGTTCTGTCTTTTGTCTTTCACGCTCTACATCTTTTTATCTTTGTAAAACTTTTTGTTTTCTTTGTCGGTCCTCAGTCGTGATTGCCTGAAGGCTGTCCACAATCGACCACCACTTGAGAAAGCCTTGCTTCCAGCTCTATGACAAAACGCAGAGCTGCTCGTGCGCCACACATCATTAACTGCCGTAATACTTTAGTGCACTGATGTATGGAACAATTCAGTCTCTGAAACTGGCTCTTGGCAAAATTGCGTTTCAAACTTTCATTGCTGCAATGAAATTTGTCTCTGATACACACTCTTGTGATTTGTGTTGCGACGTGTTTTTTTTTTTTTCCCTCTCATCTAATCTTTTTTTTTTTTTTTAGTTTTTTTTTTTTTTTTTTTTTTTTTTTTATGTTAGGCAGCAATGTAACACAGCGCAACACAGGATCAATCAATTCATTTCTGTCAAGCCTACTCCTGTCAAAGTAGAGCAAACTACCAGAGACTGAAAACAAGTAAAAGCTGGTCTCTCTGCCAGTATGCACCTCCCAGTGAAGTGCTTTAAGGACAGCAGAATGTAAAATTTCATCAATAAAACTGCACAGAAAGTTTTCACTGCTCAGAATACCTTCTGTTTCAGCAGCACTCATTTTAACAGTGCTGCCCTAGGGTGCCATTTTGTATGAATTTAATTTCAATTAAAGTCAATAAAAATTTAATTATACCTGAAGGGCAGTTGGTGGCAGGAAGGCATAAAATAAGTGCATAAAAACAATGAAAAATAAAAGTAAAAATAACAGTATTAACTGCAAACAAACAGTGTTACATTAGCAGTAACAAGATTTATACTCTGGCATAAGCTTAAATATATTATGATTAAATGACCTCATAGGAGGAAAGAGCTAAAGACTTAAAAGCATCAGGAACAGAGCCAGAGTATTTCTCTAACAATTTATCAAACCTGGTTGGGCAGGTAACATACAGATACAGTAATATTCCTTTAGGCTCTGTTCCAAGTTACTGGCTAAAATCATCCAGAGTAATTAGAGTGTTAAACCTCAGTCACAATGAAGTAGAGCTGGCAGCAGATCAGATACCCAGGATTGTGTAAAATTCTGTAACATTAGAATTGGATATGGATTTATTATTATTATTATTATTATTATTATTATTATTATTATTATTATTATTATTATTATTATTATTATTATCATTATTATACATGTTTTAATAATTATAAATGTTTTACTTAAAAAGGGAATTGAGTATTTGAGTATTTTTTGTTAGGATTGATATTTATTACATCTGCATGTATATGTATTGCAATACTATGTATTTATTTTCTCTTTTTTAAGTCCTTCATTTAATAATAAACACTTTAAAACAAAAAATGTTGATATCGGCTGATGCTCAAGGTTTCAGTACAGGTATGAGGTGTAGTGCTATCTGTACAATGAACACAAATAAAATTCACCTTGATGGAAAAGCCCATAGTATGCAAAAAATAAAATAAAATAAATAAATAAATAAATAAATAAATAAATAACATTTTCGCTTCTGATAGTGGTTACTTCCACATGAACTTTCTCTTTTTGTCCCACGTTCATTTAGATGAACACATGAATATGCATACAAATCCATTATGAGTATTGAGTATTGAGTATTTGAAAAACATTGCTGCTACGTACAAGGCATAGTATTATGTTTTTCTTGCTTTTCACCTCACAAACTCATCCACAAAATTGTCAAAAGTCCAATTCTTTAAGAATCTCCGAGTCAATGGGCAGCAGTGACAGAATGTTCAGTCTTCTTTGGCGCATTTTAGTTTGGCATTTGTTTTCGACCCATTTGGAAGAATTAGTGCATCTGTAGCTCCAGTTACAATCAGTAAGGACCTAACTGACTGAATTCAGACCTACACATCAATAACATTTCTGATTTTATTATAAATCCTGTGACTTTTCATGCATTGGCTCATGTTCTGATATTCAATTCAATTCAATTCAGTTTTATTTGTATGGCGCTTTTAACAATAGACATCGTCACAGAGCAGTTTTACAGAGATACATAAATTTTGGATCTAAATTTTAAATCGATAAAGTTATCCCCAATGAGCAAGCCAGTGGTGACGGTGGCAAGGAAAAACTCCCTGAGACGACATGAGGAAGAAACCTTGAGAGGAACCAGTCTCAAAAGGGAACCCATCCTCATCTGGGTAACAGTGGATAGTGTAATTTTAAGTAAATCCCTTCCATAACTGTATGATACATGATATAAAGTGCAACTGTGTAGTCAGTAGATTCAACACAGTCTCAACATGAAGTCTATTCTGCTGAAATCATGAACAGTCCACCGATGGAGACCCGAGCGCAAAGTCTGTTTGTGAATTGTTTGTGGAGGCTGTCCATATGGGCCCATCCTCAGCAACAGTGAGCGACCAGCAGCGATGAGAACCCCAGAAGCAGGGCACCAGGACGGACCAGGCAGGCTCAGAGAGTAGAACGGGTCAGGCCCATTGCCACCCCAGGAGCAACACGCGATATCAGTGTTTTGTTTAGGTGTGACTTAGTGAAATGGTCATTCAGTCTGTAAGTATATATATATATATATATATATATATATATATATATATATATATATATATATATATATATATATATATATATATATACTTACCACAATTTTTTTTTTATCTGATTGTAAAAGAATTATGGAAAGAATTTTTTTCTGCAATTAAATTGCTTTTTTCTAGCATCATTCAGTAATATTAACTGAACTTAATTTCCATTGGCAGTGATCATTTAAATTGTTGGACTGAACAAGATATACTAGTGTTGGTATATTTTACTGCTTTTGCTCCACCATGGAGAATAATTTCACAAGGTGAAAAGCTGTCATGACTGCTATTTTTGTTATCTGAATATCTGTGCTGTTTGAAAATATAAAGATGAGGAACTACATCATCTTCATTCAATACAAGTAACCTGATAAAACATTTTAAAACAGTGTTTAAACAGTATCTTTAATAAAGAGAGTGATAATGATATGCTTTATCTTGCCAGGGCCTATGCAAGTCAAGGTGCAGTTCACGGCACTTTGCACTCTGCTTTGCATGCTCGGGTCAGCCGTCCTTGTGCTCTCTATAAAAGATGCTGTTTAAACACAATAACATAAACATAAAACTCAGCATGAGGAGTTCATTGCTAGCAGCACACGGCAGCAACAAAAATAAACAGAGCTAAAAATGAAAATGCTCCATGACACCCTGATTGATTAATACTACTTAGGTTACTCATTTCAGTATCAGTATTGGTATATAGGAAGCTGATCCTATTAGCAATCTTACTCTCGCACTACCAGTTTGATTAAAATATGAGCTGTGTGAATAATGGCATCAGTATTTCATGGGATGTTCTTGCTTATTTGGAAACGCCTGACAGACAAGAACAAGGTAGAGAAGAAGCTGAGGGACTAATTGAGCTGATGGATGAACATAGCAAACTTCATCACTCGCTCATAGACAGGAGGAAGGGGAGCCTACATGCACCATCTTACTCTTATGATTAAACACTACCAGTCGAAGTTTTAGAGAATTATTTACTCCAAAGCAAAAGTATAGACCAGTGTGCATTGGGTTTACCTTTATTATAGACCAACTGGGCAGCAGTGGGAACTTGTTAATAATAAATCACCTGATTTTGTGGTAACTCTTGAGTCTGTATTAAAAAAAAATAAGCAAGACTTCAGTATTTGATTAGAGCATCAACCCACTTCAGAAATTGTTACTTTTACTTGCATTTTGGTGGGTCCTAGACAAACAACAGCAAATACGAAATCTGTACCTTCTTAAGTTCAGCAGTAACAAAAACCTTGTCACTTAAGATACATTTAAGTAACCTTGCTGTGACTGGCCAATGGCAGCCAATCAAATATACAGTACAGCCGACACACAGGCTACATCCAAAACTACATATTGTTATTGCAAGTAGGAGACTAGCCTGCTAAATAAAGTAACTACAGTTGCCCATAATTGCAAAAAACATCAACAAACAAAAATCACAACAGCAAATCAAAAATTAACATTAAAAGTAACATTAAACAGAAAGGGGCAGTCCTTATTGAACCTCACAAGCTCGCTGCTGATTGGACACTGCGTCTGACTATCACAAGGAAAAAGAATTGCTCTTTTTCAATCCGTTATATAGTTAGCCTAGTGAAATGATTTAATGTGAAGTTACTTTTGTTATTATAGTGAGGAGTTATTCTTTTTTTCTGAATAATGAACAGTGGCTTCCTTTAGGAGGCTTTTCAGAGTTTACATACTTACTTATTTACTTTTTAAAAAATAACCACGAATAAAGGCATCAGTTAAATTAATTTATGCTCATATTTCCTCTTAGTATTAACATACTCCAACTCTCAGTTTTCCACCATCTCTCAGACTGATGTGTGCTATGGCCAATCAGAAACGAGCATGTGCTGTTCAATAAGGACTGCCCCTTGTTTTATTTTACTTTATTTTTTATTTTGAGTTAATGTTGTTGTGTTTCTGATTTTGCTCTTTGCTTTTTGGGTTTGCTATTGTCTTTTTGATTTTCATTTGTGTTGTTGTTGTGTATTTGGTTTGGTTGGGATTTTGTTGTAGTTGTTGTTTTTGTCATCATCAAGTTTTTGTTTTGGGTGTGATTCTTTTTGTTGTTTTTTTTGTTTGTTTGTTTTGGGTGGGTTTTTTTGTTGTTTGGTGATTTTTAGTTTGGGTGTTTTTTGTTGATTTTGGTTTGGGAGAGTTTGTTGTCATTTTGTTGTTTTTGGTTTGGGTCTTTTTTTGTTGTTGTTTTGGTGTTTTTGGTTTGGGTGTTTTTTATTGTTGCTGTTTTGGTGTTTTTGGTTTGGGTAGTTTTTTGTTGTTGCTTTTCTGTCTTGATTTTCGTCTTGCTGCCTTGTTTTTGATTTACTTTTGTGTTTGTGATTTACAGCTGTGTTTTCCATTCACTGTTGTATTTTTCATTTGCTGTTGTGTATTGATTATTTTCTGATTGTATATTCTCATTTGCTATTTTTTGTTGTTTTTCTGTCTTGTTTTTGATTTGCAGTTGTGTTTTTGACTTGCTGTTATCAAATAACAAATATGTTATTTGGTTGTTTGTTTGGTTGTTTTTTTTTTTTTTAGTTACCATGTTTCATGGAATTAGTTCTGTAGTTGTGTGGTTTCTGGTTTCGACCTCTGCCTGTCTCTTATTATTTCTGGATAATGATAACAGATCTGCCCATGTTGTACACATTGGCCTGTGTCTTGACCCTTGTTACTATGTGTTCTCAGGAAAAAATGCAATTGCTTCAGACTAAACTTCAAAAGTTTTTTCTGTTTTTGTTGTTTATTTGTTGTTGCTTTTTTCAGGGACTGAAACTTGGCAGGAGTAATTGAACAGAGAAAAGTTTATTGTATCTACTTAATTTTTTAACTACATCTTTGCTATTTATACTGACAGTTCTGTTTATACACCAGGGTGTGTTACTTAATAACTCATTTTTTATGATGACAGACACTGGATCTTTAAAACTTGAAACAATACTTTCAAACATTAATAAATAATGATACCAAATTAAATTTTAGAAATTACTTGCCAGTGGTATTACACACATTTTCTTTATCCTGAAAATAAAACAAACAAAAAAAATCTATAAAAGCTTTATTTTATCCTTGTCGATAGTAATAAATGCAAATTGATGTGGGGTGTGTGAAGCTCATTAAATTTCAACTTCAATAATATATTGGAAGAATATTTATAGATTTATTTATGAAGTTGCAGGACTGGTGAGTCCAGGTGGGATGATTGTTGTTGTGATTGTTGTTTTAAGAGCTCTTTTTATACTTAACTCTTCACATAAAACTGCAATATATATAATCACACAACTAGTTTGCAATGACCTTCATTCAGCTCTTTGTTTATTCACATTATATTACAAAACAACAATAATCTGAAGTAGAATTGCAAAGAAAGGCTTAAAAATAGTGTATTTCTCTCATAAACTTCCTCATATCAAGTTGCCATAGAGACAGAACTGTCTAGGTTTCCTATTGAGCTACCATTGTAATACCACTAACCTTAAATTGGCTCTCAATTCTGAGAATTCCACATCGTTGAGGATATATCCCTCAACTGTCTTTTAGTTTACACTACCACCAGCAAAGATGTGCCAGTATTGCATGTACCAAGTATTGGATGATGACATTTGAGGCAAACATAACTAGGGGATATGTGTATGAATACACAAGGTTTCACTGTGTTTCTTTAGGTGCATGTAGACTATGACTACTCTACAATTAAATCATAATTGTTTTCATCATTATTACCTATATAAACAATACGAGACGCTTTTCAACAAATAAGCATATATATTAATACTTAACTGTACTTAAGTGTGCATAATGAATTAATACATGCACTAATGCATAATGAGGTGTATACATTAACAGTCTTTGAGTCATATATGAATAAGAAATAATAATGGTAATAGTAAAATATTCATATCTTCCTAAATCATTCTGTTAATAAATATCATGATGAAGTGTTATATAAAAAATATAATAATTATAAAAAATCATTTACATTATTAATAGTGTGTGTGTATACGCCTATACACACACTATAACTGTAGGCTAGTTCAGGTAATTCCAAATACTTTTTTGTATATTTTTTCAAGCACCCCCAATCCTAAACGAAATCCTAACACAAAATGTATTATAAATACAAATGAGATACGCATATTAAGAATGTAGCAGAATTTGGATTAACCAGATAATGTGTGTTCTAAATACAATTACAGATGTGAATAGTATGTACTAATGTTTTTTTTTCTACTTTTTCTAATTTCTACTTTCATGTTCATTAATATCAAGAAAGCTTGCAGGACAAAGGAAATGTTCATTTGTGAATAGGAGCCATGCTTTGTTTTGTCTAATGTTAGTAATTTGCTCCAATAGCTTGAGCTGTTGTTTATCTGGCTGATCTTTGTGTATGACCCTGTCTTACTTCTCAGGTTTCAAGCCTGTATTTTGTGAACTTCAGTTCTAGATTTGTTTGATTTGTCACTGAGCCTCTATTGTGTATGTCCTGGAACTGTTTATTGTTTCTGATTTGTGGATTGCGTATCTCATTGACCCTCTCACACATGTTTCCTCTCCACACTCTTGAGTCCCCTTTATTACAAGTGCCTTACTCCAAAATAAAACCATATTCCTGTAATATTTCTGTACTACATTCATACTGACATTCATTAAAGAAATATGTTTTTATTTACTATAGAGACACCACTCCATATAGCCCACGCACAGCACATCATATCTATACTGGGGTCTCCAAAAAAAAAATTATATATATATATATATATATATATATATATATATATATATATATATATATATATATATATATATATATATATATATATATATATATATATACAGCTATTATCAGCTATATAACAGCCATTTTTCGTGGAAGGTCTCAACCGCTTGGCTCCATGAATGAAGCGAGCGACTAGAGGGTGCTTTCCCACAGAAACCCCATCAATCGGAGCATGGCAAGCCGAAATGGTGGCCACATAGACTCTGAGAGTACCAGGACATGTGCCTGAGGATAATTTCCCTTGCAGGAACTCCAGCACTGAAACCACTTGTCAGTGAACTGGGTCTACATGGTGCGCCATACACCGATTTTCAAAAATGTGCCATTTGAAGGCATAACTTCTTCTAGTGGAGGGGGCCCTGTTACTTAGAATGGTCTCTACTACATCAGCAGGGAACCCAGCATCCCTTAGCTGGTCGTCTACTTCCCGTTGGAACTTCTCACGCTCCTCCCTGGAGGGGCACAGCCCCATGGTCCCGAGGACTTGACCCTCAGGACTTCTTCCCGAACGAAATTATTGTCCTCAGGTCCGGCCTCTTACTGGGCTGCTGAGGTCGGTGAGCCGCTCCCCAGTCCCTACGAGGGGGCAAATGGCTCACCACACTCTGCTTCTGTGACTCTGGCCACAGAGAGACCGGATTGGGTCGGGGCTGGGTGGCCGACAGCCCTGACGCCTGAGCACGGCGGTGAAGAAACTTTTTGAAGAGTGACTTTTATTTATTTTTTTTTGTCGAGGTCCGGATTCGAACTCAGGTGTGGAGCGTGAAGAGTGAGCATGCAAAAGGTGTGCCACAAAATGGCCAAGGTCTAGAAAACGCCTCCTCATTAATACTCCCGCCCATGCTCAGGTCCTTCAGCAGGTCAGCCCGGAACGCCTGCAGAACCGCCATGGTGTGCAGGGCAGCACCAGCCTGACCCGCTGCTTGAAATGCCTTCCCCACCAGCGACAATGTTACCCTGCAAGGCTTGGTGGGGAGGATAGGCTTCTTAAGTGATGACATACTCCCAGGGGAGAGATAGCCCACGAGCGTCTCCCCAACCTGAGGCATCATCACATACCCATGCGCCTTAGTACCCACGATAGTCAAATAGATCGACATCAAAGATACGCAGGGTGTAAGGCTTACTCCATTAGCAAGATAACTCCTATGGAGGTCTGGGGAAAAAAAGGGAGAGCTTGATATTGGGATCTCTCACCTCGGCCACCCGACAGAAATCTGTCGTCTAATTTGGAGTGCCTGGGGTTCTCTTGCTCCTGTGACCAGTCTAAGTTAAGCTTGGCCACCGTGTAAGTCACTACCTTGAGTAGCTCCCCAAACGCCTTGTCATCGCGCGAGGAGCGCTCAGAGGCGGCGCTCTCTCGCAGTGCTCGCACTCAGCGTCCTCAAGAGCAGCAATAGCATGCTCTTCCCCGAGGCACTCCAAACAAAAATTGTGCGGATCATCATCCGGAATAATTTACCACTTACCAAGACAGGGACAACACACACACAAAGCGGTCTCGAAGACAAAGAAACCTGAAGGTATGCCTGTTTCATGTCTATTTATAACCTGCAGGTGCACATTATCAGTGACATAACTCACCGAGGTTATTTAGGCCAAATTCTTGGCGTGTTTGACACACATACTTCGCAACCGGTCGAACAAAGAATGTTCTCATTAGCGTTTGATGCGCAGCATCGAGAGTAGCTTTTGATAGAGAACAAAACAAACTCAGCTTGCCATGTTGCAGAGGAACTGAAAAATGTAAACCTCTGTAAATCCTCTGTCATGAACATGTTCTTCTCCTGAAAACTTTTCCTCTGACAGTTACTAAGCTCTGACACTGGAGGTTTCTTCCATAAATAATGCTGAATTCTTGAATCTGATTGCCGAGAAGGTGTTGATTAATTTTCTATACCAGCAGCTCTGACAATAGTTCAGGTGTTCATATGAATGCACTCATACTAATATGTTATCATTTTTATAATGTATATCTACACACTTTCTAAAGGGATTTAAAATAAAAAAGGAAAGAAACAAAATTTTAAAAAAAAAAATGTAATTGTTGATGGAATATGGTGAAGATTAACATTTATGTTAGGAGTCTCCAATTTTGGGATATGGGAAAGTTTTCAGGACAGAGGAGTTTACGCTTTCCAGTTTCTCTGTAACATGACAGACTGCATTTTGTTGTTGTTGTTGTTTTTCTTATTAACTTTAAGATAAAAAATAAATAAATAAAAAGGTTGGTGATATAACATGAATGATGAAAGGAAATAACTTGTTGCACAGATGTTACACAACATTAAATGTAAATAGACATGGATAAAATTACAACATTTAAATAAATAAGAAATGTATTGCTTTGGTAAAATGCTATGTTTAGCTAAATGCTAAACTTTGGAAGGTTAGCAGTATCTCCACTTCATCACACACCACCCCATCACCCCATCAACCTTAGGTGTTTTATTCTTTACACACATAATGTGTGACCCCAGTCTTGTTTACTAGTAGTTGAAACAGATGTTATCTTCATTGAAGAATATGCACTTATGCCTGCTTCTTAGCACATAATCCTCCAGAGCTTTTAGATTTTCTAATGTCAGGAAAAGCTTGAATATAAATGTGGTGGGTATTAGTAGGTGTTAATTTCACACTGGTGAATTTTCTGTTCGGCTTTCTCTCTTAATCCTTGTGCCTTTAAAGCCTCTTTCTGACCACAGGCTCAACAGCTTGCTTTTCTTCCATGATGAATGTGATCTGTGCTATTTAACACAGCCAAAGGGGAAGCAGTAGATAAAACAATAATAAGACCCAATTTGCTGAGTCTTTACAGTAGCACAGCTTGTCATTAAGGGCCTTGGTGTTTCTCAGTCAGTCTGAAACAAGTGGTTTCACATCCCAACAACAAACACAGTGATAATCCCTGAACAACTCCACACTGGTTTCTAGCTTTATCTAAGCACTGCTTCACAAACAGCAGGATTTAGACTTGAAAGATGACATTTATATTAACAATGACCCTTATTCATCAAAAAACATGCAAAGATTTGAATGAAATGGATGGAAAAAATAATTTCAGTGAAGCTAAATTGAGGTGCTTGCAAACAAAAAGGTTGTTGCAAATAAAAATTATATATAACATATAAAAAATATATAGATTCTTTCCCAAATCCTCAACAAATTAAAATCAACAGAGAATACTCAAATAGTTTGTCTGCCAAGTCTTTGTTTTTGCTGAAATTAATGGTATTACATAGCTGTAAGTAAGCAGATATGGATGTGTTTTATTTTATTATTTATTTTTAATTATTTTTAATAAAGCTGTTTAAGATCAAATTTAATTTAAAAATTGAACTGTTCATCAAGACCAGTCAGGCCAGATGTATTTAAAGCTTCATTTATAAATTCAGCCACGTTTTTAATCCTGAAACTGTAAACAAATCCCTATTTCAAATGTACTCTTCATAAAAATGATAGAAATCAATTGAACAAAACTGAATAAACCTACATCAAACCTATACTTTACTTCTAGCTGTGACTTCATAAAGTTTTTTCAATTCATATGAACAGTTATGCTATGATGGCTTTAGGACTATAATTACCACAAACAGTTTGGCACTCAAGTCTCCATCAGTGAACAATGGTGAAGTTCAACAAAACAGTCTTCATATAAAAACTGTAATGAATTTTCATGGTTTCACAACTGCTATTTGACCATGTAGTATTGGTACATTTATAGAAGGGATTTATTTATTTATTTATAATCGCACTATCCGGTGTCACCCAGATGAGGATGGGTTCCCTTTTGAGTCTGGTTCCTCTCAAGGTTTCTTCCTCATATCGTCTTAGGGAGTTTTTCCTTGCCACCGTCGCCTCCGGCTTGCTCATTGGGGATAAATTCATAAATTTAAAATCTATGTCCTGAATTTATATATTTCTGTAAAGCTGCTTTGGGACAACAACCATTGTTAACAGTACTATACAGATAAACTGAACTTGAACTTGAACTACATCTGAAGAAATATTTTAGTGTTGCATTAAAAAAAAAAAAAAAAAAAACTCAAACATCTATGAAAAACCTGTATATATTCTGAAAGATTCATTTAACTGAACAGACTCAAAAGAAATGAATCACTGAAAAGATTCAACAGTTTTAATCTCTAGCAGACAAGATTTCCTAAAAGGTCCAGTTCATGCTTTAGGCAGAAGGAGGTAATGATCTAATGACTGTCTATTTCTGTTCCTGCTGCAAAAAAAGCAACAAAGGAGCTTACCTCTTCTTCACAGAGTGCTCTGCAGCCATGTATGCTTTATACTTTACTTCTAGCTGTGACTTCTTAAAGTTAACGAAAGAAAAACGAAAGTATAAATTTACTAATTTAGTTACTCTGCATCTGTTGTACACACACTGCTCCTTACCATGGCAGAATTAGTAATTCAAAGTAAATGCTAGAATGTAAGGTGTACAACAATGCACACTTCTTCCAATGGTGCAGATTTAACAATAACAACATTAGCAAGAATCTAAGGATAGAGTCCTGTACTTAGCATACTGAATCCCCTTCCTTAACTCCTCAGCAAGACGAGATGAGTAGCAAAGTCATCGTGAACTGGTACTCGGCAAGGAAACATGCAAACAAGCACATGGAGATATTCCAGTAGTTCCAAAGGAAAGCACCCTGGTGGCCTGAAACTTAAAGAAATACAACAGTCTATTGTGCTTGACAAAACTGAGCACATTTGTGAACATTTACTGGGGGTCTGTTTATCTATGTGTTTAGGGAAATTACATTATAATGTCACACTGTTCACAGACAATTTAACATGTTCTACTGTCTCATTTCCTCTTTGTACCTTATATGCAGTATACCACATGGACTCATGGACATATTTTGAAGCATTACAGTTTATCTCTGTACATTTCAGTAAGTTCTGAGCCCCTTGTCACCCTGATTGACTCTTGTGTATGACCCTTGCCTTCCTGGCTGTGTTTGTAGACTTTTGGAATTGCCCTTACCGTGGCCTGTAGTGGATTGATTGTGTACCTACAGTACTCTGCCTGGGTCTAGACCTTGTACTTTGGAGTTGTGTTTTGGACTTTGCATACCTTTGGCTTTTTGTGTAAAACCTGTTTCTATTTTTGGATTACAGCTTTGACTATTGTGTGCACTTCTAATAAGCCTGCTGCACATGGAGCCTAACTGCCCTCTCGACTCTCCCTTGTTACAATTATATCTGACATTGAATAGCACTTTACATTTAGAAAAATTGTATAGCAATTAACTGCTCAGTGTGGCATTTTCTCAGCAGGCTGTAATCAATTCGGTAAAATACAGATAATTATATATGCCTTTATGTCTTTAACTCACCATTATTTTATAATTGTAAACCTCAAGGTCCAAAGTGATCCGCATTCTAATGTAGCTTACCAGCAAAACATTTTCATTCATTTATTTAAATGTTTTTCTGTTTGATATCAAATGAACATCTCTGCACTTTTACTGCAGACATAATAAAACAACAAGCAGCAAATCAATAGCTATAGAAAGCTATGAAAGCTATAGAATAGTTAAACCTTTTGCTACATCTTAAAACTGTTTTTATTTTATAGCAACTTTTTAGGATGGCTTGAACAATACAGTTTTCTAAAACAGCATAAAATAGTTACGCAATGCAATATCCAGCATAAACACCATCTGTCCATCCTGATAGCGATCCATCACGGACTTCACTACGATCCATCACGGACTTCACTACTGTTACGACCCAGTTTAGGGTTAGGTCACACAAGGTAAATAAAGGCATGGGGTAATGTAAGGTGGAGTGATAGTATGTAGTGTTTGAAGTAATAGGAATGAGACACACAGGAGTAGCTCTCAAAGGGTGTTATATATTGTGGTATTTACAGAGTCTATACACATGTGCTGTACACCACAGATAAACCGGGGAAAAATTCAGGGTGGACCAAGGCCAAAATAACAAACAAAAAACACTGTTTAAGGGAAACTAACTTACCTAAACAGAGAAACATAAACAAAAGACAAGTAGCTTCCCTACACTCCCTTACCAAAAACAGAGACAAACCCACACCCAACAAAAATGGCAGTTGCACCCCTACTACTGGTGAATATACAGTATAAAATGTTTGATATTTACAAAAATACAGCAGTGTGACTACATACAAATCTAAACAACAGACAGTCATTAAAGGGCAGATCAAGCTCGGAGTCAGGACAGGCACAGTTCAATATGACAAGTAAAATATAGAGCAGACTAACAAGCACAAAGGCAAGACAAGTGAGCATTAGCAAAACGAAGCTGATATCGTTGGTGTCCGTCACCTTTAAATACTGTCGCCCATTGATGATGTCACCTTTGGGGCGGAAGCAGCACACAAAGCTGAGGAAGGGCAGGAAGACCTGGACTGGAGTCTGGAACAGCCCAACCTGCACAAATTTAACACACCAAACACACAAAACATACCTGTGGAATATAGCGGGTTGTAACAACACTCACGTGAACTCTGACACGTCCATTTCCTGTTTTTCATTCAATCAACTTAGTGTATTTAAAGAATTATTCGTGTTCAAATCTTTATCAGGTTTTTCCTTTCCTACCAAAGTGAAATTCTGAGCATTATTTCATGATTTGATCATTTTGCTTTCTCTGTTTGTCCAGTTGTTTGACTTCTGCCTCTTCAGAGAACAACTCTGCCTGCTGATTTGTGTTGTTACTAAAGATTTTAGCTTGCACTTGCATCGTCTAGCCTAAAAACCTTTTTTACTAAAAGTGTACAGAAAGCATGTTTAACAGGCCACAACCTTAATGTGTATTGTATTCAACCTGAAGTGAAGGCAATGAAAATTGACCAAAATGTTTGATTTTCCAACTCCACCCTTAACTTTAACTTTTGTAACTTTTTATATGAATTAATTTGTGTGAATTGGTATAAATGTGCAAGTATGAGATCATTTTTTATTTGTACTTTACCTGCAGTTGTGTATAAGCATGAGTATCTTCTGTGAGCATCAGCTGTCCAGAAATGTACATCGCCTCTGAAACTATTGGAATGGCAAGGCCAATTCATTTGTTTGTGTTATACACCAAAGACATTTGGGTTTGAGATCAAAAGATGGATATGAGACAAAAGTAACACGTTCAGCTATCATTTCCTGGTATTTAAATCTAGATGTGTTAAACAACATAAAACATAGAACCTTTTCTATCAGACCTTCAATTTTTAGGCGAGCAAAGGTATAGGAAAAATAGGTATAGGTAAAGTCTTGAAGTAAATTAAAGTAAATAACACTTAATATTTGGGTGCCTATCCCTTGCTTACAATAACTGCATCAAGCCTGTGATTCATTGACATCACCAAACTGTTGGTTTCATCTTTTGTGATGCTTTTCCAAGCTTTTACCATGGGTAAATGTGCTATGGTCTATGTCGTTTAACACATCTACATATAAATACCAAGAAATAAAAGATGAAATTTATATTCATCTTTTGGTCTTCAGTCTACAGCAAAAACAAATTAATTGGCCTTCCACTAGTTTAGGAGGGGACTGTACATCCCATTATCTCCATAATGAAGCATTATTATGCTATTTGTGGGCAGACATGGTCTACTTTGGTTTGATCTCTAAATACAATATGCCATTTTGATGTACAGTGGGGGAAAAAAAATATTTGATCCCCTGCTAATTTTGTACATTTGCCCACTGACAAAGAATTGATCAGTCTATAATTTTAATGGTATGTGTATTTTAACAGTGAGAGACAGAATAACAACAAAAAAATCAGAAAAACGCATTTCAAAAAAAGTTATAAATTGATTTGCATTTTAATGAGGGAAATAAGTATTTGACCCCTTCAACTTAGTACTTGGTGGCAAAACCCTTGATGGCAATCACAGAGGTAAGACATTTCTTGTAGTTGGCCACCAGGTTTGCACACATCTCAGGAGGGATTTTGTCCCACTCCTCTTTGCAGATCCTCTCCAAGTCATTAAGGTCTCGAGGCTGATGTTTAGCAACTCGAACCTTCAGCTCCCTCCGCAGATTTTCTATGGGATTAAGGTCTAGGGACTGGCTAGGCCACTCCAGGACCTTAAAGTGCTTCTTTTTGAGCCACTCCTTTGTTGCCTTGGCTGTGTGTTTTGGGTCATTGTCATGCTGGAATACCCATCCACGACCCATTTTCATTGCCCTGGCTGAGGGAAGGAGGTTCTCACCCAAGATTTGACGGTACATGGCCCCGTCCATCGTCCCTTTGATGCGGTGCAGTTGTCCTGTCCCCCAAACACCCCCAAAGCATAATGTTCCCACCTCCATGTTTGACTGTGGGGATGGTGTTCTTGGGGTCATAGGCAGCATTCCTCCTCCTCCAAACACGGCGGGTTGAGTTGATGCCAAAGAGCTCAATTTTGGTCTCATCTGACCACAACACTTTCACTCAGTTCTCCTCTGAATCATTCAGGCAAACTTCAGATGGGCCTGTACATGTGCTTTCTTGAGCAGGGGGACCTTGCGGGTGCTGCAGGATTTCAGTCCTTCACGGCGTAGTGTGTTACCAATTGTTTTCTTGGTGACTATGGTCCCAGCTGCCTTGAGATCATTAACAAGATCCTCCCGTGTAGTTCTGGGCTGATTCCTCACCGTTCTCATGATCATTGAAACTCCACGAGTTGAGATCTTGCATGGAGCCCCAGACTGACAGTTATTTTGTGTTTCTTCCATTTGCGAATAATCGCACCAACTGTTGTCACCTTCTCACCAAGCTGCTTGGCGATGGTCTTGTAGCCCATTCCAGCCTTGTGTAGGTCTACAATCTTGTCCCTGACATCCTTGGACAGCTCTTTGGTCTTGGCCATGGTGGAGAGTTTGGAATCTGATTGATTGATTGCTTCTGTGGACAGGTGTCTTTTATACAGGTAACAGGCTGAGATTAGGAGCACTCCCTTTAAGAGAGTGCTCCTAATCTCAGCTCGTTACCTGTGTAAAAGATACCTGGGAGCCAGAAATCTTGTTGATTGATAGGGGATCAAATACTTATTTCCCTCATTAAAATGCAAATCAATTTATAACTTTTTTGAAATGCGTTTTTTCTGTATTTTTTTGTTGTTATTCTGTCTCTCACTGTTAAAATACACCTACCATTAAAATTATAGACTGATCATTTCTTTGTCAGTGGGCAAACGTACAAAATCAGCAGGGGATCAAATAATTTTTTCCCTCACTGTATAATAGACCTACCAACCATTATGTATTTTGTGTACAAGCTCTGCATTTTAAAAGCAAAGTATTCTGGTATGAGTTGTCATTCAAAATTATGGCAAAAGAGCAGTTTGTTTTTTTCCCCACAGTAATTTTTTTTTTTTTTTTTTTTTTTTTTTTTTTTTAAAGCAGATGAGCCAATCGACAAATTAATCTAGAATCACTGACAGCTGCCTAGATGTTTTGAGTGAATATCCCTGGAAGCCCTGCTTCTGGTGTTCTCGTCTAGAATCGATTTTCCAATTTGAAAGATATGTACTGACATGGCGCTTTAGGTGAAGGTAAATATCAAGCTTTTGAGTTCATTAATATGAAGTGAAATTGATCAACATATGTTTGACTTAGCTAACAGCCCTGTTTTTGACCGAAAGAAATAAAAGACCAAATTTTTTACTTAAAAACAAAACAAACAACAAAACATTAAGTAGGCCTACAATTAAGTGACTAATGCAATATATTACAAATATATTATTTGTATTATAAATATTTGAATGGTAATGACAATTAGAAAGGGTTTTTTTTTTGTCCTCTCCTGTGCTAGTTAGCACTCTGACGCATCCAAACAGTTTGAACAGCCATGTGGAAACATTTCATGGTTTCAAACATCTCTTTGGCAGGACTATGAATTATTTCTCTTAGGGGTTGGCAGACCTGCTTATTTCTGAAAAAAAAAAAAAAAAAAAAAAAAAAAAAAAAAAAAAAAAAAACGTATTAAATTCTAGTCGTCCCATCAATTTCAGCAAAATCACCTTTTTCACAAATTTCATAACCACACTAAGGAAATGTAGAAAGCTTCCTTTCTCTAAGCATTTCAGTTGCTTGATTGATAATGTTACTATGTTACTATGTTTCTCATCTATGCACACAATATAATATTTTATTGTAAAGTGTACAACTACATCAAATTCAAGTATCATCATAAGCACTTGCTTTTTAGTTACTTAATGTATTGTCCCTGCTGAAATATGTTCAGTGCTGCAGTCTGTGCTAATTAGCTAACTGAAAACTTTATGAACATTTATGATTGTAAATAAACTGCTTGACTGCTTTAGTGACAATATAACTATGGAAAACAACATATGTTGTAACAAACCTTTCATTTGATGTGACTGATTAGACAGTTTTCTGCTTTCACATATACATGGACATTTTGTGAAGCTTCTGACGGCTGTTTCTTTTTCTTTTTTTTTTTACTTGTATACCAATTTGTGAAACCCAATCATTTACACATCCTGAATTTAACAAAAACATCTGCAGGTGAAATTATTTCCTGTCATTACTTACATTATAGCAGCTATAAACAGTGGTTTCTTCACCAGCCTCTCTCTCTCTCTCTCTCTCTCTCTCTCTCTCTCTCTCTCTCCCTCTGTCTCTGTCTCTGTCTCTCTCTTGAATAAGACAAAAAACGCATCTTGTCATTTTACTGAAGACTTTCCTGTGGCGTGAAGCACTCTGAAACTGGACTCCTTCCATAAATGTTAAATAATCATCTAGTTACAGAAACCTTCATATCAGTGATTACAGATTTTAATTTGTTAAATTATGATTTTTAATCCATTTGTTAATAATCTTGGTTTATGTGGCATGTCAGCTATACAAGTCACTCTGTGTGAGCTGTTACTATAGAAACAATAATATATTAAAATAAGTGCATTAATATAAACCTGTGATTTGAATTACAGCCAGTACTACTGTTGAAGCTACAGAAATCAACACTTTGTGACCAATCAGATTTGAGAATCCAATACCTTCCATGGTATAAATTCTATTATCTGTTAGTAGGAAATGACATTTCTGCTACAACCCTTGGTGTTAGACGGTCTGTGCAGCGTGAAGTGCTTATCACCTGCTGCCATCATCTCCAGTCTGCTACTGCATTTCTCTATGCCAGCGGTGTTCAGATCCGTCTGGAATGAAATGTTCTTCTGTCCCAGATATGATGGATGGATTGACAAGTGTGATGTACTCTGGCTTTCTACACCAGCTCCCATTAATTACATTTCCTATTAGCACCATCTGTGCAATGTGCTCTGTATTTCATACCGATTCCATTATTGCGATGTTGGTTCCTTTATTTATTGGGGCTTTTTCTGTGTTGCCGTCTGTGTGATGTTGACAGAATGGGCCACATGGGGGTATTAAATAAAATTAGACATTCAAGACATCTTTTAAGCCCTGGTTATTTAACATTGGCAATAAAAAGCACTGATATTTTGGCACCCATGTTGCATTTTTTTGCCATGTTTTAATGATGAGGATTTGGAAAGCTTTCTTAGTTTTACTTTGAGAATATGAATGCATTCCCTCAGGCAGAGCTGGAGTGCATATGCAGTGGATAATTAAGAGACAAATGGGTCTTAAGTGTTCCTTTTCATTCCCTTCTTCCTTCCTTGTATTGCGTATATACACATAAGGTATTTCAGATGAACATTTAACCTAATGTAAGGGCACTGTATTATTTTATATGTATAACCTTTATACATAAAATCATATTAGAAAAATGTGCAGAAAATCTTTTTTTTTCCCAAGTAAGTGATTTCAGAATAAAAAGGGATGAATAAATAAAAAAGGTATTGTGGAGCTGTCTGGCCTTGAATTGATTTAGAGCATGTTCCTGTCTGAAGGAACAGATTCTGGCTATAGCTGTGAGTGCAGGAATCAGTGATATAAAACATAATAACACCTTGTATTTCTGCTCTAACCGTAAAGAGCACTGAATATTTTTCCAGCATATTCAGCTCACAGTAAATGGCAGTTTTTTTGTTAAATGATATATACAGACAGAGGATAAATTGAAGTTAGAAATAAAACATGAAGTGGGGTCTTGATCAGGTTTCTCATGTCATAAAAATGATAATAGATTGCCTACAGTGTGTAAATACAATACCTTTCCTTCCTGTTTACCTCATCTCTCTTTCTGACTTTCACTGTATAATATTAACTCCATTTATCCTTGCACTCATTATACAACTGTGTTTTTTGTAAAATGCAATGCAGCGAGACAGAAATGTGTCTCTGTCTCACTGTCTTAAGGTTACGTGAGGTTTCTGGGTCACTGCTCAATACGAGAAGAACTGCTCAGGGAGAAAGTGCTGAACATGATGTACCAGTTATTCTTCAGTGGACAGGTGCTACAGTGTGGATTCACTTTGTAGGAATTTTCAAGTATGTATATACAGTACATGTATATAAATGGCTGTATATTAAAAAATAAATAAATAAATAAATAAATAAAAACAGATAACCGTCTGATAACCACACTTTATTGTTCAGCAGGATCTATATTTAATGGAATTCAAACACGTGTTACGTGCCACTTTTTTAACTTATATCACCTTGTTTGTAAAGTCTCAAATAAATAGACTCATAGCACACTGCTGTTGAATTCTTGATTCTGATCGGTCAGAAGGTGTTGATTAATTTTCTATAACAACAGCTCATCCACAAGGACTTAGCAGATACTCCACATAATCTATGATAATAAACTAATAATAATAAGCTGACATTAATAATAAACTGATAAAAAAAGATTGCTGTGGTATAAGAGGAATAAATCACGTCAGGATCTGCATTTATTAGAAAATAATCCACTTCGGGTGGTAACAGTACCTCCGCTTAACATCAGATTGCATCATACCACTGCAAAGTTTATTATTTTCCTATAACAACATGACCCTCCTGTTGCATTCTGTATTTGATGCCATCCTTCAGGGGGAATTAGCCAGATTATCTATGCTCCTTATCAAAATCCATTCAGAGGAAATGGTAGAGAGGTTGTGAATGCAGTATTGATTATGCATACACAACTGCTCACTCAAAATCTCATTAAGATCAGCGAGCCTTCCTAAAATCTGTGTTTGCTCACCAGTGTCTTTGTAGAAGTGTTTTTTTTTTTATTTGTTTTTAAATGAGGGATTTTGTCTTCCAGGCAGAATCAATTATCCTGTCTCATACAAACGAACAGAGAGGGGTTTGGCAGCAGTGACAAAAATAGTTTTTGGACTGATGCTCAGGATCCTTCTGTCTGGCCATTTTCATCTGACCTCTCTTATCGACAAGGCATTTCAACCCACAGAACTGTTGCTCACCCAATGTTTTTTTTTTTTCTGCACCATTCTGTGTAAACTCTAAAGACTGTTGTGTGTAATAATCCCATGAGATCAGTAGTTTCTGAAACCAGCCCAAAAAACATCCAGTTCTGTGAGCGGATAAGAGAGGCCAGACAGGTTTGAGCTGACAGGAAAGCTATGTGTACTCAAATAACCACTCTTTACAACTGTGATGAGCAGAAAAGCATCTCAACATGCCAAACCTGTCAGACAAGAACAGGAATCTGAGGCTACATTGTGTACAGGCTCACCGAAACTGGACATTTGAAGATACATAGCTTATATAGTGGTGCTATATTATACCATTATATTACAGAAAGCTACTGTAATCTGTATTGCCTGTATTTCCGAGTTTCTTGTGGTTCTCCATTTAGCAGACATACAGTACAAACTGATCTGCAAGTGAGACAGAATACAATTCAAAGCCTTAGCTAAGAGGGATTTTGAGCAAGTCCCAACAGCTGGTCTCTGGCAGTGCTGTGATATGAACCACAAACCTCCGGTCACTAGCAATAAGCTTAGCCCTTAGAACTTAGCTCTATCCACTGAGCTACAACTGCCCCAATACCTGTTCCTCATTGTGTAATAAGGAAATGCCTGTATTTATTTATTTAAATTATAAAATCACGACCCAATCATGCGTTTGCATTTGCATTCCCCCTGTGAGGGCAAACAATCCGATAAATAATTATAATTCAGTTGGAAATCTTGTATTTGCATTTTCCTGAATAACAAAGTATAAGCAGGTTTCCATTTCCTAATACATGATCTATTTTGCATTTTCTAATTATACTTTAAATTTCAATAAGGTATGTATTATGAGGCCTCATAAAAATATGCTGAAAGTCCCTAATGCCTTTTTTTCCCTATTAATTAAGATGTAGCAATAAATTACAATTATGTCTAATATGTCTATAATATACAACACAGCTAATAAGGAAATGACCTTGTGTCCATGGATAATTTGTACAACATAATTTCATTTTCACTGTGTTCATAGGACACATTCTTATTATAAGATAAAATATGCTTATGTCAAATGATGTCCTTAAATTATTCCTGGTAATTGTTTTACAAGAGGAGAATGATGGCATGCTATCGGAATAGATGTTGACAAAATGTGTGTGAAGATTCCTGCAATATGTGTTAACCATTAGCTACTCACAATCGACTTTACATAGAGTATACTCTGCTGTTCAATCTACATCTCATAGCTCACCCATGATTATTCCCATTAAATGCTTCCTGGCAGTCAATACCTCCAGAGTGATGATTAAAACATGTCCTGTAAAGTTTTAATTGGATATGCACCTGCTAGAGGTCAGCCTGCTGAGTAATTTGTGTAATCCATCACATCATCTGCACTGCACAAAATACCACTAAGCAATATTTTGCAAAATGTGAAAATATCTGTTAGAATATTTCTGTGGAAATAAACTCATCCCAGTCGGTCACATAAAGTTATAACAGACGTCATTTTTGTTAGCTTTATGAGCTCCGTTACTGTTCTGCATATACCAACTCAACCACCACCACCACCAGCACTACCACAACCACCACCTCAACCACCAATGCAACCACTACCACTTCAACCACCAGTGCAACCACCACCAGCACTACCACAACCACCACCTCAAACACTAATGCAACCTGCACCACCACCACTGCAACCACCAATACAACCACCACCAGCACTACCACAACCACTACCTCAACCACCACCAGCACTGCCACAACCACCACCTCAACCACCAATACAACCACCACCAGCACTACCACAACCACCACTTCAACAACAAATGCAACCACCACCACCAAGCAACCACCACCACCACCTCAACCACCAATGCAACCACCACCACCACCACCACTGCAACAACCAATGCAACCACCAGCACTACCACCACCACCACCACCACCAATGCAATCATCAGCACCACTGCAACCATGGCCACCACTGCAACAGCAACATCAACAACAACAACACACGGGCTAGGTAGAGAAGCATACCCAATGCACGTATTACTAATAACCCAACCTTGGGAAGGTGCTACAGTATATCAACCCTTAGTTGGGTTACTAATTTGGGTTGTTTTTAATCTAACATTTTTTAAAATGTAGCTTCTGCTAGCTAGATAGTTAAGAACAGCCACCAAATCGGCCCATAGTTTTCAACAAACTTGAAAAAACAACATCAAAACTCTCCTCATGCTTGAATGCTGGTAAGTGTTACTGTGTGTTTGATAACTGATATAATTTAGTTGGTAATTACTCTTTTACATGTTAATGTACTATTATTTCTGTCATCCATTGTAAGTTTTTCATGCAGTGCAGCATTCCTTGTTTAACTGTGTAATTGTGTTGTGGGTTTATTACAACATGTTATTTACAAATTCATATTATTGTTAATGTTGGGTAAGGAAATTGTTATATTGCTAACTTTACTATGTTTTACATAAAGAAAACACACACACACACACACACACACACACACACACACACACACACACACACACACACACACACACACTTTTCTGATAAACGCATTGCCTTTTTGTTCAAAATTTCTTAAATATCTGATTGCAGTAGACTTTTTGAATTTGCACAATGTAATTATATTTATGAAATGAATTATAGCTACATCTGTTCAAAGTTGTGGAGTTGTTTTGGCTGAACAATTTATTATTAGCTGGGCCAATTTTACTTTATTAATCAACACAACAGTACAGCTTGATCAGCAATCTAACATTTAGTCACTAGCAGAATGTATCAGTAAAAATTAAGCAAACTAAGAAGTGCTATTGTAATGAGAATTAATTTTTAATTAAGACAAAACATTTTTTTTTACAGTGGTTTATTGTTTGGGTAGGAAGAGTGGACAATGGATCATCTGGAAAGCCACATCATCCTCAAAGTAATAACCATTTACATTCACACTACCTCTCTGTTCTGGCACCAAGGTTCCCATCAATGTCAGAACAGCTGAGTCGCTGGCTATCTTCAAGAAACGCCTAAAGACATACCTCTGTCTTAAATACTTACCCCTTGATAATTAATGTTTTCTTCTTCTTCTTCAAAAAAAACCTCCTAACAGCTGCTCTCTTTTCAACAGGATTGTGTTCGTGCACTTCGTTGTAATCGTATGAACCAGAAATTAAGTATTCATTGATGGAGAATTTAAAGCACTCTTGTACGTCGCTCTGGATAAGGGCGTCTACTAAATGCTATAAATGTAAATGTAACAAATATTCAGCTTGAATCAACATGTGAAAGAGTCAAACCTTGTGTGGATATATCTCTTCGCCTTAACAGTAACACAATTAGCTCTCTTCTTATAATCATTAAATATAAGCAGCTGGCTGTGATGGCCATCCTAACTAAAAGTTAATTTTATCACAGCATGGACTGACATTAATAATTCATTAAAGAGAGAATAACTACTCATAATAGACTTCTCCAGAGTGTCTGAGCTCATCTGCTTCACCGCCCACAGTAGGTAGGAATTAGAGCTCCATTTTGGAATATAAATTAGAGTAAAAATGCTTTCACAGTGAATATTTTTCCTCTCTTTTTTTGTAGTTTTCTTTTTATGTGTACTATAAATATACAATTCCTACAGCCTTTTTTCTGGATGACAAATTACAAAAGATGCAATGATCCCAATTTATATTAAGGTTTTAATTCCTTTATAGTTATATACTATAACTATACGTGCATCTATAATGTGAACTGATGATGTGTGCTTAGTTACAGATGGATTACAGCAGAACATCTTATGTAAGTACACATCTATCAACTTCCAGGACATTCTGTCTCAGGAAATTAGAGTCTGTCTAACAAGCTAAGGATAATTATTTTCAAGAACCTTTTAATTATTTTTATTGATATTATTAATAAGACTTATAGTGTATTCAGTGACTTATCTTTATATATATATATATATATATATATATATATATATATATATATATATATATATATATATATATATATAGCTGTACTGCTTATTTAAAGGGTAACCAAACTGAAAGTTCAGGCTGTAAAATATACACTGGTGCTTGAAAGTTTGTGAACCCTTCCGAATTTTCTATATTTCTGCATAAATATGACCTAAAACATCATCAGATTTTAACACAAGTTAAAAAAAAAGAGACAAAAATATTATATTTGGCCATTTATTTATTGAGGAAAACGATCCAATATTACATATGTGAGTGGCAAAAGTATGTGAACCTCCAAGATTAGCAGTTAATTTGAGGGTGAAATTAGAGTCAGGTGATTTCAATCAATGGGATGACAATCAGGTGTGTGTGAGCACCCTGTTTTATTTAAAGAACAGGGATCTATCAAAGTCTGATCTTCACAACACATGTTTGTGGAAGTGTATCATGGCATGAAAAAAGAGATTTTTGAGGAAAAAGAGTTGTTGATGCTCATCAGGCTGGAAAATTTACAAAACCATCTCTGAGGAGTTTGGACTCCAGCAATGCACAGTCAGACAGATTGTGTACAAATGGAGAAAATTCAAGACCATTGTTACCCTCCCCAGGAGTGGTCTTCCAACAAAGATCACCCCAAGAGCAAGATGTGTAATAGTCCGTGAGGTCACAAAGGAACCCAGGGTAACTTCTAAGCAACTAAAGGCTTCTCTCACATTGGCTAATGTTAATGTTCATGAGTCCACCATCAGGAGAACTCTGAACAGGAGAAAGCCACAAATTGCACATTGCTGCCCATCTGCATTTGTTAAAGATCACATGGACAAGCCAGAAGGCTATTGGAAAAATGTTTTGTGGATGGATGAGACCAAAATAAATTTTTTTGGTTTAACCATGAATTCTGAATTCATTGTTAAAGAATTCTAAAGGAAAATATCAGGACATCTGTTCATGAACTGAATCTCAAGAGAAAGAGGGTCATGCAGCAAGACAATGACCCTAAGCACATAAGTCATTCTACCAAAGAATTGTTAAAGAAGAATAAAATTAATGTTTTGGAATGGCCAAGTCAAAGTTTTGATCTTAATCTAATAGAAATGTTATGGAAGGATCTGTACCCAGCAGTTCATGTGAGGAAACCCACCAACATCCCAGAGTTGAAGCTGTTCTGTACTGAGGAATGGGCTAAAATTCCTCCAAGCCAATGTGCATGGCTGATCAACAGTTACCGGAAACATTGAGTTGCAGTTATTGCTGCACAAGGGGGGTCACACCAGATACTGAAAGCAAAGGTTCACATACTTTTGCCACTCACAGATATGTAATATTGGATCATTTTACTCAACAAATAAATGACCAAGTATAATATTTTTGTCTCATTTGTTTAATTGGGTTCTCTTTAACTATCTTTAGGACTTGTGTGAAAATTTGATGGTGTTTTAGGTCATACTTATGCAAATATATTCTATAGGGTTCACAAACATTCAAGCACCACTATATAGGAGTATATGGAGATTAAACGGTATCTTCGATAGAGAGTATGTGTGGTCATTAAAAACGAGTGCATGGATGTCATGAAATGCACACTGAGTGCAAGTCTCAGTGCTTGTCTCAGTGCTTGCAGAACTGAAGTGCTCATTCTCTCATGCAACAATTTCTCTCGCAATGAAATACCTTTGTTTGTGCAAAATTCAGGGCAAATTGATCTCATTTTTAATGCTCATGCAGATTGATACTGCTCTGGGCTCGCAGGTTCGCCGTCCTTACACTTACTCTTGAAGATACTGTTTAAACGTTATAAGATATAATTTTCAGATTACTTGTATTGTAGGAAGATGCTGGCATTTAATAATGCTCACCTGAGGAATCTAATTTAGAAAAGTCACAATGTATGCAGTAACAATATACTAACTTACTCGATCATTTATAAAGGGATATAGTCTATTAAATTAATCGATTACAATTATGAATCCAATTTATACCATTAACATTTATTCATGAGTATTAAATAATGATATAATGACATGATTAAGTTGGTGTGATCTACAATAAATACACATTAATACTGGATGGCTAAATGTCAAAAAACTCAATGTATAGTGTATGTTAATGAGTATAATATATTATTATTAAATCTGTGTAGGCTAAATTTTGCCATAATTAACCCAAGACTGCAGTGTTACTTTGTCTTTATTACTATAATATAAACTAGAACAGCTCATCATTGATTGCATGAGCAGCTGTCAAAAGCCTGATCCCTGTAATCCTCTCTCTTTCCTTACAGCTCTTTGGTCAGTGGCGTTTAGAGGGCATATGCTATGAATAATTTGTTGGACGAGTTCTTGGTGTCCTGTTTCTGCCTCTGAGCTAAACTTTGAGCATAGAAAATAAATCCACGTCAGACATTCAACACGGATGAAAACAGTAGTCTAATAGACTGGCATGGAGTTGTTTGAGGCCCAGTGTGTTCCTATTAAAATATTCAGCTCCAGTCTGTGCTTTGGGATAGTGATCATATTCCAGCCGGGTGGCAGGTCAGGTCAGGTTTATATCACTATAAACAGTTATAAACAGTCTTTCCCTTACCAGACTCTCTTTTTCTCTCTCTTGAAGTTAATAAGACAAAAAAACACAGCTTGTCATGTTACGGAGAAACTCGACAGTGCAAAGTCTGCTGGGAAACGCTGTTGCAAAGCACCATGACTGTTATACTCGACACTCCTTCCATAAATGCAAAATAAACGTCTCCTAACAAATTTCCTAAATTTCACCAAATCGATTATACAATATTCTTTGTTAAACAAAAACAATTTTTCAGTCTGTTTATTATTAGTCTTAGATTATCTAGAGCATCTACGATACAGGTCTCTGTGTATGAGATGTTACTATAAAAACAATAACGTATTACAACAAGCACATTAATATCGACCTGTCATTCATGTTACAGCCAGAACTACTATCCGAGCTGTGCTGTTATACCCAAATAATGCTCACCTTCTGACCAATCAAACTTGAGAATTCAGCAGGTGTTATTGTGGTACAAATGATGTTAAACAGCAAACAGTAAGAGTCTAGAGTGAAGAATTCAGCACGTAATCAATAGTAGTGGGATAGTAAACAAATTAGAAATAAGAAATTAAATAAAAAATCTATTTATTGTAATGTTTGATTAATTGAATGTATTGCTTCCTCTAATTAAAGTGTTTGTCTTATATATACAGTATCTCACAAAAGTGAGTACACCCCTCACATTTTTGTACATATTTTATTATATCTTTTCATGGGACAACACTGAAGAAATGACACTTTGCTACAATGTAAAGTAGTGAGTGTACAGCTTGTATAACAGTGTAAATTTGCTGTCCCCTCAAAATAACTCAACACACAGCCATTAATGTCTAAACCACTGGAAACAAAAGTGAGTACACCCCTAAGTGAAAATGTCCAAATTGAGCCCAAAGTGTCAATATTTTGTGTGGCCACCATTATTTTCCAGCACTGCCTTAACCCTGTTGGGCATGGAGTTCACAAGAGCTTCACAGGTTGCCACTGGAGTCCTCTTCCACTCCTCCATGACGACATCACAGAGCTGGTGGATGTTAGAGACCTTCCGCTCCTCCACCTTCCATTTGAGGATGCCCCACAGATGCTCAATAGGGTTTAGGTCTGGAGACATGCTTGGCCAGTCCATCACCTTTACCCTCAGCTTCTTTAGTAAGGCAGTAGTTGACTTGGAGGTGTGTTTGGGGTCGTTATCATGTTGGAATACTGCCCTGCGGCCCAGGTTCCGAAGGGAGGGGATCATGCTCTGCTTCAGTATGTCACAGTTCATGTCACAGTACACTCTCCAGTGCCGGCAGCACTCATGCAGCCCCAGACCATGACACTCCCACCACCATGCTTGACTGTAGGCAAGACACACTTGTCTTTATACTCCTCACCTGGTTGCTGCCACACACACTTGACACCATCTGAACCAAATAAGTTTATCTTGGTCTCATCAGACCACAGGACATGGTTCCAGTAATCAATGTCTTTAGTCTGCTTGTCTTCAGCAAACTGTTTGCGGGCTTTCTTGTGCATCATCTTTAGAAGAAGCTTCCTTCTGGGACGATGCAGTGTGCGCCGTATGGTCTGAGCACTGACAGGCTGACCCCCCCACCCCTTCAACCTCTGCAGCAATGCTGGCAGCACTCATACGTCTATTCTGCAAAGCCAACCTCTGGATATGATGCTGAGCACGTGCACTCAACTACTTTGATCGACCATGGCGAGGCCTGTTCTGAGTGGAACCTGTCCTGTTAAACCTCTGTATGGTCTTGGCCACCATGCAGCAGCTCAGATTCAAGGTGTTGGCAATCTTCTTATAGCCTAGGCCATCTTTATGTAGAGCAACAATTCTTTTTTTCAGATCCTCAGAGAGTTATTTGCCATGAGGTGCCATGTTGAAATTCCAGTGACCAGTATGAGAGAGTGTGAGAGCGATAACACCAAACTTAACACACCTGCTCCCCATTCACGCCTGAGACCTTGTAACACTAATGAGTCACATGACACTGGGGAGGGAAAATGGCTAATTGGGCCCAATCTGGACATTTTCACTTAGGGGTGTACTCACTTTTGTTGCCATTGGTTTAAACATTAATGGCTGTGTGTTGAGTTATTTTGAGGGGACAGCAAATTTACACTGTTATACAAGATGTACACTCACTACTTTACATTGTAGCAAAGTGTCATTTCTTCAGTGTTGTCCGATGAAACGTTATAATAAAATATTTACAAAAATGTGAGGAGTGTACTCACTTTTGTGAGATACTGTATATATATATATATATATATATATATATATATATATATATATATATATATATATATATATATATATATAAATCTGAGTTGAACACATCCATTTGCCTGACACATTGGCACATGCAAAGAAATGCTGCAGAGCAAAGGTGCCTTCAAAATAATGAAATTAATGTAAAAAAATATATACCGTAAAGAGCTGTAAACAGTAGTAAATGAAAAAAGTCAATATTTGGTGTGACATAAAATTTCAATTAAAATAAAAATAGTAGTCTCTGGTACAATTAGTGCAGTTTTATAAGGAAATGAGCTGGTAAGTTTTATTGAGCATCTTGAAGAACCAGCCACAGTTCTTCTGGAGACTTTGACTTTCGCACTCGCTTCTTATTTTTGCAGCAAAACCCAGAAGCCTTCATTGTGTTTTTTGTCTGAAAAGTGTCTCTCTTAGTCTCTCTAACATTTTTCTGTAACATTTAATTTTGTGCTAGAAAACTAATGTTTGGGAATCTAAAATGTTTTTTGTACTGACTTGATAATGTAGAAGTCATAAAATAAAAAATCTATAACAAAGTTAGTACTAAAAAAAATAGAGTGCCTAAAACCTTTGCACAGTACTGTGTATACATCTTTTTTTCAATCAAAATGAAGTTTTGAGCAAAATCCATTTTTGTGACCAGCTTTATTTAAAGTTGCCATGTTTTAGAGATGTATAAAATGTGAGTTGTTTATGGTGTAAAATCAATATACAACACATTCACATTTTGCATGTCATAAAAATATAAAAGAACCCATTTTTTCTGTAATGGTTTGCAATAGAGATAAAATATGGGGAAGGACAGACAAGCAAGCAGCGTTATAACCTTGCATAGCCATATACGACTGAACTAAAGAATCATTTCAGGGGTTTTTTTGTTTTGTTTTTTTTGCTGTTGGTAATTTAAAAGCTCTTCCCTGTAGACACTGCAGTCATAGATGCTAATTGTGAAGAATGTTTTTTTTCTTGTAAATACCCAGCCATGTGTCATTAGAGCACCACTGATGCTGAATATATCTGATGTTCAAGCCACTAATGTGCTTTTCAATTGCTTCCAGAGCGAGCATGATTTTATTTATTAGCACCATTTTGCATTAGCAAATTTAACATTGTGTTCTTAGTGATATCTCTGCACACAGATGTGGCCCTATTGTTCCACTGTGCATGCACGTCAGGCCAGATTACAGTTAGTCAGTAAATCGCAGCATTTCAGGACATATCTCATTTGCTGCGTGTGAAATAAATGATTTGTGACAATGTATATTGCAAGCTGAATTGCATTTAATGGCATCTCATTCAAACATATCATGTACTTTTTCACAGTTCATCCCACAGCTGAGGAGGAAAAGGAAACAACAAAATAAATATAATATGTAATAAGATTTCATGTCAAAACATAAATAATGCAATTATGTTAAAGAGATCCAGGCGTAAGTCTACTCTTAACAATTTAAATACTGAGAATGTATTATGTATGCGTTTGGGCTCAATTTTGATCTTAGTCTGAGACCTTAGTGAGTCATGAATCAACTTCGAAAGCATGGGTTTATTAACAAAATGGATGTTGAACACATTATAAAAAACTGTTTCCAGTGCCTGAGCACAAACTTCAAAAATGTAAATACATCCTAATGTTAAATACTCAGGGCAAAAACAAATAGCAGTACAAGAATGTATCAAACACAAGAAAACATAAGGTAATTTAAGCAAAGTAACAAACTATATGTTAAAATCACTTACAGATGCCTTGCATAAGTATTCACCCCCTCCTCCGTAAACCTTTCCATATTTTGTAGCAATACAATCTGGAACTGAAATGGATTTATTTGGGATTATATGTCACAAATCTGTACAAAATATCCCATAATATTGTGTTTGGAGTATAAGGTGGAAAACAGGTTCTCTGGTCAGATGGGACCAACATTGAACGTTTTTGTCCTTGTCACAAAGCACTATGTCTGGCAGAAAGCCAACATTGGTTATCACCCTGAAGCATGGTGGTGGTAGCATCATGTTGAGCGTTACCCTTGGCCTTTTGGTTATGTTCTTGCAATATGCAATATTCTTTCCATTTTTTTTTATCATAGATTCATTAGTAATCTGCATGTTCAATTTTTGGGATTTTTTGTATTTATAACCAAACCCTGATTGATACTTTTTTTGAAAGACTTGTTTTGATAGTTCATTGGTATAAATAATAACTTGGTAAATAATAACACTTTCACTTTGAAACCAAAAAGTCCACACCAATACATACTCCTGATATCAACACTCCAAGTTTACATGACAGATGCAAATAATTAGAAAGCATTAGGGGAGAAAGAGTCAGGTTAATAAAGAATAATAAACCAGGCTGAAGGAGATTAAATAATGATATCAGAAGTGTGTGAAATGAGTGAGACTGAAGCTGAACATAATAAGCCGTTGAGCTTCACAGTCCCAGCATATGGAGAGATGATAACATGAAGGGCTCTATTAGTGTGAACTAATATATATATATATATATATATATATATATATATATATATATATATATATATATATATATATATATATATATATATATATATATACAGTATCTCACAGTAACTAACAATATGCTTTCATGAACACATTAAAAGAATGGTAAAAAAGTGTAGTTACATTCACTTCAGCATACAGTTTTAGTATTTGAATGTTTTAAAAGGCTTAAGGTTCCACAGGATAATGTGCATGAACATAGCCTGTATATGGCCTGGGGATATTAAAGATTTATTCCCCTTAGACAGCGCATACATTAATCTTTTATTACAAATTATTCAGTTGTACTTTGAAGTCCCTGTAAAATCAAAATGGGTATTTTAGACCCTATTGGTGATGTAGAAAGAAATAAGGCAGTACATATTAAGAGAGAGAGAGAGAGAGAGAGAGAGAGAGAGAAATGTGTTTTAATTTTGCAGTTTATAATTTCTGGGAAAACAGTGAAAAATCTTTGGATGAGTCACCCTGTACTTTTCACAGCTAATGGTATCATTGTACAGAAACACCCACTTCATATCATATACTGTACACTGTATGAGGGGGGTTGTCAAATGAAATCTTTTTTTTTTTTTTTTTGCATTGTTCATTGCAAATAGGTGTCAGAAAAGTGTATAATTTTTCTACATACACTCAATTTCATTCAGTGCAAGTGTTCTGGTGCTTAACAACTCTCTGGATTAGATTCAATACAGTTCTAAATTGTGTTGCACTTTTTTGGTTTTTATTTCACTCAGCCTCATATTTATTCCCAATAAATTACTTTGCCTTGTTTACACCGTGTTTTCAGTGTTTTGTTTTTTTTTATTGTTATTTTTTTCTTTCTCTGGGCTGGAACTTTGGAAGGTTGGAAGGATTTACTGTCAAATAAAGTGCAGTGCAGTGAAATCCCAGCTTGTTAGTTAGCAGGGGTCAGTGCACAGGGTCAGCCATGATATTTACAGCTAATACAGCACTGCTTTTACAGCAAATGCAGCTTGTCATGTTCGCAAGAAAGCAGAAAGAGTAAACTCCTCTGTCCTGAAGACCTTCCTATGACAGAAGCTATAGCTTTATCTCTGACTGTTACAAAGTGCTGACTACAATCTTAGTATCTTAGTTTTTAAAGAAATAAATATCATATGGGTATCGATATGGTCTGATAGTCAATTGTAATATATAGAAGAACAGTACAGTGAAAATCTCAGCTTGTTAGTTAGCTGAGGTCAATGCCAAGGGTCAGCCATGGTATTTTTTAAAGCTAATACAGCATGAAAATTGTTTTCCATTAACTTTGCAGCACTAAAACTGTTATGTTAGTGTGACCCGACATGACCCGACAGCATTACAGATTCTTTATCACTTTCCCATCAGTGTATTCATTGTTATCAATTAGATAAATCCAACATACCTATAAAACATTATAGGGCAGCTAATAGAATGTCCAGACTTGCAGAATATCTTAGTATCTGACAGATTACATCATTTTAATTTATATTTATGTTAAAAATGAATTTGTCATAGAAATAAAATCCACACCTGGATGTGGGTGTGAAAACAATCCATCTCTGTGTATTTGTGAAAGATTTACTGCCGGATTAATCATCTCCAGCTTGCATATGATTTTCTTAAGCAGCACTAAATTAAGTCTTGTACTGTAATAAAAAAAACTTGCATTAATTTTAAATTTTAAAGGGATGAAGAAACGCCTACATTGTGCACTGCATAATGTCTCAGTTATTGCTGATTTAATTGCATTTCCTTGGTGGAAACAGCAGTTTTGTTAAACAATTTTTCATATTTTAGATAAATTGTGACTGCAACACATTTCTCTTAACGTGTAGTAGTAAAAATACAAAAAATTCAATTTAAAAAATGTTACCTTATTCCACTGGTTTTGTTCAATCGCAAGCAATATCTAAAATAATATACTTGATGATGGGTTAAGCTCCGCCCACTTCACAATCAATTCATATATCCCTGGAAAGCTTGTTTCCTGATATACAGTATCTCACAAAAGTGAGTACACCCCTCACATTTTTGTAAATATTTTATTATATCTTTTCATGGGACAACACTGACGAAATGACACTTTGCTACAGTGTAAAGTAGTGAGTGTACAGCTTGTATAACAGTGTAAATTTGCTGTCCCCTCAAAATAACTCAACACACATCCATTAATATCTAAACTGCTGGCAGTAAAAGTGAGTACACCCCTAAGTGAAAATGTCCAAATTGGGCCCAAAGTGTCAATATTTTGTGTGGCCACCATTATTTTCCAGCACTGCCTTAACCCTGTTGGGCATGGAGTTCACCAGAGCGTCACAGGTTGCCACTGGAGTCCTCTTCCACTCCTCCATGACGACATCACAGAGCTGGTGGATGTTAGAGACCTTGCGCTCCTCCACCTTCCATTTGAGAATGCCCCACAGATGCTCAATAGGGTTTAGGTCTGGAGACATGCTTGGCCAGTCCATCACATTTACCCTCAGCTTCTTTAGCAAGGCAGATGTCGTCTTGGAGGTGTGTTTGAGGTCGTTATCATGTTGGAATACTGCCCTGCGGCCCAGTTTCTGAAGGGAGGGGATCATGCTCTGCTTCAGTATGTCACAGTACATGTTGGCATTAGCTCCCCAGTGCCGGCAGCACTCATGCAGCCCCAGACCATGACACACAAGCCACCATGCTTGACTGTAGGCAAGACACACTTGTCTTTGTACTCCTCACCTGGTTGCCAGCACACACGCTTGACACCATCTGAACCAACTAAGTTTATCTTGGTCTCATCAGACCACAGGACATGGTTCCAGTAATCCATGTCCTTAGTCTGCTTGTCTTCAGCAAACTGTTTGCGGGCTTTCTTGTGCATCATCTTTAGAAGAGGCTTCCTTCTGGGACGACAGCTATGCAGACCAATTTGATGCAGCGTATGGTCTGAGCACTGACAGACTGACCCCCCCACCCCTTCAACCTCTGCAGCAATGCTGGCAGCACTCATACGTCTATTCTGCAAAGCCAACCTCTGGATATGATGCTGAGCACGTACACTCAACTTCTTTGGTCGACCATGGCGAGGCCTGTTCTGAGTGGAACCTGTCCTGTTAAACCGCTGTATGGTCTCGGCCACCGTGCTGCAGCTCAGTTTCAGGGTGTTGGCAATCTTCTTATAGCCTAGGCCATCTTTATGTAGAGCAACAATTCTTTTTTTCGGATCCTCAAAGAGTTCTTTGCCATGAGGTGCCATGTTGAACTTCCAGTGACCAGTATGAGAGAGTGTGAGAGCGATAACACCAAACTTAACACACCTGCTCCCCATTCATACCTGAGACCTTGTAACACTAATGAGTCACATGACACCGGGGAGGGAAAATGGCTATTTTGAAAATGGTTATTTTGAGGGGACAGCAAATTTACACTGTTATACAAGCTGTACACTCACTACTTTACATTGTAGCAAAGTGTCATTTCGTAAGTGTTGTCCCATGAAAAGATATAATAAAATATTTACAAAAATGTGAGGGGTGTACACACTTTTGTGAGATACTGTACACGTCAATTTCCTTTATACAACCCCAATTCCAAAAAAGTTGGGATGCTGTGTAAAATGTAAATAAAAACATAATGCAATGATTTGCAAATCTCATAAACCCATATGTTATTTACAATAGAACATAGAAAACATATCAAATGTTTAAACTGAGGAAATGTACCATTTTAAGAAAATAATAAGGTAGTTTTTTAATTTGATGGCCGCAACACGTCTCAAAAAAGTTGGGGCAACAAAAGGCTGGAAAAGTAAGTGTTACTAAAAAAGAAACAGCTGGAGGAACATTTTGCAGCTTTATTGGGTTAACTGGCAACAGGTCAGCAACATGATTGGGTCTAAAAAGAGTATCTTAGAGAGGCAGAGTCTCTCAGAAGTAAAGATGTCATGGAATCTGGATGGAAGCATATGTTGCTCTAAAACCTGTATATACCTTTCAACATTGATGGTGCCTTTCCATATGTACAAGTTGCCCATTCCATAGGCACTAATGCACCCTCATACCATCAGAGATGCAGGCTTTTGAACTGAGAGCTGATAAAAAGCCGGATGGTCCCTCTCCTCTTTAGGATACTTCAAATTTCGATTCATCCAACAACAGAACAGTTCTCAACTTTGCCTCATTTTAATTGAGCTTTGGCCCAGAGAAGATGGCGGCATTTCTGGATCATGTTCACGTATGGCTTCTTCTTTGCATGATAGAGCTTTAACCAGCATTTGTGGATGGCACGGCGAACTGTGTTCACAGACAGTGAGTTCTGGAGGTGTTTCTGAGCCCTTGCAGTGATTTCCATTACAGAATCATGCCTGTTTTTAATGCAGTTCCTCCTGAGGGCCCGAAGATCACGGGCATGAAATATTGATTTTCACCCTTGTCCCTTACGCACAGAGATTTCTCCAGATTCTCGGTTTTTCGCAGATTGGTGAATATCTGCCCACCTTTATTTCTGAAAGACTCTGCCTCTCTATTATACTCTTTTTATACCCAATCATGTTACTGACCTGTTGACAATTCACCTCCAGCTGTTTCTTTTTAGTAACACTTACTTTTCCAGTCTTTTGTTGCCCCAACTTTTTTGAGACATGTTGCAGCCATCAAATTAAAAAACTACCTTATTATTTTCTTAAAATGGTACATTTCCTCAGTTTAAACATTTGATATGTTTTCTATGTTCTAATGTGAACAACATATGGGTTTATGGGTTCATTGCATTGTTTTTATTAACATTTTACACAGCGTCCCAACTTTTTTGGAATTGGGGTTTTATACTTAATATTGTTTAAAATATAATTTATTTTAAATATCATTTTAAATAACATCATATGAGCAAATAACTGGATAAAGATCGATTGTAATTATTATTATTATTATTATTATTATTATTATTATTATTATTATTATTATTATTATTATGTAATGTTTTGGCTTTTTGTTTACTTACAATGGCTATTATGAGTCATAAAACAAGGATTTTTTTCATTTGAATATTTAAAAAGCAACAAGTTTATTAGGATCATCAGTCAAGTACGAGCATTTGTCACCATAAATCTTTTGTGTTTCTAAATACAGCTTTTCCAAGCCTTTCCTTCCTTCCTTCCTTTCTTGTCACAAAACAAAAGGCCACATGGTGATAATAGCAGCATTTCTTCACCACTGCAGGAGATTTTGTTTTTTTGACAAACTGTTAACTGCTACCGTACTTACTTCTGAATTCACACATAAAAACATGCAGCTCACAACACATCTGCCTTGTGCAGCTGTATATTCCCCACCCAATTTCACACAAAATTTGTGCATATTGTATCAAGTGAGTATTGAACTTCATACAAATAAAGCTACAAAAAAACTGTGACACTATGAAACTCTCACATTGAACTTTTTTTATTTACATTTATTCATAATGAATAACCTTCTTTTTTAATCCAAAGTGATTTATGCGAGGCACAATTGAACGTAAGCATACATATAGCCAAGTAGTTCTCTGTTAAAAGGCTGAACATTGGCTCTCTGACAATTTTTCCCCAGTGCCCTCACAATAAACTCTTTTAGCATAAAAGAGACATTAAATAAAGATATGAGGTTTGCAATTTGAAAATATTGTGTGATAATTTATTTTTTGAGTGGAATTTAATTGGGGTCAAGCCAATAACTTTCCGTTTGACCTTTCATAAGCCTGAATGATACAATTATTTCTCCTGAACCAGCAACTGCCAAGCACCGAACTAAACAAAAAAAATGTAAGCACTCAGATTTTTTAACGTTTCGTCACATTTACACATTTGCTACAGCATAACTTTCCTATCAGTTCCACATGTTTAGAACTCAGCTATATCCAGGGGCATCATGTGAGCAAAATGTAAGCTTGCCCCCCAAAATGTCAGCATTTAAATAGATTTGAAATTTCACTTTAAATCACTCTACATGGCAAACATAGCTTTAGGGCCTGGTGTAGTCTGCATGTTCCCTCTAGAAAAAAAACAGATTTAAATTTAACTATTGTGCTACACTGATACTTTGGATTTTAAAAGGATATAGAATAAATGTAATTGCATTATATATATATATATACACACACATATATATACACACATTATATATTCACATGTATATACATATATCTACAGAAGGTCTCCCATCCAGGTACTAGACAGGCTTAACCCTGCTTAGCTTTAGTGGGAAACCCAGCGAGAACTGCAGGGTGATATGGCTCCAGCATCATGACTTTGAGCAGAATTTTCTTGTGCTTTTGGGTCAGTAGTGGTGCATGTCTTGGAGTTCTGGCATGGAAACCTTCTTTATTACATGCCATACTGTGCTCACTGAAACCTCAGTGCCTGTTGCCACCAAGTCATAGTTCAGGTCTTTTGCAGTCACTCGAAGATTTTCCACAACCTGCCTTCTCAGAAATCTGGTTGCAGCTGTTGATAGCTTCCTTTTTCTGCCCTGTACAGGTAGTGTAACCACTGTTCCCTTAACTTTGAACTTGTGAACTATGCTTCCAACGGTGTCTCTAGGAACATTCAGTGCCTTCTCTATCTTTTTGTATCCTGTTCCTTGTTTGCAAAGGGCAATGATCTCTTCTCTTAACTTTTTGGACCATTCTTTTGACCTAGCCATATTTCTAACATGCAGCCAAACGTGACACTCAACAAACCCGTAGCCAGTTCAGGTATTTCATGTGTTCCAGCTCAAGCACACCTGATGCAACTAAGGAAGCCCTTGATTAGCTGCATCAGGTGTGCTTGAGACAACACCTGTTTTGCATATTTGTGCTGTTGTGAGGGATTCTGTTAAGGGGGTTGAATAATTTTGTGACTGGAGAAGTCATTATAAGTTGCATTTTCAGTTGAATTTGGGGAAACCACTTGAAGCATTTGTTGTGTTGAACTATTTCAATTGCTTTTGTTTGATGCCCTCATTGCAAACAGCTGAAAGTCTATAAATATTAACAATAAATCTGATTTGCAATGGGGGTTGAATATATATATATATATATATATATATATATATATATATATATATATATATATATATATATATATATATATATATATATATATATATATATATACAGCTATTATCAGCTATATCACAGCCATTTTTCGTGGAAGGTCTCAACCGCTTGGCTCCATGAATGAAGCGAGCGACTAGAGGGTGCTTTCCCACAGAAACCCCATCAATCGGAGCATGGCAAGCTGAAATGGTGGCCACATAGACTCTGAGAGTACCAGGACATGTGCCTGAGGATAATTTCCCTTGCAGGAACTCCAGCACTATATATATAATATATATAACAGCTAATACACAAGGACTTGTTTGTGTAATTGCTGATATGGTGAAGTTTTCTGTAAGGAGACTTTAATTTGGCTTTTTTTGGAAGAAGCATTCAGTGTCTCCAGCTGTAACTTTATTTTCAGACACAGGAAAGTGAGTCGTAAGGACTTGCAGTTTTTCAGTAACAAGCTGTAGTCTTTATGTCTTATTAAGTTCAAGAGACAGTAAAAAGAGAGGCTGGTGAGTGAAAGTAAAAAGAGAGGCTGGTGAAGGTCTATAAAAAGAGTACCTGGTTTCCTCCAGGTACCTTGGTTTCCTCCCCCAGTCCAAAGACATGCATTATAGGCTGATTGGCATTTCTATATTGTCTGTAGTGTGTGAATGTGTGTGTGATTGTGCCCTGCGATGAGTTGGCACCCCGTCCAGGGTGCCCTCCACTGTGTGTCCCAAATTCCCTGGGATAGGCTCCAGGCTTCCTGCGACCCTGTGTAGGATAAGCGGTACAGAAAATGGATGGATGGATGGATTTGAAATCACTCCTAGTGGTGTGAATACTCGATACATATTATACGAGATGATACAAAAACAAGTAACAATTTCATGCGCTTCAGTTCACTACTGATCACTAAGTCCAAACCAATATAGTTCAGTTCAATTTAACACACATTGATGTATCCTAGTTTTAAATCCGTAATGAAACAACTCTGTAATTTCAAAATTCCTTCACTGTCTTTATTTTGCCTGAGAATTGGTACTACATTAATTATGTGTAGTGCATTCATTCTCTCCACAAATCTTCATACACAGCAAGGATCAATGCTACTCAATACTAAAATGCTCCTCAGTCAGTATTGTGTATCTGGGTTCCAGCATAGCTATCATGTGTCTTAACCCACCATTTTCTGTAAGAATATAAAGTCCGTGCATATAAAGTAACCGATCGCTTCGGTTATTGCCTTCATCCGGCTAGAAGAACAACAGAGACTGCTAATGCTAGCATTACTTGGTGTATATTTAGCTGCGGGCATTCATCCGGTTAACATTACCTCATGCTGCCTTTGTAGGTGTGCCAGTGTATTTTATGATAGGGTTGGACGTTTTGCACCACTTAACAGTGATGAGCTTTTGTTATATCTGAAGTATGAGCACCATAGTCTGTTTGATTACACCAGTAGTTCTAAGGTAAAAATCTACAGGTGCTCCACAAGGCTCCATTCAAGGCCCAGTGCTCTTTTTCCCCCCTATATATGCTATCTCTGGGTGCAATTATTTGTAAACATGGTATTCACTTCCACTGCTATGCTGATGGCACACAGCTGTATGCTTCAGTAAAGCCAGATGACAGAAATCAGCTTAAAGAAGGCCCATCTGTCTGCGCTTTTGTAGACAAACTGCTGACAAAATTTGCAGTTCATCAAGACGTGCACTTTTATGTTGCTGCCTGTCTTTAAAATGATTTGGACAGTTAAGTTTCTTAAGAAGGGCATGACAAGTCATTAGCGGTTCATATTTCTTTTCTGCTATCCTCACTGAAGCTCAGTTAAGTATGGTAGACATGCTGAAATGTTCTCCGGAATTTAATTTGGATCATAGCGGTAACTCTCAGCATTGCTCACAGAGCAAAATGACACAAGAGCAAGTGTGTGAATGTGTGTGTGTGTGTGTGTGTGTGTGTGTGTGTGGGTGGGCGTGTCGCTGACCATTCTCTTCTGCTGTGTGTAGAAATTCTCTCTGCGAGCTGTGTGTAGAGTGCAGCGTGGTGTGTCAGTGCAGTGTAATTACCCGTGTGACGTTGGGAGGCTGACAATACGATGTTCAGCTCTGCAGCTGTCTGAAATTACAGCAGCACATCACAATCTGCGCCGAGAGGACACCACGATCATCATCCTTGCGAACAGCGTGCCTCTAAGAATAGCTATTTTTCTGCACCCTTAAATACAGGAAGTGCATGGAGAAATGTGCTTTAGGCTTGGACAGGTGTCTGTAAGCATTCTTTTGATATATTTCATTATCAAAGAGAGAGAAAAAAGCTCAGCAGTGAAAATGGCATAGATATTGTGAGTTCAAGTCCCAGGACTATTTGGGTTTAAAGCTCTTAATCTCCAGCCATGCTTCATTTGATTCTGCCTCATTTCTAATCTGTTTCATGTTAAAACATCTGCCAAATGAATAAATAATTATACAACAGAGGGTTTGGAGCATCGCAGATTTTAGTAATTGTGAGCAATCAGCCGCTCGTTAACATCTATGATAACTAAAAGCAATATCTAAGTGATTTCAAGCAATTTATTTTCGTATTGATTAGTTGATTTTCTTCCACACCTGCTGAGTGAAATAAACACACAGTTGTTTGAGCTCAGTTTACTGATTCATTACATTCATTACATTCTCTCAGTCTTAATCCACTTTATGATCGTATCTCACAATAAACTGACAAAACAATAGCGTATGTGACATATAATCAGCTTGACGTCGCAATTTATCCTAATTAGACAGGAAATGTACAGGTCTTTTTAATTCTCATATCATTATAGGCAAACTCATATTTTCATTATTCCTGCGTCTGGGCTTATAGAATTTATAATATATATATATATATATAATATAATTTATAGAATTAACTGTTCTGTCATGTCTTTTCATTTAGCAGTGGGCTGACAGGTGCAGTGATAGTTTGAAAGCATCACTGTCGAAGTGTGAATTCTGTGAATTAGGGCTCAAAGAAGATAAAAAAAAAAAATTAGCAAATGCTTTTATCCAACACGACTTACAAATGAGGATATACAAGCAAAATGATATATCAAGCAGAGAACAATACAAGTAGTGTTACCATACAAGATTTTTTAATTGAGTGCTAAAAGACATGTATTTAACTCAATCAAATCACAACTTATTTTTCAGTTAATATTATTTGGTACCTACTTGTAACACCAACTCAAGTCACTACCCTTCCCCACCAGCAGGGGTCGCAACCTCTGACATGACCTCTGCCATCCCACTTCCCCTTCACGTCCCGACTCTCAACTATATAAATTTATATAACACACAAAGCTCATTAATTCATTTTTGAAGTCTTCTGTAGCATATCAGACTCAAAGAGAGAGTTAGGATCCATGTGCAGAAGTGCTTTAATACAAAATCCAAACATACAAAACGAAATCACAGTCCAGATCAAAGTCAGTAATCAGGCAGTAGTCAGGCGCAGGATAATCCAAATACAGAAATGGCAATGAAAAGACAATAAATGATAACTAAAAAGGGCAATAAACGATCAGTAGAATAACAAGACTCAGAAATTGCACAGTTTAATGTTTGGCAAGACTTCGCAATGAATGGTCTTTTATTCCCCCATTTTCTTCCTAATTTAGTCAATTCCCACCCACCAGCCAGCTCTCCTCTATCATACTTACTACCAACCAGAGAGGGAGACACATGAACCCAGCCCCAACTGCTGCTCGTGCTGCATCACATGGCTGTGTAATACACTCGCAGGAAAACACTATCCACCCTCTTCCACATACATGAGATCATAGATGCACATGATTAGCTACCATTGCTGTGACATCTATGAATTAATGTTCTTTGCAACATTTTGTAAAAGTCAAGTTACATAAGAACCCTTACTTACAAAGCAAACATTCCATCAACAGAAACAGTTCCAACCATTGAATGCTTATGTTTTGTTTCTTACCAGCACTTTACCACTTTTGATTTGAGCTTGACATGGAGAATAAACATACATCTTTGTTATCATTACACATACAGTATTATTTTTTTTAAAACAAGCTATGCTGTCAGTCCATTAATCAGACCAGAGATGCAAAATAAAATGATAAGTGTGAAATCTCTCCATATTGTGATTTAACGTCTCTACCCTTGTAGTTAGTTGGTGGTTAGCTTCCTTCAGTTAAATAATTTATGTTAATTGTAAATTATGGTGTGATTATATGTGATCATTCTTGTTTAGAATGCTGAAGTCACTGAACTATGGACAACTTTTTCCTTACATTTATTGACTACAGTCATTTTCAAGTACTGGGTTTGGTCTGCTAAAATACTTTGCTGGATGTAAAATTGGACCATGCTCCACCAGGTGATGACGCCTGTATTAGGAAGTGAACCTGTGTGAACCCATGACCTCTGCTGGTAGTGTCATGGGTTGGTGTAGGGCAGTGGTGGCCAAGGGGTTTGGGTTTTGGATGACCAATCAGCAGGTTGTGAGTTTGAATCCTGGTACCCCCAAGTTACCACTGTTGGGCCCTAGTGCAAGGCCCTTAACCCTCAACTGTTCTGCTCTGAAAAAAACTCTGCCAAATGAATTAATAGAAATTAGTTCCAATAGTATTACATGCCATATTATATGATATGTGTTTCAGTAGTATTACATACCTTATATATACAGTATATAAGATGTTTGTTGGCTAACATTCTACATACCTATAACTACATACCTTTAATATTAGTTTCACTGTAGTGACTGCATAATCCATAGCAATTACCAAAGAATATGCCTTCACATTCATACCTGAATAAAAATCTGTCATTTTAATGGCTTGAATACATGTTTGAAGAAAACCTTCTTCTGACTGTACCTTTTTTAACCTAACTTTTTGCAACCTCATTTCTTCATTTTCCTTTTATCCTCTCAGAGTCCTAATACATAGTATTCCCATTTCTCCAGCGATGCTTTTGAGCTATCACTGCACCTGTCAGCCCACCGTTAAATGAAATGGTATGACGGAAGCACTGGTATGTTTGAGCTTGAAATAGTGACACAAAATGAAAACAATCTATTTTTCCATCATGGTTTCCTGCACATTTGACAGATTTGGGAACTGCGGGAATTGTGTGTAATACCGGAAATGATGTTTGCCTTTTGCGCAGAATGTTTTGCAGATCCCTGAAGACTGTGGTCTGAGAAGAAGAGCATCTGTGAACAGGAATACTCAAATGCATACCAAGCTGTTTCCAGCAAATCACAAATAATGTAACTGCCTTTAGTTGAGAAACAATTTTAGAGTAACAGGAAGTAAATATATTCTTTATTCAAAAGCAATAATGTTTGGAAAAGGAGTTAACATGACACATGACTACTATGATTTGTTTCAGTAAACACAGTGAAGGACACAGCGAGGAATGCAAGTCTAAGAGTTCACACAGGGTAAAAGGTTTTGTGTATTGTGGCCAAATTATTCCTGAATGAACGTCAGCTTATATTAGGATTGATGATGACTAGCGTCATGTATTCATGCTTGTTCATGCTGCTTTAACTGCTTCTTCATGTATTATATTTCAGAATTTACCATTTCATTACCATTACTTGCTTAACAAAATGACAAAATAGTGAAGAAATTAAGCTTAAGTTAAATTATACCACTGATAGCATTCTTGCTAATGTTTTTCTTGTTAGTTAGCTAGCCAACACTTGTAGTGATCATTTTACTTTGTTCGTCTTCTGTCCTAAAAGTCTGCCAGATTAGCTTTATTTAGAAGTTAAACCTTAAACAGATAAAGTCAGCTATTTTAATTAGCTAATGGTCCGTAAAATTATTATAACTTGCATGAAAAGGCTAGCTTTGTTGTGTTGCTTACAATCGCCTTCCAGCCTTTATTTTCTGTCATGTCACTAATGTATTTTTCCTCTGCTCATTGTCAAAGGAACACAATAAAAACATGCCTTGGTTTAGAAATTTAACACACAGATAAGCTCCATGAGGTATTATTTGTAGACTTGGCCATCGTTGTGATCAAACGGAAATACGTTTTTCTCACAGAACTCAGAAGTCTGAAAAGGTCCCAAAATAAACATGTGATTTGCTGTAACCTCTGTCAGAGCTGCGGTCATAGACAATTAATCAACACCTTCTTACCAATCAGAAACATAATAAATACATATGAGTTGCAAAACTTTCAAACATAGATATTATCTGTAAAGGCAAATGTACAGGCACATGCAAAGAAATGCTGTAGAGAAAAGATGCCTCCAAAATAATGAAATTAAATGTTTATACATTAAAAAAAAAAAAAAAAAAAAACAGCAGTAAACTGTAGTAAATGAAACAAAGTCAATATCTGGTCTGAAAATAAATAAATAAATAAATAAATAAATAGAAATAGGAGAGTTTGACTTTCACACTTGCTTCTTTTTTCTGCAGCAAAACCCAGCAGCCTTTATTGTGTTTTTTATCTGAAAAGTGTCTCTTACGTAATATGCTGCTTTCTTTAATGCCATACAAACATTTTTTCTGTAACATTTAATTTTGTGCTAGAAAACTAATGCTTGGGAATCTAAAATGTTTTTTGTACTGACTTATAAAAAAATCTATTTAGTAAAAATAGGGTGCCTAACTATATACAGTGGGTATAAAAAGAATCACACCCCTTTAAAATGATCACATTTTGTTGCTTTTCAGCCTGAAATGATGACGGACACTGTTTTTGTTTTATCCAGCTGTATTTACTCATTGCAACTTATAACATCCAAGTGAAAGATATAACACCAACATCAGAATCACTGAGTTGGAAAAAGGATCACCCCCTTGCTTTAATTTGCCTTAATTTTTTTAATTACAGCCTTTAGTCTGTTGGGGTATGTCTCTACTAACTTTGCACATCTAGACTTTGCAATATCTGCCCACTCTTCTTTGCAGAACTGCTCAAGATCATGGCAAGCATCTTTAGTACTTAGTAGAGCACCCTTTTGCTGTTATGACCTGCTGCAAATGAGATGCATAGCCAGACACCAGCTTCTGGCAGTGTTCCTGAGGAATCTTAGCCCATTCCTCATGAGCAATGGCCTCCAGTTCACTAATATTCTTGGGTTTGCGTTCTGCAACCGCCTTCTTCAAATCCCACCAGAGATTTTCTATAGGGTTCAAGTCAGGTGACTGTGATGGCCCTGTAGAATCTTCCAGGACTTCTTCTGCAACTAAGCCTTGGTGGAATTTGAGGTATGCTTGGGATCATTGTCCTGTTGGAAGGTCCAATGACGCCCAAGCTTCAGCTTCCTCACAGACGGCATGATGTTTCTACTAGGATTTCCTGATACTTTTGTAACGAATCAATCATTACTAGCATTATTCTTTTCCACCACAATAATGTAATGGATCAACTTTAAACATGAAAAAAGAAACAGAAGCGCACGCTTGGATTCGAAGCAGCTTTTTAAAGGAGATGAATTTTAAAGCGTGCCCGCATTATCTACCAGAATGTGTAGTAAACGGGTGAATCTGCAACGTTTAAAAATATTCTCCACCAGTTACAATTTATGTAACGAATTAAAAGATGTTTAACAAGTTTAAATGTATTCTCCAATTTATATAAGGAATTAGCTCTGTTGTGAGGAATTCTATTCAGGGGGTTGAATAATTTTGAGACTGGAGAAGTCATTATAAGTTGCATTTTCAGTTGAATTTGGGGAAACCACTTGAAGCATTCGTTGTGTTGAACTATTTCAATTGCTTTTGTTTGATGCCTTCATTGCAAACAGCTGAAAGTCTGTACATTTTGACAATAAACCTGATTTGCAATGGGGGTTGAATAATTTTGATTGCAACTGTACTGTATATATTTGCTCTCCATTCAATTTACTTGTCTTCAATTCACTGATTTCTAATCTTTTTTGGTTCACATATCACAAAAAAAAAATAATAGAAAGAAATAAATAGTGCACCATCAGATCAGGAGGATGAACGCAGAACACACTCCCTCTGAGCCATGAGATGTACTGCCATCTTTTCAAGTCACAAGCCGCCAGTTTCTTATTAGAAAAACATTCCCGTTATGCTTCATCACACCTTCTCTTATGATACGCCAACTTTTTCACATAAGTTTAAATATGGATGTTTTGGTTTTTTTGTTACTTTTGTTACTGTGTTTTTTATTCCCATCAAGGCTTGCTTTATGTTTAAAATGTGTACAATGCATTTGGTAGAAAACCGATTATTTATGAATCTTAAGAATTATTTTGCTCAATACTACTGAAAACAAAGTGTACTCAGTTAAGTTTACCAAATTATCCAATGTTTTCCAGAGACTACCTTATCATAACACTCAAAAGCAGCGCTTTCTGAAAAACCACCATAGTGTATATGAAAAGGCTTCGAGGTGTGAACTTCACATGTACGCTTCAATCCAGGAGATTGCACCTCAGATTGTTTCAGCTCACTTCCCTAAGCACTTGTGTTTTTTTTTAGTTCAGAACAGATGACTGTCTCGTCACAGAGGCACGGATCTATTAAGATCCCAAAGAACGAGGCTAATTTCCGTGTGCAATCTGATCATTTATGTGTGAAGTTAGTGAGCATGCTGTGGACAATTTATAAAGAATAATTGGTTAAATTATATCATATAAAGTTATGGAGTGAAGAGATGTAAATGTGATTTATTTAGCATTTACTAATTGTTCTCTAGCTGTGGTGAGTAAAAATGAATCTCACAACACATTTGGAAGTAATAAAACACTTGGGGGTGTGCTGCTGTTGGAAAATAATCAATGATGAGTTGGTTTAATGTGGACCAATGATGAATAGAGTTAATATTACCATCTCTAAGTTGATTATTTTTTTATTATTATTTGATTATTGATTATTTGATTATTATTTTCAATAATACAACATCCTGGGATCACATCATTTTCACATCAATTTCTCAAAGATTTTTTTTTTATTAAGTTAAGAATGACATCATGCTTTTTTATTTATTTATTTATTTTTTTAATCCATTTATAGTGACATTTAATGTTGGGGTTAAATATTACCACTTTACAGCTTTATGTTACCAAACACTGACAATGGAGACTCCTTATATAACAGTTAAATACAGAAAACCTCACCATATCAACAATTACACAAGTGTTTTGTTTGTTTGTTTGTTTGTTTGCTTGTTTATCCATTTATGTGAAACATGAATCAACAGAAACAGCTGTTTCACAAGGACTTGTACGGTGTATGCTCCACATCAACAGATTAAAAACAGTGTCTAACCTAAAATATGGTGAGTTTTTCTGTGAAGAGATGTTTATTTAATATTTTTGGAAGGAGTCTGCAGTGTCAGCACTTTAAGTTTTCCAAGACTATAAAGTGTTCAGGACAGAGGAGTTTATGCTTTTCCTGTTTTATGCTTTTCCTGTTTCTCTGTAATGTCAAGCTGTTTTGTTTTTTGTTTTTTTTTTGTTTTGTTTTGTCTTATTACCTTCAAGAGAGAGACAGATTATGGTGAAGGAAAGACTGTTTATAGCTGCTATAGCATTAATGATAACAGCAACTAAACCCGGCTTTACACTGTAAAACATTGGGCCTGATTTCGCTGACACAATCACACATCATACAGGATAATCTTTGGTCAGGAGTTCAGATCAGTGGTCTTAGGATGTATGATGTGACGTTCACCGGCAGATGAGTTAGTGCATCTGTAACCAAGGACAGCTGACAAGAAAGTTCTGTCAGTGTCAGAAAATTTTTATTCAAATCTCAGAGTGTGAGTGATATTGAAATGTAAACAAAAGATATGTGATTTAAAAGAAAAGAGGTTTGTTGAATTAAGGCAGCAGACAGAACGTCTCTGTAACGTCTCACCACAGAGGATGAATTACAGCTTCCAGGTGTGTAGCTAGCTAATTAGTAGGTGTTAGGTTTCCTCCCCCACTCTCTCGCTGCGAAGCTAGCGTGTGGCATACTTCCGCATTCCTCTGAGCGCCTTCCAACGCTATTCATAAAAACCCTCTGGACTGTCATTCATAAAGACTCTCGTTTTGTTTACCTCTGCCATGTGCGTATGTTTTCGTTCACATCATGTCTTCGCCTCCTGTGTTTCCCAATGTGCTCATGTGTTGGTCTGTGTCATGTCTCTGCCTCCATAATTCTTATTGGTTCATGTTCGGCTCATTCATTCTGTGTATTATGAGCTTCAGGTGTCATTGATTGTGCATGTGATTTCTATGTGTTTAAATACGCCGCTCCGTTTCCGCTTTGGCACGGAATATTAGATGAGTTTAACCTTGCCTTAGTTTAGATTGAACTTAGATATTTGCCGTAGCCATTTGTTCGTGTTTTCCAAACCACTTCCTTGCATGAGCTTTTTCCCTTAGCTCATTATTCGTGGTTCCCAGACCACCTTTCCAGCCTCGCGTATTTATCCCTTAGCTCGTAATTTGTGGTTCCCAGACCACCTCCTAGCCTCGCGTGTGTTTCCCTGTGTTTTTGGATAACTGCCTTTTTGTGGATTACTGTGTTTTTTTGGATTACTGCTTCTTCGGCTAAGTACATTATCACTTTGTATTACTGTTACCTTTTTGTTCATGGATTAAGTTTGATGGTGTTTTGTGTGTTCCTTTAATTTTGAACTTCCTGTGCCTAATAAACTGACCACTTTCCCCTGCGAGTGCATCCTGCTTCTCTCCCACACCACGTGTTGTAACAGTAGGCAAACGATCTGTTCTTTATTTGGGCGAAAATAGGTAGTGTGTGTCCCAAAAGTCAGCAGGTGATGCCATAGATTAATATGCATATTCATTGAATTGCTGTGGTCATTTGCATATTAAAATGTGTTACTGGAAGAAGGAAGATTTAATGTAAACACATGGAATAGTGTTTGGAGCAATGATGATCTGTGATTGATCATAAGGAACAATGATGATCGGTGATTGGTTGTCTGGTACAATGATGATCTGTGATTGGTCATAGGGAACAATGATGATCTGCGATTGGTCGTAGGGAACAATGATGATCTGTGATTGGTCGTAAGGATCAATGATGATCTGTGATTGGTTGTTGGGTACAATGATGATCTTTGATTGGTCGTAGGGAACAATGATGATCTGTGATTGGTCGTTGGGAACAATGGGGATCTGTGATTGGTCATAAGAAACAATGATGATCTGTGATTGGTCGTTGGGAACAATGTGGATCTGTGATTGGTCATAAGGAACAATGAAGATCTGTGATTGGCCGTCGGGAACAATGATGATCTGTGATTGGCCTTCGGGAACAATGGCAAAATGCTGTGATGTAAGAGGAATAAAACACTTCAGGATGTCAACTTTGGGGTGACAGTAACTCTGCTTCTTTACACCACTTCATCATTGATTCTTTTTCTATAACAGCACATCCCTGTGTTTTATCCCTTACCTAATTTTGGGAACTTTTAATGAAGTAGTTATTGTATTTTCTCCATCCCATAATGATTTTGAGGCTTCAGTAAATCACGCTGCATGTTCTTAATGAATCTATTAACATGTACACCTCCCTGTATTTTACACTTTTGGGTAATCAAACATGCAAAATGGACAAGAGGTTTTATTTCATTCATGTGAGAGACACAATCATTTCTAGACACTGTTAGGAAATTTGCTTGCATGTTTTATTTTTGTTACTGAGTTTGCAAGCATTTTACGCTCACAAACCTTAAATGAACCGTAAATCAAGGCCCGAGACTGTACAAGACTGTGATTGCTCATAATAAATTGTTCCATGGCTGTCAAATCATCATCGTCTGAGGAGCCATTGTGTGTTAATGTTCCACAGCGGGGACGTTGTTGTTAAAATAGCATGGTGTGATTAGTTTTAATGAGGATGCTATTATGGGAAAAAAAGCATCAACGTTAAAAAAAAAAATTTAAAAAATTGAAAAGACTGGAACATAATAGAAAACAAATTGTTTTGTTTACATCCGTATCAATCAGAGCTTGTACGAGTGAGAGAAAGAGCAGGCAGGCGGCAGCGCCATTAGAGACGAGGAGACGAGGCACTTCTCAGAAGGGCTGGCTCTAGAGTGGAGGACGTTTGAAGAAATCAACGGTGAGACAGAGACACGGAGAGAACAGGCAGAAGGAGAAGGGCTGGAAATGAGCATGTAGCTGAAAAAACAGGAGCGAGGGGAAAAAAAAACAACAAGGATGGTTTTTTTTTCACCTTTCTGTTCCAACGTGCGGCGTACGAGTAAATCTCAGGCTGTCGACATTCATCTCAGAATCACACACTCACACAAACACACAAACACACGCACACACAGGACCACAGGGTCCTCAAGGTGAAGAGGGCTGATGATTCAGAGCTGGCCTGCGTAGCCTCTTTCCATTTTCACTCACACTCTGTTTGGCTCCTAATGCAAACCGACGTTTCTATTTATTTCCAAATGCATTCGCAACCGTGCGCGAAACACAAAGTGAAGCTTCTGCCACAGCCGTGTAGTCCGCGCATTCACAATCCCTCAGGAGAAACGTCAAACTTTCCAAATGCATATATGCATTTTCAGAGAAAAGTCCGCTCTTTTTAAGGCATTGTTCAAATACAATGAAGGTCTTTGTTTTTGGGTTTTTTTTTAAGCGCTGAAGACTGAACTCTGTAAACCTTTTTTTCATGTATTCTCTCTCCTTTCTCCAGCATACCTATTAAATTCCATCCTAAGCCGTGGAAGAAGGACTGAAAGGCAAAGTATTGATCTAAGTATTTAATTATTGTGGCAAATTGATGTGGTATAAAGGAATAAAACACTTCAGGACGTGCTATTATATGAAAATCAACTTCAGTATGGTTGACAGTAACTCTGCTTTCTTTGGGCCACATCACACCCCACCATCATTGATTATTTTCCTACAACAGCACTACCGGAAGTGTTTTATTCCTTACTTATATAATGTTTATCAGTTATCATAATCAGTTGACATGGTCAAATCATGAAATTCAGCATTAATATACCATCAGTACGTTAAACTCAGTTAACACACAATGGCCAACATAAACAACAATGTATCAACATTTAAGAACCTGCTACAGTATAATTGAATTCAATTACCATGTTTAACCTAGGTTGTTACTCTGTTAACATTACGTATGGTTTATTAATGCTGAAGCTCATGGGTTGTTAATGTAAACTAATACAATAAATACTGTTCATAAAGAGAACTCCAATGTAAAATGTGTTACCTTTGTATTGACCTATTTATGTTATGCTACACATTGTATCTCTCTATTTATTTCTATTTTATTCCTTTCTCTTCCTCTTCCTCTATCTGCTTTGTATTCATAGTGCCATCATTTTTGTGCACTGGGTTTTGTATGGCTGCTGCACCGAAGCAATTTCCCATACAGGATCAATAAAATATCTATCTGAGTGCGTTTTGTTCTCATAGAGTTTGTCCAGCTCTTGTCCACTGGAGTGTGTTGGTCACACAAATCATAGCACATACATCATAACAAAACACATCCATTTATTACTTACTGTCACTTACATCTAAATAAGACATTCAACAAACTATGGTGTGATACATGAGCCATGCATTTAATGCAAACTTAATTAACTGAATATATTTCTATGATATTGAACTTGTACTTTTCCTGTCATTTAGTCCCGAGTCTGGAGTTGACATGCCATTGGGTTGAAGGATAAACTAACCATACATTCATTTGTTAATTATTTAATACATAAATTATTTGGTCCTTGAGACAAGCGGTGTCTCTGAATAAGATGTAACTCCTATGCAACTTCTCAATAGCATTTATGTCTAAGGTCTGAATACCGATGTACTGTACATAGTCCTCACTACACACACTTAACTCAACTCTCAATACTGCTTTTTGTGCTTTGCACCATTTTTACAGCAGTTTTTACTCTTTACATTATACCACAACATTTTTTTTTGTTAGAAGACATTTATTTGCCATTTATGGAAGGAGACTTGGTTGTTAGTGCTTTCAACATAGCATGGTGCTTTGTAAAGATTCCTAGCACAGGAAAGTATTCAGGACAGAGGAGTTTATGCTTTCTGGTCAAGCTGCAATTTTAACGTAAGTAAGAACAGGAACTTGTCTCTTGGACATTCCACAACATTAAATCTGACTACAAAGCATTAAAATGTGCAATGTGTCACTCATTCATTAATAAATGAAACATTACAAAACACTGTTGTCAAATCTCGGAGGTATAAGTAGAATAACACACTCCAGACCATGCTGTTATACAAAAATAATCCACTTCAGTCCCACTTCACACTGGGCTGTATCACACTACCCCCCCCACCCCCCACCATGTGGTCTGTTGTGTGTTATTCCTTACTCGTTTCACGCATTAATAGATAGTCCCAGGTCCAGTTTCTGTGATGAGATTAAGTGGTGTTTTATGCTGTCTCTTCATAGGGGTCGGGCGTAATGTGCACTTTTTGGCCTTCTAGGGTCTTCAAGAAAAAGCAGGAAATATCAAAGCATTAAAAAATGAATACTATACATATTTATAAAATAAATACATTAAATATAAGGATAACAGTAAAAACGCATCATGGTAAAGCAATAACACATAACATGTCAGAGATGATGGCAATAGCATCAAGCAGAGAAAACTTAATTACCTACTCTTGTTAATAGCATTTCTAAAAAGGTGAGTTTTGGTGTTTTGGTTTTTTTTGTTGTTGTTGTTTTGTTTTGTTTTTTTCAGACTTTATTGGTAATTAAGATTTTTTTTTTATTATTAACCCTCTATTGCATGAATTATTACATTTACATCAAAACAATGTTTTTCTGGATTTTTTTTTACTTGGAAAAAAAATAAGGTGGGTAGCTGGTAAATTGTTGGTAAATATGTATGAGATTACAATTCCAATTACTGCATTTTCCAGACTATAATTTGAGGGTTTTTTTTTTTTTTTTTTTTTTTTTTTTTTTGCTACCTAGTAAGCATGTAAAAAATCTTCTAGAAATGAATTACAGTTGTAAAAAGTATGTGGATGGATTTATTGTATTATTGCCTATCAAAAAATTTGAGAGAAATTAATTGTTGCCATATGGCAACACCGTGCATTAAAGGGAGTAAACAGGAAGCCAGTGTAAGGTATACAGAGGGAGAGTTACAGCTTTACATGACTGTTACAGAACTCTGACACTGGAGACTCCTTCCATAAATGTTAGATGAACATCTTACAGAAAACAGACTTTTATGTGAAGCGTACGCCATACAGTACAATCCCCGTGTGAGATGTTACTTCAGAAATGATAACGATATTAGAATGAGCACATATAAAGCAAAATATAATATAAACCTTTTGCTGATTTGCAGCTGCACTAATGTCAGCGCTGCTGTTATAGAAAATTAATCAACACCTTCTGAATTTCCTTTGCATTCTCGTGCAGTAAGATGTCTTATATTTCCTTTGAGCAGAAATCAAACCTGACTGAAACCCCATTATCATCACAAGCACTATATTGCATCCTTTATGTTGCATTATGCATTATTAGCACATCACTCGTCTAGACACTTAGCGATTATTTTCTGCCCTTGTCAGCTTTTATGTGAACTAAAGCTCTGTTGGTATTAGAGAGCTCAGAAGTAGTGAGAGAGAGAGAGAGAGAGAGAGAGAGTGTCACAAAGCTGACTGAAGAGAACATAATTTACAGACACATGGGTGCGATGAAGTGTGTGTGTGTGTGTGTGTGTGTGTGTGTGTGTGTGTGTGTGTGTGTGTGTGTGTGTGTGTGTTAGTACAGGCCTGATCAAATGAACTGTAATTGATCCTCCCATGTGTGTCTTGTTTGGAAGACAGAAGGCCTGGACTGATGGAGAAAGGAACTTGGTGTACAAGTCAAAACATCACATACATCACACGCAGACCTGAAGCTCATGGCTGCCCTCGTTCATCCCCATGCATGCAGACGGCTCTCTGAATTGAATATTGATTTACAAAGGCAGGACAGAGTGTTGGTCTGATCACAGCCACGCGCCTAGCTCTGAAAGTGCCTTCGGATGGGTCATGTGAACTTCTCAAGGACAGCATCATGACTTGGCTACAATAAAATCACGCCTTTATTTAGTTTTTTTGCAAAAGAAATGAAAAGGAACAACTCAAACCCATCAATTTCCTGCCCAAAAGATCCTTCATGTTTGCCGTGCAAGCTTTTGAATGTCATTTCTGACAGATGTACAGCATATACACATACTTTAAGTTGTGGCTATGAATGAAGACAGACACACTGATTAAACCACTCAAGTCCCAAGTGCATTGTTCATTAAAGGCTGAATGCTCATTAAACTAATTAAACACCATTTATGAAAATCAGGATTGATTGGGTTAAGAGCTTGCACCTGTCATAATCAACAAGGCTGCCAGAGGAGAAGAGCTCGACAGGAGAGACACAGGGCCTGATATATTTCATGCCTTGGTCAGTTCCAGGTTAGAGAATACAATAACGTATTACTATCTGGTCTTCCAACAAATGTTATTAGTTGTGTGTACTCACTTACTCACTCACACACACACACACACACACACACACACACACACACACACACACACACACACACACACACACACACACACTTCCCCATAACAACAAATTTTCCAAAATAGGAAGATTGCATGTGACAAGCTCTGCTTTATGTCTTATTGGAGAGAGAGAAACATAGAAGCTGGTGAGGGAACAACTTTATACAGCTGCTATAACATAAGTGATAACATCACTAATGTTTCATGGACATTATACATCATTAATTGTAACTATAAATATATAAAATGTGTTGTTCTTTAATGAATAAAACAAGTAGACCTCACATACCCTTAAAATACACTTCAAACTGAAAGTTTTTGACATTTGACCTTGTTGTGACCTTGAGCCTGTTTGGCTCGATTTCAAAAATCGAATCAGTTTATCTGCTGATTATAATGATAATTCCATATAAATTCTACAAACATTTAAACACTCGTTCTCAAGATATCGTGCTAACAAGAATCTCAAACCTGTAGTGGCCGAGGCATAAAAGTGTAATCAGTGGCAAATTGCTGTTGTATAAGAGGAATAAAGCACTTCGGGATATGCTGTTGTAAGAAAATAACCAACTTTAAAAAACTTTTTTTCTTAAATGATATTGGTGTGCTTTTTTGTGTCAAAGTCAACTATTCATTCATTTGTTTTCCTTTTGCATTTTTTGATGGGAATTGAGGTGATGGAGGATTTGAAGGTCAGCCCAGACTTCTCTATTCCCAGCCACAGATTTCCAGCTCCTCCTGGGGGATCCAAGAAAAAAGCTGTGAGATATAATGTATGCAGCGGGTCTTGGGTTGTACTGTGGGCCGAGCCTGATACAGCTCTACCAGGAGCCGACTAGTAAGGTAGCCAAACCACAGAGGATTTACTCCTCTTACACTTCCAGATTGTCAAGCTTCTCACTCTATTATGTATAGTAAGTCCTGCAATCCTGCAGAAGAAGCTCATTTCTACTGCCTGTACTGGCGACCTTATTTTTTCGGTCACACACTTCTCATGACCAGTATAGGCAAGGATAGGTTTGCAGACTGACAAAAAGCTTTGTCTACAAACTGAGCTTCTGCTATACCACCTGGTTGCACTTTGTAGATGTCAAAAAGCTTGCACTTTGTAGATGTCAACTATACTCTAACTAATTACAATAAAACAAAACTAATCACAGAATAGACGCACGCAGACAGTAACACAAGCCCTGGATCGAACCAGGAACCCTGGAGCTGTGAGGTGGCAATGCTACACACTGTGACATTGTGCCATCGATATATTAACCAGTAATATATTATCCTATATTTGTTTTGCATGAGTAATTGAACTGTATTTTGTAACAGAATATCATGTTTGCCTGAAATTATTTGGGATATTGAGGCACAATCTTTAAATACTAAGCTATACACAGTTTTAGAGGATTAATTAAAACTGGTTTGACTCCACAACTTCACTGCTTAGTGCATGAATACCTTTGTACTCTGCTTCCGGATAAAAACTTAGATCTTGTGTGCCAAACCAAGCACTTTGTGCCTTGCCCTCTGGGTCTTTTGCTAATTTTCACTGTCCAATGTGAAGCATAGAAACAGCACAAACCAGGATGGAAAAACAACAACTTTTCTATAATTAAACATCAAGGCTGTGGAAGGCACTAATCCCCGCGACCCAGGCAAGTCTACCCTGCCAAAAGCATTTACACTTTCATTAAAAAGATTAGTCGAGCGGAACAGAAGCGTTTAGAGCGCCAGTACTGACACAGAAGGGGAACCTGTGGCTGCCGGCTCTCTCGCCTCGGCTGCCATTTAATTAGGGCACTATGAGGGGGCGTCTGAATATATCCATATATTAGCAGTCAAGGGCCCTCGTCTTTAGGCAAGCCGGTTTTATTGAAATACTGCACCATCGAAAAAATGGTGTGTGTTACATCTTTAGCTGTTAGACATCGAAGACCCTGCAGAGTTCATTTCCAGCTCTAATCTAATCTAAAACACCTGACTCTAATATTCAGATGGTGCAGAAAAACCTGTTCAATTCCATTAGCTGTGTTAGCTCAGGGCTGCAGAAGTGGTGGGTCTTTAGAAGGAAGGTTATAGACATTAGATAAGTAGCTACAAAAATAAAACAGGAAAGCGTGAAAGTGAAGAATGGAGAGACATTTCTCAGAAGAGCCCAGGAGATGAGGAGATAAGGGGCAGGTCTCATTTTCATTGAAATAACTGAAACTGAGGAGAGCAGAGGGCTGAAATAGGTATCTGAGGGTGTAAAATGGAGTGGCAGACATTGGTGCTGATTAAAAAAAAAATGTGAGCAATGATGTGAGAGGAAACTTTTCTACCTATAAGCAGGCAGAGGTTCAGATGTGAAGAGCTCATTTTGGAATCAACACTTTCACTCGTAATGTAAAAATCAGTCTAAAATGATGCCCTACATCAGTGCTCACCAACCTTGTTCCTGGAGATTTAAGTTTCTGCAGGTTTCATCTCCAACCAAAATCTAACACACATGTTTTAGTTGATCAAGAACTGATGATTATGATTGGAGATAAAGTCTTCAGGAAGGTAGATCTCCAGGAGCAGGGTTGGTGAACTCTGTCCTACACAATATTCTCAACAAATACCAAAGGGTTGAGAGTTGGAGTTCAAAAGTTTCATCAATATTTACATGAGGAAAGTTATGCATATGATGCAGATGATGTTGATTTTTGGGGATCCCCATTCAGATGATTGAAATCATCAGAAATTTTCTTGAGTAGAAGCAACATTTTAATCAATTTATTTTATTAAGTTTATTTTATATTCTTGTAAATTATTTTGTCAATAAAAAGTCCTTCTTAATCCTCAATTAAGATGCTGTCTCCTCTGATTTCCTGTTTGAAGAAAGAGAACAAGGACTTTAAATGAATAGTATTACTATTAATTAATTCATAGTTTCATATTTATGTACAGTGCTGTGAAAAAAGTATTTGCCCCATCCTGTTTTTTTTTTGTTTTTGTGTATATCTCATACTAAATAGTTTTAGATCTTCAAACGAAATGCAACTTAAAACAAAGGCAACCTGAGTAAACACACAATACAGTTTCTATGTATTTATTTATTTTTTTGAAGGGGGAAAAAAAAGATATCCAACACCTACAGTTTTTAAAACATCATACCTATGATGAAGCTGTTCAAAATGCAGTTTCGTAGATTTGTGGAATTAATAACTATGGGGGCAAATACATTTTCACACAGGCCCAATTGGTATTGGATAGCTTTATTGCTTCAATAAATAACATTATCATTTAAAAACTGTATTTTGTGTTTATTCAGGTTGCCTTTGTTTTATCTTAGAGTTTGTTTTAATTTCTGAAACAATTTAGTATGAGATATACACAAAAACAGAAGAAATCAGTGCTTTTCACAGCACTGTATTTACTAGGGCTAGAATTTAAAGCACTCTTGTACGTCGCTCTGGATAAGAGCGTCTGCTAAATGCTATAAATGTAAATGTAATGTAAATGTAATTGCCATTGATATTTTTTACTGTCTATACAGCTCAAAACAAATGGAAATTTAAGAGTAAAAGTATAGTGGTTAGATGAAACTGTCAGACAGTGGTGCTGGACTTCATACTACTCACCGGCGGTGATATCACGCAAGAAATGTGGGCTTGTGTGCAATTCTAAATCACATGTAACTGAGACATGCCTCTGTTTTACTCAAACTTCTCCCCGTATGTGTAAAACCCCATGCAACTCTCTGAATAATGCTCAAGTCATGTTGTAGTTACATCTGAGGTCTGAATACCAATGTGCTCAACTTCTCACTATGTTCACTTAACTCAAATCTGAATACAGCCCTTAGTGCATTATGGGTAGTTAGTACCTTGTACGGTGCAGTTTGGGCAGTAACCTTTTGTAGTTCTTTTAATTTGGGCAGTAACCTTTTGTACTGCCTTTAATTTGGGCAGTAACCTTTTGTATGAGATCATATTATGATTATGAATCAGAATTTCTCACAATAGTGACTATTGTGCTATTTAAGGAGCAGTTTCTGACAGCAAAGGTTCTGGATACATTTATTTATGCATCTATTTTTGCTTCATTTATTTATTGATATTTGGCTCATTTCAAGCAAGCATAAATGGCATAGAGCTAAGCATTCTGGCATCTCTGTCCCTGTTGCTTGAACTCTTGCTGTACTAATGAGCAGACTGGTGTCACTGTGCAGTGGCCATAAAACTAGCCGTGTCCTTTGCAGTAAGTGTGCTATTGATTGCTCCAGCATAAGAAAACACTCACCAGAAATCCAGTCCATTAAAAGCCAAGCAGCAGCAGGACTCTTTAATAAGGACCAGCGATGGAGAACGGCTGGTCCACTTTACTAATAAATACTATGTCGCTTTGCTGAATTTACACTGGTTTATTTGCAGTATAAAACCAACAATATCCTGGGGTCCTGGTTCATGTCTTTAAAGAGGTGATCAACCTTGCATGGTTGAGAGAATATCACCTTGAAGATGCCTTTCTCCTAGATGAGGATGGTTATTTAAGGAAAGGAAACCTCACTGCTTTGCTGGAGGTTCAGGACACAGGACAGTGATGCATAAGGCTTGTGTGAGAACTTCTTAATTTGACTTTCTCCTCTTTTCAGCCATGTTTGAAAACCATGGAAATAACTGCAGTTCTTTCTGAATAGTTGGTACATATTGTGTGAAAACACATTTACACCACAGTGTTGTTGAATTCTCAAATCTGATTGGTTAGTAGCTTCATATTAATATACTTATTCTGATATGTTATTGTTTCTGCAGTAAAAACGTACACACAGACTTGAAGGACGGACTTTCAGGACGAACGTAATCATTGATATGGTGAACTTTTATATGAGGAAATGTTTATTTAACATTTTTGGAAGGAGTTTAAAGTTATTTAAAAAAAAAAAAAAAACTTTAGATTTTCCAATGCAGGACTAAAGGCTTTGAGCTTACAGACAGAAGTGCAGAAGTGTTGGAGGATCAAGGTCATCACTGAAAGGATGATACCATAGCGTTCTTGAATATCTCTATAATGGAGGACAGAGTAGTTGGAATAAAGCAGCGAAGTTAGTGGACACAATGAAAACATGGACTAGACAATGACAGCCACAAGGCACAGGGAAGAGGACTATCTTAGTGGTATCAAAAAGAGTCATTAGCCTACATAATCCACAGCTGATTATGGACAAGAAGAAGGCATAGTGAGTCACATTGCACAAACACCAGCATTTTACTTGATGGTCTCTAAAGACCAATGAATGCACTGTGTGACCGAGTGAGTTTTATTTTGGAGGCAGTCAAGAAACAACAGGTATTTTTCATGGTCAGAGAAACCAAAGAGAAGACTGAGACAAAGGATTAGGTTTGGTTTTAAAGGCCCTATATATTATTAATTTTAGGCAATTTCGCATTCCTGAGTATTTAGATGCAACATATTTCAGCTACTCATGCTTAATTCAATTATTTAAGCATGTCGGTAATAGCAGATGTCTTCTTTGACATCAGTCATGTGTAACCTGTTACTGTTTCAAACTTATTCTGAAAAATTCCAATTTATTAATTGACTTCATGAAAGCGAAAAATAAGTGAAATAAATCGGCTGCATGCACTTGCATTCGACACTGACGTGTTCTCATGCTACCCTGACATAAATCAGCTGTTCTGTCTAAGAAATTGGGAGATATTATGGACAGTTGTTCCTTCAGAGAACAAATCTTTGATTTTTTTTCCAGGCTTTTTTTTCCAGCTTATTTCAAGTTCATGTTATCACATGATTATCCTCAATCATCGTATACTAGCAAACTAAATAGTATGTAAAAATAGTTCACTATCAGTGGTCACTTGATATATTGGAAGAGTTTCTATTGTATCGCTGACTCAACGGACATGAATCTAAAGGGGCATGCAACAACGGAAAACTTGATTAACAGCGCGGGAGTCAAAATACCAGAATATCCAACACAGAATAACAAATGGCTCTTGGTGAAGAAGGCAAGATTTCGCAAAGAGTAACTGGAAACTAGGGTGTATATAATGCATATGAATGAGGAAGTGATGAGAATAACTTGAACTAGGAAACCCAGAAATAGGGACCTCTACTGGTGAGGAGTGAGATCATCAGGTGAACCTGTGACATCTACTTAGGTCAGCAGTATGCAGTTTGGGACGCACTCTGTGTGTCATGTTGGTTGTTCTGTATGGTAAAATAAAACATTTTATGACACATAATTGGACCTTAATGACCACTGATTGACACAATTGAAATAAGCTTTACTCTAAAAGTTAATTAAAGGTACAGTACATCACATACACCTTCCCACTTAAAACATGTATATTAAAAGTACAAAAGATGTACCCTTTATGAAACCAACCCAGAGACAAGAGAGTGAAACAGGGAAGGACTGACAGTTTTAAGATTGCAGAAAGATGTCTTGTTTTTATGGAAGGCATTGGGAGCAGAAGTCTGGTATTGAATTCAATAAGCCTATGGTGTGAAATACCACTCTGACATCCAAGAACACATGCAACCTTATAAGAGTGCATGGGAGAATGGACAAGTTGTTATTAAAAACTGAAACACTGAAGTACGGATAAAATTCAGTCTGTATCTCCATGTATATTAAAGAGTTCCCTAGAAATGTCACAGCAGATGGTAGGGCACAGGTTAACACAAGCAGTTGACTGTGATCATATTAAAAAATTATAATAATAAAGAAAATACCATTTACTTTGGTATGTTATTAACATCAATACCAGTATTTTAACTGTCATAACTATAACAACATACTCCAAAGTGTTACATTAATTTGCTAAAGCTTACAACAATACATTTATGCTATAAGAGCTATAAATGTCACTCCCTCACCAGCCTCTCTTTTTATTCTCTCTTAAAGTTAATAAGACAAAAAAATAATAATAATTATGCAGCATGTCATGTCACCAAGAAACTGTAAAATACACACTCCTCTGTCCTAAAGTCTTTCATCATATATTCCATACATATTATATAAACATCTTTTTATAGAAAACCGCCACATCAATTATATACATTTTTTCTCACTAAATAACAGCATATTTTTAATGTGTTCATTATTTGTCTCAGACTATGCCATACAAACCCCTGTGAGTTAGCTGTTACTATAGAAATGATAATCTAATACAACAGCTGTATTAATATAAACCTGTTGTATTATGTAATTTACATATACAGTGTTGGATTCACTGTCACAATGTTTTAATTTTTTTACAGTGTTCTGTAGACTATTACTGTATTAATTTGTGCTTTTTTAATGGACACTGCAGGTATGCATTCAGAAGTGAGGGATTGTGGTTGATATTCCTTGAACAGTGAAGGGAGGATCGATGAGAAAGGTGAAAATTGTGAGGAAAAAGCATACACACTCTCACTCACGTAGAACTCATCCAAGGCCTCTTCTCATCTATCTCTTCGTCTCTCTTCACCTTGAACCTGCAGGTCAGAAGCTGACACAGGAAGAGGAACAGGGGAAAATATTACCATGGCAGGATAAGGTAAACAACACTTCATATCATGACTGGATGTTTGCTAAACATTGCAAAAAAAGAAAAAAAGATAGCGAGAGAGAGAGAGAGAGAGAGAGAGAGAGAGAGAGAGAGAGAGAGAGAGAGAGAGAGAGAGAAAGTTCAGGAACGAATATGAAGAAAATATGCTGTCAATAAATTCTGCAAACTCACAGATAAGAACAGAATGATTTCACACTCCCTTAAGCATTAACTGGAGAATATTAGATATCCTACTGTCCAGATGCTCACTGCTGTACTAAAATGCACAAAAGTCCTAGAAGCACTCAAATAGAAGTCAAAGTGCCAACTTTAAGTCCAAGCCACAGGTGACATTTCTCCAGTGTGTAATAAGAGGAGAGGAATGACCACTTTAACTACACTGATGTGTTTGCTGTTCCTGTCAAGACTGAGGATAAACTGCATGCTCATTGCCATCACAGAGTTAATGTACATCTATCAATCAAACATCAATGACACCAGTTAAAGTGAGTGGCACCTGTAATAGATTCTGTCTGCTGAAATCTAAAGTGCACTGGAATTGTGAAATCGTGGTCATTTCATAGCCAATGTATGCACCCTGTCCAAAGTGAAGGTTATTCTCAGGGTATTTACTTTAAATAGAGATGACTCAATAACACTTTTTCCTTTCTGAAACGAATACCAAAATCTTCGGTATCAGCTGATATCGATAACCATCCATTTTTTTCTTTGAAAACAACTAAGCTTTAAAATGATTTTTTCAACTTAAGCAATACTTAAGAAATACAGGATGGAGCTTCCAATCAGTTTCTATCACTCTCTTTCTCCATTAGTTTCTGCATCAACCACCTCCCAGTCAACAACATATAGCACAAAGCAGAAGCTGCCAAAAACTCCAGGCCAAGTTCTCAGAGTTCTCCCCACTCTTCATGTCATTTATTTGAGGACGTGGTCTGCAGGGTACCATGGGGCTGCAGCGGGGAGTGTTCCAGCCTCACAGCTACAGAGTCCCTGGTTCCATCCTGAGCTTGGACTATTGTATCTTTAGAGGTTTGCATGTTCTCCCTCTGTATGCGTCATATATGCTTTCTGGTTTCCTCCTACCTCCCAAAACATGCTGGTAGGTGGATTGGCTATGCTAAATTGTCCAAAGGCATGAATGAGTGTGTGAATGCAATGTGATGTGGACTGACATCCCATCCAGGGTGTACTTCGGTGCTCCCGTGGTAAGATTCGGATCCACAGAGACCCTGACCAGGAGTAAGTGGTTACTGAACATGTGAATAAACATGGTCTGTACTCTCAAATTCATCAAATGAGCATTAATAAAAGAAGCTGGTAATTACTTTCCAAAGCTGCACTCCATGATCTGCCTAGAAACTGTTCTGAGAATATTCTGTTTATCATGCAAAGACTAAATATCCTCTGGTGTCCTGAGATTCCTGATCTTTGTGCAGGGTGCCTGGTAGCTGAACTAGACATGTAAGGAAATAGACAGGGCAGGAAATAGATATACACTTTAGATTGACTTTAGCTGATAAAACTGTTAACATGCTTGTGGGAATAAGGCACTCCAGAGCCTCATCAGCAGCACATTTGCTGTCACAGGATCAGTGTTCAGCATGTTTGATGATACATAACCAGTTGGTTTACCAGAAACATGAGCACCACCTGCAAAAAGCCCATTTGAACAAGTAAAAATCTCCTGCTCCCAGATTTCACCAAAGCAAATGGGGTTCCAGGGGCATTCAATTGAAAATGGATGGGCTGACATTAAAACCCACCTTGATAGGCAAATGAGCAATTAACCACCAGTTAGGGTTTTCGCTTTGCATAAACCTGGACTCACTTGATTTATAAACCTCATTTGGAATGATTAATGAGTCAACCATGTTGCTGCAGCAGTAATATATTGGGGGAGTGCTAACAGAACTGGACAAATAGGCAGGCTTCATCCAGAATGAAATGCTTCATAAACAATTTGATAACGCATGGTGTGGGTAGGACATACCCCTAGTCAAAGCCATAGTCAGTTGTCAAATCTTTAAATTCTCTCACAGTATCGTGTTCTAGATAGCAAAGTTTTGGCACAGGTACTGTCTGTATCGAAACCTGTGTTAGTGTTAGAGATACAGGTGAAACTGATTACTGGAATATCATGCTGAAATGCTGGATTGCTAGAATGTTTCATGATGATGCACCAGACCAGATCTGCTGACTGGTAGCAGACTGACTGAAACAGAAATGGGATCTTATGGCTGATATACCAACTGGAGAGATCAAAAAGGTATTGGTTTTTACACGTTCAAGACTGGTGTACCCTGATGAAAATGGTGAGATAAGAGGATTGCTGGAATAACTTTACCCTGGTGTAGCAGGTGGAAGCCAGCAAAGCTGTGCTGTTCATACTGGAGTATGTTAATGTGTTAGGGCAACACTGTAGGTGTCCCAGCGGATGGACACCATACTATTGAAGACTGGTAAGCTTCACTTCTCAGGTACACAATATACATCACTGTACCACACCAGTGCTTACAGGTTGCATCTGTCTTGCTGTGGGGGGGGGGGGGGGTAAAGCACTTGACACAGTGAGTTCAGTGTGGCAGTTTCTCTACACAAAGAACATAATCTAGATTTAACCTAGAGGGAATCATTACTATAAATCCAAGTTCTTCTGACTGATCACTTTTATTCTGGGACAAAATGTTCCTAACCTAATGGGAGTGGTCACCAGATCTAAACCAAACTGAACACCTATGGGAGATTTTGAAGTGATGTGTTAGACAGGGCTCCCTACCACCATCACCCACACACCAAGTGAGGGAATATATTTTGGAAGAAAGATGATCATCACTCTTGTACAACTACAGAGACTTGTAAATTCAATGGCAAGATGCATTAAAAGTGTTTTGGTGGCTTGTAGTGGCCCAACACCTTACTAAGTACATTATGTTGGTTATTCCTTTGTTACCTATCTTTAGATTATTATTGTATAGTTCTTTGCCACTTCCATCACTGAAATGTCTGAGAATCAATTGAAAAAAATTACATTACTGCAATTTACACTGCTTCTGTTTTTTTTTGTTTATTCATTTCTCACCTGGTTTCACACTAGTCCCAAGTCTCCCTCCCTACACTTGTTTTTGTATCAACACATCTTAATTTTGAAGTGTAAATTCATGCATATTTAAATCATTTACTATTTACATTATTACTACATCCAGCAACTTCAGGTAAGGTCAAGATCAGGTAACTAGAAAAAAAAAAAAGTTAACCAATGTGATGTGCTCAAGTCAGCCTTCTGTCTTTGGTGTTTGTGGTCAAAATTAACCTAACAGTTTCAGTCATTTGTGTGCATGTGTGTGGTCATGCACATGTGTATTCATAATGGCATGTGCCTTGCAAATGTATTTCTTGCACATGTTGCTGGTTTTGTACATCATATGGGGTGTTGCTTTGGAGTCAAAATTATATCTTTGTGTATGTTTGGAGGAAGGCATTTGTGTGTAAGTGCGTGAGTGAGTGAGTGAGTGTGTGTAAAAGAGAGAGAGAGAGAGAGAGAGAGAGAGAGAGAGAGAGAGAGAGAGAGAGAGAGAGTTTTTATTCTGCATCTTCCTACACTCTGTACCATTCATTTTCTATGTCTCATCATATCTGCCTGGAAAACCACGTATATAGAACATTTGAACAAACTACCAAAACTTTATTTATTTATTTCATTCCTGTTTCACTGAAATTTGTCCCACTTACCTCTACATTTATAACTTAATCTACTTATGAAAACATTTACAATATGAAATGTTGATTATTACTTTGATTATCAGCATCATCCACATCAGTTTCCCTCTCATCACCTGAGGTAAAATCCACTCATGGCATTTGACTGATGGAGCCTCATTGTCATTTCTTCAGTTGACTGATCTCTGTTCATGCTATCATCGATGGGGAAGTTATCAGTGATTACTTCAGTCAGTTTTGTTCTGTTGGCTATGTTTCTTGCTATTAATATATTTTATCATGCCATTCAAGTGCTCTTTTGTTTTAATGATGATGTGAAAGTGCAGACATTTTGACAGCCACTATCTAATCACAAACTGAATGAATTCTATTTCACTATGCCGTCTATCTATCCAAAAGCCTGGTTGAACTGAGTTTAAGTTTGTTAAACTGCCTTTTTACCTAGCATAGTCTTAGCAGGATGACGCTAAGGCAAAGTTAGAAAATAACCAAAAAAAAAACATTTCGTCATCATTTTGGAAAAGAAAATATATATGCATGTTTTCTTAAAGTAGAGATTTCAAAGTATATTGGTAAAAAAAAAAATAATTTTGAACAAAACTATTTATTTTTGTGTTTTCTAATGTTGTCCTGCTGTGTTGAATATTTTTCACCAGAATTAGCCAGAAAACATTTGGAGTCAAAATGAACATGTGCCAGAACCCTGTTCACGGACTCAGTCAACCCAGAGCTGCTCCACATTACGTGACATTAAATCACAGGCATCCCTCAAGGCTTTATGCTTTGCCCCAGCTGTTGTCATTGTACACTACACTAATTACTGCTGTTACAACAACCAAGCCAAGCTGCTAAAGATTATGGACACAACTATGGAGAGCTTCATAAATGATAAATCAATCTACAGAAGTCTGGTGGCCCATCGCATATCAATGGATATCCACATCAGCCTGCTCAAATGGTCAATAAGTAATGAATAAAAAAAACTACAGGGTGTACTGTTATAGGAACATAATCAACGATGGGGTGGTGTGATGAAGCCAAGTTACAGTTACCACCCTGAAAATCCAAAAAATATACAGATTTAAAATGCAGCATCCTAAAGTCTCTCCTGTGTCAGAAATCTTAAAGTTACAGCTTTAACTCTAACTGTCACAAAGCACTAAAACTGGAGACTCCTTCGAAAAAAAATGTTAATTAAACATTTTCTCACAGAAATAACCATATCAATAATTAGATACAGTATGTTATTTATTTGGAGCGAGTGGTGTACAATACCAGTACACCAGTGTGTTACCATAGAAACAATAACATGTTGAAATGAAACCAATTCAACCACACTGTCGTTTAAGTTGAAATAAAAGTGAACTTGTATAAACAACCACCTGCCCCATCTCTTTTCTCCAGAAATAAATGCCAGCACAAGCTCCTGGAGCTGGATTCTGCTGCATCTTCTGGAAGAATAATAAGATTTCTGAAAACCTGAAATCATCTTGCATCAGCTCAGGAGGATCAATACTTTCTTAATCTGTTATTATTGGTGAAGTGCTCATTACCTCCATTACAGTATGGCTGTACTATTCCACGCCTGGTTTTCGAAGGCAATATGTACTGCACTTTCCTGAAAATGTTATTGCCTTCCAGGAACTCTATGTACGAGGCTTACAACTGTAATTATCCAGAATATAAAGTTCTAGCAATCACCTTTTCACCAAACTGCCATCTCAGAGAAGATTTAAGAAATAACACATTATCTCTGCAGTTTAATCCCTGAAGCAATGTGTGCCCCAAAGGTACCATTTTGATATTATACTTGCTGATACCGCTTTCTAATTGGCACAATTATTAAATGGTTTATTCAATTATACGTGGTTACTGCCAGTATCCCATTATCTGAATTATTCATTAACTGTAGGCTAAGATCGTGTGTCAGTATTTGACATTGCCTTCATTTAGTGATTACACTGTAACCTGCAAAATCTTTAATCGCATGCTGTTTCTAACTCTATTATGCAATCTGTTTATTCCTTACCAGTCAGTTAAATGCCATTGCACATCAGTTGCACTGTACACTACTCACTCAAATCATTTATTATAACTGTGGACATGCACATTCCCCTCAGTGCTTCATATACTGTATGCACAGTCTTGCATCTTTTCCCAGGAAGTCCATGGTTATTTCAGCAGGACAATGCCAGGCCTCATTCTGAACGTGCTACAACAGCGTGGCTTCGTAAACACAGAGTGTGTGTGCTTGACTGGCCTGCCAACAGTCCAGATCTGTCTCCTATGGAGCATCATGAAGAGATGAATCAGACAATGGCGACCAAGGACTGTTGAGCAGCCAAAGTCTTGTATCAAGCAAGAATGGGCAAAAATTCCACTTGCAGAACTGCAAAAATTAGTATCCTCAGTTCCCAAATGATTAAAAAAAAGTGTAATTAAAAGTAAGGGTGATGTAACACAGTATTAAACATGTCTCTGTCCCAACTTTTTTTGAGTGTGTTGAAGGCATCAAATTCTAAATTTGTTTATATTTACAAAATACAATTAAGTTGGTCAATGAAAACATTGAATATCTTTTCTTTGTACTTTTGTCAGTTAATTAAAGTTTCAAGAGACGTAACAAATCACAGATTTTTGTATTTATTGCATTTTAGAAAAAATCCCAACTTTTATGGAAACGGGGTTAGTATTTTCAATAATAGAACATTTAATTTCATTACTTTTGATCTTATTTATTGTTTTTGCAGTCTTTCTTTACAAGAATTTTTGTTATCCTTTGTACAGTCCTGTATGTATAAATATACAAAACAAAAAAGATGCCTTGTGATGAAAGATGAATAAAAAAAATACAATAAGCCTGTCAGAGAGTGAGGAAGCTGGGCTCTAGAGTGAAAAAAAAAATCTGCTGCACTGACCTTTAATATGCTAATACATGTTACACATAGCCAGGTCTTACAAAATACAAGAGAATTATTGATTTTGTTTTGTGCAATACCCATCTGACATGAATATGCACTCACACACACACACACACACACACACACACACACACACACCTGGTAACAAATTGAAACTACGGAAAAGAAATATAAGAACTTTGACATTTCTCTATATATGAGACATGCACATATAGTGCATCTATAAATAATGGTGAAATTATAATCAGATTTTTGTGCTACAGCTGTTTATGGTGCTCAGAAACAGCTAGAAGCCACAGTTGATGCAAATGGCAGTGCTATTTTTTTATGTGCAGCTGCCTTCAGGGGTACTGAGGTATCCAGAGAGCCTGGCCTCTACCTCCCCTGGGAAAGACCAGGCTTTAGAGACATTATAAAGTGGAGAGAGAGAAGCATCAGTTTAGTGGAACCACTAAAGCGCCAAAGCACCCTGCCTGCATGCATTAAACTTCTGGTCAGAGTGTCGCCATCTTCCGCCTACCTTACTGCATACACAAATACATATTTTATGGCTCTATCGCAAAACAGTATCAACTTTTTAAAGAAAATTCAAGTCACCAAATTATTTAATCTACTGAGAGTCTGTTCATCCCTCATGCTGTCATGTTGTTTCAGGTGTTTTTCGAGGACTTGATTAACATTGTTCAGTTCTGTTCAAGGGGAAATATATCAAATGACATCCATGGAAATAATCAGTGCTTTTATGATTAGCTTTCTTCTGGCTCTCTTATTTATTTATCCAGCCATCCATTTTCCATACCACTTATCCTACACAGGGTCATGGGTGAGCCTGGAGCCTGGCCTAGGGAACTAGTGGCACAAGGTGAGGGACACCCTGGTCAGGGTGCCAATCCATTGCAGGGCACAATCTCACACACACTGGACAATTTGGAAATGCAAATCAGCCTACAATGCATGTCTTTGGACTGGGGGAGGAAACCGGAGTACCCAGAGGAAACCCCTGAAGCATGGGGAGAACATGCAAACTCCGCACACATAGGGCGGGGGCGGAATTCGAACCCCCAACCCCAGAGGTGCAAGGCAAATGTGCTAGCCACATTTTTTTTTTTTTATTATTATTTACTTCCTTCCTTACAGTACTGTGCAAAAGTCTTAGTCATCCTACAACCTCAATTCTGAAAAAGTTGGGACGGTATGGAAAATGCTAATAAAAACAAAGAGGAGTGATTTGTAAATGTACATTGACTTGTATTTAAACAAAAAAACGTCTAAAGACAGGGTATTTAATGTTTTATCTAATCAACTGCATAGTTTTTTGAAGATAAATGTTTATTTTAAAGTTGATGAATGCAACACTTTCCAAAAAAGTTGGGACAGGGGCAATTTAGGACTAATAGCGGTGACAAGTAGAAATAAGAAGGTGATGTCGAACAGGTGAGGCAATCGTCTAATCATAGTATATAAGGAGTCTCCAAAAAAGGCCTAGTCCTACAAGAGCAAGAATGGGTCAAGGCTCGCCAATCTGCCAACAGAATAATCCAACACTTTGAAAACAACATTCCCCAAAGACAAATCAGTAGGATTTGGGGCATTTCATCTTCTACAGTGCACAATATAATTAAAAGATTCAAGGAATCCAGTCAAACCTCGGTGCATAAAGGGCAAGGCTGAAAACCACTTCTGAATGCGCGTGATCTTCGATCCCTCAGACGTCACTGTCTTAAAAACCGTCATGAGTCTGTAATGGATATCCTGACATGGGCTCAGGAATACTTGTTAAACCTTTGTCAGTCAACACCATTCGCCGCTGCATCCACAGATGCAAGTTAAGGCTTTACTATGCAAAGCAAAAGCCGTACATCAACACTGTCCAGAAGCGCCGTTGACTTCTCTGGGCTCGGTCTCATCTGAGATGGACAGTAGCACAGTCTAATCATGTTTTGTGGTCTGACGAGTTAACATTTCAAATAGGGCACCATTGATGCAGAAATGTATGTACACATTTTGGAGTAACATATGCTGCCATCCAGAGCAGGACAACGCCAAACCACATTTGGGTTGCTAACATGGCCTGCCTGCAGTCCTGACCTGCCTCCGATTGAGAATGTGTGGCACAATATGAAGTGCAAAATAAGGCAGCGGAGGCCCCGCACAGTTGCGCAGCTGATGAAATGCATTATGGATGAATGGAGGAAAGTTCCACTTGCTAAACTTAACCAACTAGTGTCTTCAGCATCCAAACACTTAATAAGTGTTATTAAAAGAAAAGGTGATGTTACACAGCGGTAAACAGTCGACTGTCCCAACTTTTTTGGGGTGTGTTGCAGTCATCAGATTTGAGATGAGTGTATATTTTCAACAATAAATTAAATTCACAAAGTAAAACATCAAATAATGTGTTAATAATGTGTTTTCAATATAGTACAGGGTGAATTGAATTTTCAAATGACTCTTTTTATTTGTTTGGGTATTATTTGCATTTTACTGTCCCAACTTTTTCAGAATTGGGGTTATAAATACACCAATACTGTTATGTAAACTGACGGAGGGAGGCAGGATGCATGCACAGGGGCAAATTCAGTTTATTAGGAACACTTTGATTCAAAAGTAAAGGAACAGAACACAAACCATAATCCAGCAAACATAAGGCAATAATCCAAAAAGAGATAATTCATCAAAAAATAAGGCAATAATCCAAAACGAGATAATCCATCAAAATAAGGCAATAATCCAAAAAGAAGTAATCCATAGGGTAGTAATGCAACAAAGGAGAAGAACACATGAACGAAGAAAAAACAAAAAGGAGCAAACGCACGTCGCTAGGCTGTGGTATGGGAACCACGATCAATGAGCTAAGGACTGGGAACTCGGAACATAGAACTAGGAACTATGGTCTGGGAACCATGAACTAAGGGCGAGAGAAAATGAGAAGGAAGCCGGCTTACAGCACATGCTGAGACAAACCCAAGCTATTCTAATCTATTCTGGTCTAATACTCCGCCAGGAAGCGGAAACAGAAGGACGTTTTTATACACAAACACACTAAGGCAAACGACGTGAAACACAGAACACCTGAGACTAATAATAAAACAATAAACAGGAAACCAATGAAAGAACGGGGGCAGAAACATGACATAAACCGGGGAACCAGTAAACATAAAGGAGGTGGAGACATGACGTAAACCAAAACACAAGCACATGGTAATACAAACAAAGAGAGGATCCATGAATGCAAAGTCCAGTGGGTTTTTATGAATAAAGCTCGCGCTACTCTTTTTGGTAGCGTGGAATGCGGAAATGAGCTACTCGCTAGCCTCTGCTAGCTGCGTAGCGAGAGGGAGATTCTAACAAATACTGTGGTCTCAGGTACAAGTGTACCTGAGACCACAGATGTATTTTAGACAAATCGTCACACCAAACTTTCTGTTTACTGCTCTATTGTATTTATTTATTTTTTAAAGTTCTATTTAAATGTAGAAATGTTCGTTTTCATTATATCTGAAGACATCTTTGCTTTACACCGTTTCTTTACATGTGCCTAAGACTTTTGCACAGTACGGTATTTAAATTGGATCTGCAGCCATCTTTAATTTTCATGTAAGAAATAAAACATGACAGTGTATGCTGTTGTAGGAAAACAATCGATCAGTGACGTGGTGGTGTGATGTGACCCAATGCACTGCAATTAAGATTATGATGTTCAAAAGAGTTTTATTCCTTTTATACCACAGTGATTTGCCGATGATTATGAAGGGTTTATTAGTTAAATAATGACACAATATTCTTTTTTTTTATCCATTTATACTTATAGTCTGTGATTTAGTTAGTTATCACTTATCACTTCTTATTACAGCCGTTTCCTCACCAGCCTCCCGTTCCTCTCTCTCTTGACAGGAAATGTTATTGAAATATTATTACAGAGAAATGGTAAAGCATTATCGTCTCTGTCCTTAAGACTTTCCCATGTTGGAAAGTTACAGCTTTACCTCTGACTGTTAAAAAGCAATGATACTCTAGATGATCTGCTGAAAGCTTAAAGGAAAAGTCCATCATATTAATAATAAACCCTGTGTAGAAGTAGTGGAGACACTGATGCCACCATTGGACACAATGTCCCAGAATGCAATGCAGCTATACAAAGCAGTTGCACAGGGTTATAGCAGTGACTTAGCTTGGCTTGTAACGATCTACAAGATGATAAGCGTGATGGCATTGTTGGTGGTATTAACATGAAATTTGAAGCTTTGGAAGCTGATCTGTTTGAGCGAGAGACCTGGACAAATTAAAAGACTAAAGCACCGCTGCATCGCTCTCTTTAGGTAGAGATGAAGTGAGGGATAAATCCTACTGCACCACTATCAGCAGGTTAACCAAAGTGAAAATAGACCAACATGTAGATGAAAAAAGTTTAAGCCAAAAAAAAAAAAAAGTCAACACAGAATTTCATTACACAATAATTCTTGAATGATATTGCAGATCATGTGTTAATTAGAAAGATTCATACCTCAAGGTTCAGGGTGGATTTTTCTTTTAATGCTACACCAAACTAGAAAGTTCAAGATAACTCAATTCAGCAGTCGTTTTGCACTGAATAGTGAATTTAAACTTCGCTGCAACGTAATAAAATAAATAAGGGGATAAACGCATTAGCATGGCACTGTTGTTACCCTGGCCTTGCCTATAGCTTTGAACAAGGGACAGGTGCCAAGGGCAGTGCCAAAGGCAAGAACAAGCTCAAGATTTTAAAAATGCCAGAACATCCTGCTGTGATACTTTAATAAGCTCCCTGAGCTACATATCCCCGACCCTGTTCGAGGCCTCTAGTTAACACCAGAGAAAAAATAAAATAAAGCATTTCCCTCCTAAGCTCCCTTTTTTAAGTCAAAGCCCAGAACCAGAGGGCACAGACTTGTCTTCTTCTCTTTTTTCTTTTTCATTTACTCTTTTGTATATCAGAAGAACCTCCATGTGAGTATTACATGAGCTCTGCAGCACTCCCTCTGGGTAAAACCAAATTTATCAGGTAAATATTAGGTAAAGTAAAATCTCACTTTCAGTAAAAGCTTTATCCTGATCAGGGTCATGGTGGATCTGGAGTCTATCCCAGGAACACTGGTGTGAGGTGAGAATTCACTGAGGATGGGATGCCAGGACATCACATCACATGAACACACACATTCAAATCACATCTAGGGGCAGTTTATTGTAGCCAATCTACTCACCTGAATTTTTTTTGAGAGGTGGGAGAAAACCGGAGAACCCACAGGAAAACTCACATGGACATGGAGAGAACATGTCCAGAAACTCCGGGCAACAGTAAACCAAGATGGCAAGTTTAATAAATAAGAAGCACATGAAGCTATTTCAACCCTTTAACATGATGAATTTGTTTTTAATGTTATTTCTTATTTGGATCGCATTCAACAGAATTTCATTGATTTTTTTATTTTATTTTATTTTTTTCAAGTTTACTCTTTAGATTAGGAGTTAGGGACGTCTACCGGCTGGTTGAGTTGCCCATTTAAGTTAACAGTAGGAATACCTGTTGAGCAGAATGGACCAGTAGTACGGTTTTACTTTTATAGTAAACTACAAACTTACTGAATTTTGAAAGTAAACTTTTCCAAGTGCTTAGACATGAAATTACAATAATTTTTTTTTTCTTTTTTCTTTTAGTCTCCCACACAAAAAAGACAAGACAAGACCATGACTATCTAAAAGTCTACCCCCTTCTATAAAAAACACAAATACAGCAAAATAAAATGTACTACATATCCTACACACATACAGTGGGTATAGAAAAGAATCACCACCCCCCCCCCCCCTTTAAAATAATCACATTTTGTTGCTTTTCAGACTGAAATGAAGACGGACACAGTTTTTGTTTTATCCAGCTGTATTTACTCAGTGCAACTTATAACATCCAAGTGAAAGATATAACACCAACATGTCAGAAAGAAATTTAAAAAATTAAAAAACAGAATCTCTGAGTTGGAAAAAGGATCACCCCCCTCCTTAAAAAGCCATTTTACTTTCAACTGTGATCAGCTGTGGTCATTTTGATTAGATCAGCATGAAAAGAGCTTTCCTGGAGCATTTTGTAGTGCAACTGAAGCAAACTGAAGTTTAACCCATAGCTGCTCAGTTTGTGAGCTTGCCTAGTTTGACACATTTCATTGTTATTGTTAAACATGGGAAATGAACCCTGAGGAATGTGGTTCATGAGCGCTGGTCTCTCGTTTATTGATATATTTTTTTATGTTTTGTCATTTTGATAATCATTGCAAAACAACAAGGTATCTTGATTAAACATTATGCTCATGAAATTACTGATAAATCTCGCTCACAGCTGACTGACAGCAGGTAGTGAACTCCTGCTAAGTCACTTCAGTTTAGAGACTTAGTAACATGTTTTAACACAACTCATACATAAATACAGGGGCATGACTGTAATATTATACCTTCATAATGTCAAGAGTGGAAAATATGTGTTTTATTTTTTACTAACTTTTGACATTTTAGCTCGGCAACTTGAAGAATGAGGAGTAACGCTGGTGATATCAACATCCAGTTTTCATACCAATTTCAAAACTTAATCATTACTAGCATTATTCTTTTCCACCAGAGTAATGTAATGGATCAACTTTAAACATGAAAAACGAAACAGAAGCGCACGCTTGGATTTGAGTTTTAAAGCGTGCCCACCTTATCTACCAGAATATGTAGTAACTCGGATGGATCTGCAACGTTAAAAAATATTCTCCACCAGTTACAATTTATGTAATGAATTAAAAGATGTTTAACAGGTTTAAATGTATTCTCCAATTTATATAAGGAATTAGCTTGAATGGCGTGAAATATATCTATATATCTAATCAATGTGTGTTGTCACCAGTTATAAATATACATCAGCCATGAAAGGGAATTTGTGTATGTGCACATATACATATAGATAATTAACTACAATGGATTATAATTAATTATGACTATGTATGTGGTCTAGATCAGCTTTTAGGATTAGCTGTAGTCTAGTTCGGAATTATGAACTCTAAAGAGGGAGTTTATCCTTCTGGCCAGGAAGGAAATGTCCGTTTCCAGAGCGTGTAGCCAAAGAATTTTGTTATTAAAATTAGAGCGGGTAACCGAGATCTTATGCAGCGTAGAATTGACTGACACATGACCAAAACAGAGACAAATCAAGTGTGGTGATAATAGATTTTAATAACTAGATGTAACTATGGATACACACGACTAACTCTAAGCAAAACATACATATGTACATCTATATACAAGGAAAGAAAAGGTATAGAGAGAAAGTAATGAAATAAAAGGGAATGGCAGACAAAAACACAACTAATTAGCCTTTTTCAAAACCAGCAACGAACTTAAATCTCCAGTAAACAGGGATACAATCTTAAACGCAGATATAGATCCATTAACTATACTTGCATGGCTTCGATCTGAAAGTTCGTGCGAGGTCGTGTAGAGTTCGCTGGTTCGTCGTGCCGTTTGAAAAGGCGTGGGCCGTGAGGCGGTTGCATCTTTTGTCCGGGAGAGAGAGATCCTGGCTTCCTCTTCCCGGGGCACGTGGCCCCGGGGGAGAGAAACCGGAAAGAGTGTAGAAGTGAAGTTGAAGAGTGTGAGTGAAGAGAGACTGAAAAGACTTGTTTTAAAGACAACACCAACACACACACCTCTTTGGGCTATGGGCCAATCAGGAAGTTGGATTTGTTGGCGGGATGAACTCTCTTTGTCTGGTCTCAGACCTGGATTTGCATGTCCAGGGAAGAGCCGGTTTAAACCGTATTACGTGTGAAATTAAGAAAAAGCATGAAATAATGTATCCCATTGCAATATGATATGCATAATCAATCAGGGTATGGCAAGACGATTAACCACATACCAAATTCGATGGACTTATAAAGAATATTACAAGTAAAACATGGTTACAGACATTTAAAATAATATCCTAAGTTAAAACTATCTAAAATCATTATAGTTATGTTATCTAAACACATAACACATGCATATATGAATACATTATAACTATCCTAGACATATGATTACATGTTGCATTCAAGAGAAATTCTTATATTGTGTGTGTGCACGGGTGTGTGCTTTGTGTGTGTGTGTGTGTGTGTGTGTGTGTGTGTGTGTGTGTGTGTGTGTGTGTGTGTGTGTGTGTCTGAAGAGGGAGGGTCATGTCGCATTCCAATGGCTTCTGGAGAAGACCGGAGGGGGGTTACCGATAAGGATTCAAGGCTCAAAGACACAGAGAAACTTTTATGCTAGATCCAGGCTGATTCAGAAATCAGTTTGATACGTTCAGACGTTACATGTGTCTAATTCTTTCATCCACTTTTTTTTTTTTCATTTACACCGCTTTAATAAATAAACAGTTGAGGCACAGCAAAGCCTCAGAGGTAGTTTTATTAGAGAAGAGTAAGATAGTCGATAGATGCTGACGGTTTATTTTTCCTCATCCCTAAAACAATGCAGAGCTGAAGAAAATTTTACTGGCACGGTCACTTGCTCGACTTCTCTCCAAGTATTAGAAAGTTTTCAGAAAGACAAGAGGATGAATTATGAATGTTGTTAAATTTTTCATCCAGTGTCTGTTGTATTGATTTGTAGTTTGGGCTGTAAAGGAGAAAATATATTTCATCGTTTTTGGTTGTTTTTTTTGTTTGTTTGTTTTTTCTCAATAGACTACATGACATAGCATTTCCTGTCCTGGCAGTAAGAGTTTGTGCTGTCTATATCTGTCCAGCTCAAACCTGTACTGATTTCTGGTGTAATATTTTAGACTATGTCTTTTAGGATTAGTATTGAGGTATAATTAGTGAAAAGTTTGATAAAACTGACATGACGGCTGAATTAAAAATAAAAATAAACAAAATTAAAAATAAAGTTTGCATAGACTAGTAAAGTAATATATTCAATAGACACCACTCTGGGGATGTTGACAAGTCGGAGCGCTGAGAAAAACAGTGAGGCAGTGAGATGGTAAAGAAAATGGTAAAGAATGTACCTTATTTGTCTGAAACTATTTCAGACTTGAGTAGACCAATTCTACACTAAAGTGCACAAGACTATGCTGGAAAAAGCTTTTTTTTTCCTCTTCTTTGCTTTAATGGAACAGTATCACATTCATGTCACTTTTCATGACATGGAGAGGCATATGCAGGACTGTTTTCTTTAATTCCACTCCTACCTGTTACCAAAGGAATTCCTCCCACAGTTATTTTAAGTCATCTTTATGTAAAATCACATTTAAAGACGGTAAAAGTGCGATGAAATAAAACAACAAAAAAACATTTAAAGTCAAAACCACGGATGAAAAGATTGGACAAAACAGAAGACATGATACTACAGACCTTAAAAAATGCCTGGGAGAATGAATACTTTTTTAATTTGAGTTTAAAAATGTCTACCATGGGAGAAGACTTTAACAAAAGCTGTTGTGTAGTCTCAGCTGCGACAGAAAAAAGCCTAGTCACTTCATTAAACTTCATCCAAAAAAATAAAAGCTAAATGTTAAGCGAAATAAAATTTGTGAAATTAGTCATGACCAGTGCTGTGCAAAAGAGCATGTTCGGTCCTGTAGGTTGCATGTCACTATCCAAGCCCACTCAGATAGTTTAGAGACTGGTCTAGACTCATTTTTGGATGCTCAATTCTGGCTAGAGTTGAACATGGCAGAAAAACCTCCCGGACACTGCAGTAGACATCACTTCCTCCAACGAAAGAACAACGTGTATTAAGCTATGAAGAGAACTCTATTGAAGGACATGAACCTCCATGCTGCGCACTTTCAGTTCCAGAATGGTCCACATGAGTGCATGTTAAGAATTGGTACATCCTTAAACAGTGTAATTTTTGCACATTTATTGCACTGATTTATTCTTTATTCTTTATTCTTTATTTATTGTTTGTGGTTGAGTATAACCTAAAAAAAACACTGAACCTGGAAATATCATTTATAGTCTGTGTATGATTGTTTTTATTGTTATTTGTTTTTTTTTAAATAGATGACTAGTCAACTATTTTTGTATTACTGGTAGCCTAGTAAAAAAAAAATAATAGACATGCAACTCCTAAAAAAAATAATATCATGCCAGCGCCAGAATCCCCCAGAAACTTCACTTCCCAGAACACACTATGGCCACCAAAGACTACAACACCTCACTGGCACGTTCACACTGTGTGTTCAAATCCTTCAGGGAAGTTTGTATTTACGAGTTGAGGCGTAATTACGACGTCAGGTGCATTCAAGTCACTTTGGTCAGAGCAAGATGGCGGTGTACCTTCTCTTAATTAACTACAAAAAATACAGCAAGGTTTTTTAACTTTACTTCTAGAAAATGACGAACAAAGTATGAGCATCAGGTGTGTTTTGCTTTTATGTTTTTAATCAATTTCAAAACTTTATCATTACATAGTACATAATTATCGTTACATATAAATAATTATGCATCCATTGATTCCACCCTGTTTTCTTACTGACACGCCCCCAACTCGGAAACTCAGAGCTCAAAGAAAATCTCAAGTTTCCCACTCGTAATTATGACTTCCTGGTGCCGTTTATGTGCGTTCAACTCGTAAATATACTCTTTCCGACATGACTTGAACGCACCAACAGTCACTTGAGATCTATCCATGCACACCTGTTCCCAATCACACACACACACACACACCCTATAAATACACAAACTCTCACAAAGACTCTTGTTGAAGTAACACTCAGTGTACGTTTACCTGACTTACCAAGCCTTGTATATTGTTTCTCGCTGTTCTGGTTTTTCATCTTGTCTTGTTGCTAAGTTTTTGGATTTTGGATGTCACTCTGTCTGCTGATCACCTGACTTTCTGCCTGTCCCTGTTTAAGTTTTTACTTCATGTTTTGGAATTGGTTGGCAGTGTCTTTTTAATAAAAAGGTAACTTGCAGCTGCATCCGTCTCTGACTCCGTCACATGACAAATGTCTTAATACTAAAGCGAGAGAGGGAGCTTTTTAAATTGACAGGTAACATGACTGACAGGCAAGCAGAGATGCCTCTTTGTGAAACATGTGAAAGGAAAATGTTCTGATTAAAACATCACCGAATAAATTTTTAATACTTACATAGTGCGGAAATGTATTTGTGTTTTAATTATGTTGTTATGTTGAGTTAATTTTTTCATTACATTTCAGGACAGAATGTGTTCAATTTATTTGGATTTGATTCAGGGAGAGGAGAGTGAGTGAACATGGCTCATCCTGATTGAGTGTCACTGTCGGTAGTCAGTTGATCTCTTTTGTATGTCAGTATGCAGGGTATAAAATCCCAATGCTGACATACATGCCTAGAAAGTGTTATTTTTTTTTAATCCTAGATACAAATTTAACTTTGGCTTATATATTTCCTGTTCATGTTGTAGTGAAAATTACCCGCCTCTCTCCACCAAAATATGTAGATTGAATTGCGCTCATCTCTCCACCAAAATATGTAGTGGAAATTAGCTGTTTGGGTTAATTTGATATATTCTCCACCATTTTACGTAAGTAAAAATTAGTTGTTAAATTGAGCTATCTTTATTCTCCTCCAAAGATGTAGGAGAGATTAACAGATCAGCTCGTAAAGGGAAATTTGACTAATTTAGTATTACTGATCAACTATTCGTCCAGCGATAAGTTGAACCTAGTGTATTCATTAATTATGCATTAGATATTACCTCCGTGGCCACCGGCAATAATATCCTAAACATAGTGAAATATTATTTTAAGAGCATGTAGCAGAATCGCAATTCAAGGCAAGACACTTATAAGCAATAAGAACACGTATATTTAAGAACAGACGAGACTTTATTGAACTACTCTATGACATAGAAACTAATCTAACATATAAACACACGCACACACACACACACACACACACGCATAAATAAACAGGTGATAATGAAGAGTGAATGAAGTTCCGAGTCTCTAGCGTTGCATGCTATTTCACAGACCATGATCTGAACGAACCATCAAGTTATTAATTTATCTTCACTTCCTTTAGAAGGGCTCAAATTATTATAGACACCAGATTAGCTAGATTCTGGGGTATTACGCTTGACTTAGCTGTGTTGAAGGGATTTCCTCGTTACGTCGTGGTCGCGGTCTGGTCGGTGAGAGGCGTCTCGGAAGACCAATCGGAATGCTGAGTGGAATGAAGGCGGGAGGCTTGAAAAGCAGGCGGCGGCTCTCGCTGGGTCCCCAGGCCGAGGTAAACGTGATCTGATCTCCCCAATGTTGATTGGCTCTGGAGACCCTCCGCCGACCCCGTCCTTCGAAGCGTGCCAAGAAGCAAGAGATAAGAGAGAGAGAGAAGCAAGCGACGACGACACTCTCTCTTGTGTTCTTAGGATTTTAACACTTCCTGGGCTAGTCCAGCCCAGAGTGCTTCCTCCAATCAATATTGTCTTTGGGCTGGGTGTTAGCCAGATTCTCCACCTATTATGCTAATCAGCCCCTTGTCCATGTGGATGAGTGGTTCCACACTCTTCAATGATGAGTGTATTATTAAACTTTGTCCTGAAACTTTGCATGTACATATCAGAAAAATCTACATAAATTTCCTTATTCTTATGATTTAGGAAATCACTCAATGAACACATACATACCAAACAAGACATGTTTGACTATACTTAAAGTACATTACTAATATTTAAAACACAATGATCCTCCTAGGGCTACTACACTAATACATGATTAAATGGAATAATTAGTGGCAACTTAAAGGTGATACACATGAAGAAAATAGAACAACACATGGTAGGACATAGGTGATTGCAGTTGTTCAAAGATGTATTAATTCCCACAGTCGTTGCTCCTGGTAGGCGCCGATTGTGGAATGTGTGAGTCCTTGTGTAGACTTGTGGAATTGTGGAATGTGTAATCTTTGTGAGTGAGCGAAAAGGTCTCTCCTTTCTTCCAGAATTTATTAGCCTTACTGGTATGAGTCTTGGACTTATCTGTTGCGTAAGCAAACTGGTCTGGCCTAAAAGGCCTAAATCACTGCATTTGAGAGCAGTTTCTGTGGTCAAGAGGGTTCAGCCCTGGGTCAGAGAGGCCCTAAATGCTTGCAGTGCCTCTTGAGATAAGGCAGATGCACACACTGGATTTAAGTGGCTCCTTGGTGTCTGGGTGTGGATTCCTTGTTTTATGGCTCCCTGAGTGGAGACATTTTGGTCCAGAGTTTCTTGTCGGTTCTCTGGCTGAGAAGGCCCATTGTTTTATTTCTTCTGGTTATAATTTTGTGAATTATATGATGCTGCATGTGCTGAGGCATTACAATGTAAAAGAGCTGGTTTATCACTTTTTGAATTCTTGAATGTCTTTGGTCAGTAGGTGTTGATTAAGCATATATAGTAAAAGAAGCTCTGACAGTAATCCTAGTTAAAGCACTTGTTCTAAAAAATTATTTCTCCTGTAACAACTAACCGCCATCCTGTACAAGTCACCGAACACAGGCAACTTGTATGACAGAATCTTCACATAATGTAAGACTACTAATAAACAAAGAAACAACAAACAAACATGCTATTTAATAAAGTAAAATGTCTAATGGTTGACCTTGTGAAACTTTCTGTAAGGAAAAGTTTATTTAACACTTATGGAAGGAGTCTGCAGTGTCAGCACTTTGTAATCTTATAAACGTAAATCTTATAACGTAAGCTGGAACAAGAATTAACTTATTTTGTGTATTTTCTATAACATTAAATGTAACAAAAAAAGGATAAAAAAAGTACACTCTATCATTCTTGCTTTTGCTGTGGTATTTAAGCAATATTGCATGAGCAAGAGTGTGGTTATACTGAATATTAGCACAACTGTGATTCGGCCATATGTTTTGTTTATCTTTGCTCTGCTAGTGGAAACAGATCCCGAAGAAGCTATACTCACTTGATACCCTGTCGGTTGCCGGCTAGCTAGCTCACACTGATTTGTACATTCCCATTAAAGGTGTTTCTGGTGAAATTGGTGTCCCTTCTTCCCTTTCACCTTCATCTGATAAGCTTTCATATTTTGAGTCAAAAATTATATTCATGAAAACTGTATAGTTTGCCATGTCCATAAATTATATACATTAGCTAACTCTACTGTAGTAACTGTTTCAGACTATCGCTAGAAGTGAAATTTTACGTGATGAATACAGACAAGCAGTGATACAAACAGTGAAATGGCTCAGTGCAGTTATACTAAATATAAGCCCTCTTCGAACGACACTCGTCCAGTCAGAATAGTGGACTGGAACTAAAATAAAATAGGAATAAAACTGTTCGGAACCTCATAATCAGCTTTGCTTTGCAATGGGTCGCATCTCATTACCATGTCACTGATTGATGAAGTGTTTGTTCCTTTATTACCACTGCAATTTGCTAACTATTACAATATTTTATTTAAAAATTATACATAATCCTTTTTATCCATTTATAGGTACATTAAATGTTGTGGAACTTTAAACTATACATTATAATCCAATAAAATCCCTACTGATCATGAATTTTGTCTGAAAACAGTTTGGATGTTTGAATGTAATCCTTATTCTGATCTCTCTCTCTCTCTCTCTCTCTCTCTCTCTCTCTCTCTCTCTCTCTCTCCCTGACCCTGTGCTTCCAGCTTTATTTGCATCACTGCTTCGTGCATTTATCCTCTGTATCTCTGCTGTCTGTGCTTTTATCCACATTTGGAGCTTTTGACTCAATACGCTTCCTGATAAACCTCCCAGTAAAGCACTCTTTTCACACAGCGCCCTTGGATTCGTATTTATACTTTCTGCCTACCTGGGTAAATGTCAAACGCATTTCAGAGAGTGTAATTAAGTGAGAACAATGACAACATAGCAAGTATTTTGTGTCTGAAACGATGTTAAGACTAAGCTCAGTGCACCGGGGCCATATCTTCTGCAGGTGTTCCAACACAAAATAAGGTTTCTTTTCTGTCTATTTTTTTGTATAAAGAGTCGAGCTCATTAGAGAAATGAAGCTGTTAGAGAAAACCAGGGCTGCAGTCATTAAAATATAATCATTCATCCACAAGATTCTTCTGAATAACATTTGGATTTAATCTCATATTCCTCACATTATGTATATATTCTTAACAAAGATTTGTATCTATTTGTTTTTCTACACATAGGAATGTCAGGAACAAAATAGCATATGTATGTATGTATGTATATTGTACTTTTGCTAAAAACAATCTTCCTTCTACAACAGCTTTGATGAATTCTCAATTGTGATCGGTGTTTTTTTTTTTTTTTATTATTATAACCGCAGCTCTGAAATTTATAATAATTTATATAAATGTACTCATTAATACGTTATCGTTTCTATAGTAACAATGTACACATGGTCTAGTATGGTTGCCACTCCACATTAAATGAGTAATAAACATAAAAAAAAAAAAATGTAATCATTACCAGGATAACAACAACAGGAACTAAGTTGTCTGACAGACATTAAATGTAACTATAAATGGTTAAAAAGCCTATAAAATTTGTGTCCTTCAAAATTTGTTTGGGGAAGAACAACATATGGGTGTGATGGTCAGGTGTCCACATACTTTTGGCCATATAGTGTAAGTGTAATGTTTTAAGAGTATTGTCTATCTATCTATCTATCTATCTAGTTTCCCCCTCTTTGATTTAGCATTCATGTTGCGAATTATCCAGTGAGAAGAAGCAATCTGTGAAGAGGATACTCGTCGTTGTTTTGATAAGGTGTCAAGAAAAAGAAAGCATGTGAGAATACTCAAATTAATTACAGTCTCTCTCCTCTGTCAACTAATTAGCACTTTTAAACAATCTATCGCATCAATGTCAACGGGTTACAAAGCATAAATCCATAATAAAGCAGACACTAAGTGTTTTTATTATAGCTATTTGTACTACACAAAGGATGATAGAGATGCTATAAACATATCAAAACTAAATAATTAGTATATGATACAATTAAAAAAGGAGTATTTCTTTCGTTGACAGAGACACACATAGATCTTAATTAGACATATGCTGCAGGATATACAGAGACATTTAATGACATAATAATGATGCAAAATGCAGATAACTGCTTTAAAAACACCTCATTTTCTTACTACTGTGAGTAAAGTGTCAAATAGTTTTAGTTTTCTCTATTATGAAAAAGCTTAAACACTCCCCTGGCATTAGGTCTGTTGTTTCTGAGCAATAAATGGTTTGTGAAATTGTGTTTTTCAGTGTGTAAGGGTTAACTGAGTGTGTAAAGCTTGCTGATTGTTTCTTCAATGGTGTCGTGGTGAGGGTCTTTGCATCACTGAACAAACGATTAATTAGCAGTTAATTTCCAAAAAACACACATTCTTCAGCCTCAGCAAAACCAGTGCCACTGTCACTTCACACAAAAAAACACGGTTTGTGTTAGCAAATCACAAGCGAGCCTAATACAAGATTGTTTAAGCTTTAGATGCACAGTACTGTGTAAAAGGCTTAGGCACAGTTAAAGAAATGCTGTAAAACAAAAATGCCTTGAAAAATAATAACTAAAAAAAAAAAAAAAGTCAATATTTGGTGTGACAATGCTTTGCTTTTAAAAGTGCCTCAGTTGTCTCAGGTACACTTTGTGTAGGTTTATAAGGAAATTGGCTGATATGGTTTACTGAGCATCTTGGAGAATCTGCCACAGTTCTTCTGGAGACTTTGACTGTCACGCTCGCGTCTGTTTTTTGTTTTTTGTTTTTTTTTCAGCTAAAACCCGACTTCATTATGTGTTTTGTGTGAAAAGTGTTACGTTATATGTTACTTTCTTTACTCAAATACAAAATTTTTCTGTAACACTGATTTTCTTTTAGTTGGATAAGAAATGTTTGGAAATCTACAATGTTTTTGTACTGACTCTATAATGCAGAGGTCATAAATAAACAAAATTTGTAGTAAAATCGTTAGGGTGTCTGAGACTTTTGCACAGAACTGTACCGTAATGGGCCATCCCAGCGGGCCGTGAACTAAACCTCCTTCAACATATTGTCCTTTTTTTTTTCAGAAAAGCCAAAATTCCCTGGTATTCCTCGACCATTTTTATTTAGAACTATTTAAAATTCCTATATAATTAATATCGCAATCAATGTTAGACAACTGAGTGACAAAATAATGATGGACAATAGACCTATTTCGAATCCAAACAGTCTATTAATAATATATTTAGGATTAAGGTACACAGTAAATAGGTAGCTAAATTTTTCACACCTGGCTTGACTGCTGGGTTTTCTGAGTTTGTTAAAAACATTTCACAGATGTTTGATCCGTCCATTCAAATCAACAGGGTATGATCCCATTTTTCTTCAGGCACTGACGGTTTAGTCAGATTCCTTGACATGCTGGCTACAGAGGTACGTACTGCATCTTAAAAACTTAAAACGCTCACCTTCTTCCTGCCAAAAAGTAATTCCTTTCTAACAAGCACATCGATGGGAAATGAGTAAAAGCACAATTATGGTTTGAATGACTTGTATGTTTATGGATGCTGAAGTTATTGCAAGCTGTATTTTCTGCCATTGTTCATTGAAAGTTTTGAACTGCTACTACGTATGCTTCGGCTTTCATAAACACAGAGGTGTGGAGAAAGGTCCATTATTCATGAACACACATTCTGTAATGTTGAGCTAAATATAGGTGTAAACGTGTAGCTCACTCAGAGTTAAATAATTAAACAAAACATTATTGCCAATTGGTAAACTATTTTATACCTTTAAAGCAGTCTGTCACTCAGTTTGTCTGCAAGTGAATGCCAGGTTGTCAGGCAGCAGATACGAACGCAGATGCAAGTAAACAATGGCTTTATTTGAAAAGATTGCAGGAGAATCCACAACATGAGACAAGTGCGAACAAACAACATGAACTAGACTAGGCAAAGGTAAAAACGTGACAACCAGAGGAGGATCAGGAAATCAGAAAGAATGTGATAGTAGAAAGTCTTGGTATCGACGGGTACGAAACACAGAGCATTTACTTCGCAGTGATGTGAGAGTCCTTATATACTATGTGGCTGTGATGGTGTGATTGAGTTCAGGTGTGTGCGATCAGTAAGCTGGTGAACGTGACAGTCTCTATGGTCATCTGTGTTGTAGCCTGTGGCATCCATGTTTGTAGGCCATGTTGTGTTCTGGCTATTGTAGTTGGATGCCATTTCCGGCGTTGACATGACACAGGTTACTATCCTCCCTAAGTCTGTTTATCTATTAAAAGGGATAAAGAAGATTTTGTAGCAAAATTAAACACAATATATTGGCTGTTCACCTCGCAAACTTGATAGTGAGGGTTGTGTGTGTGTGTGTGTGTGTGTGTGTGTGTATGGGGGCTGTAGGGGGTTGTGTGTGAAGTCTAATTTAACATTCAAATGCAAATGTTTTGTGGAAGGTCAAACTGTAACTCTCAAATCAGTTTGTAATTAAAATTTCTCTGCACTTTCTGTAAAAAATATTCAAACATTTTTAAAGATCCGCTCATCCATATTTTATTGTGTTCTCATTCATCACCTCATGTCCTGGCGCAGTAGCAGAGAAAATTTATTATGTGCAAAGTGTGTGTGTTTTTACTGTATATGCATCATAGACGAATGGAGACAGCATGCAATTATATGTAAATTTTATGTTATGAAAGTTACAAATTGCTTTTTTATTATAGTGTGGCATCTTAGGAAATAATATGTTTGAGTTTGTATTAGTGTACAAAAATCTACTTGACAGGATATATATATATATATATATATATATATATATATATATATATATATATATATATATATATATATATATATAATTAGTTTTAGGCACATACAAAGAAATGCTGTAGAGCAAAGGTGCCTTAAAGAGCAGTAAACAGTAGTAAATGAAACAAAGTCAGTATTTGGTGTGACAAAAAAATTCAAAATAAAAATAAAAATATTAGTCTCCGGTACAGTTAGTGCAGTTTTATAAGGAAATGAGCTGGTAAGTTTTACTGAGCATCTTGCAGAACCAGACACAGTTCTTCTGGACACTTTGACTTTCGCACTCGCTTCTTATTTTTGCAGCAAAACCCAGCAGCCTTCATTGTGTTTACTGTCTGAAAAGTGTCTCTTATGTAATACGCTGCTTTCTTTAATGACATTAAAGTTACATTTTTCTGCAACATTTAATTTTGTGCTAGAAAACTAATGTTTGGGAATCTAAAATGTTTTTTGTACTGACTTGATAATGTAGAAGTCATAAAATAAAAAATCTATAACAAAGTTTGTACTAAATAAAAGGGGGTGCCTAAAACTTTTTCACAGTACAAATCAGAGCTGGAGTGTGGCAAATAAAGAAAAGAAGCAGAAAGTGTACTTTATATCCTGCACATAATGTTCCCAGTTGATTTGTGTTCATGTCTTATGGCCTTTAAAGAGGTACAAATTGTTGCTGTTCGGTATTTTGTGTGGCTATTGTGTGAAACAAAACATTTCAGAGCATCTTCAGGAGGGAGAATAGAGAGATCAGGATCATGTGAGTAAGCGGGAGTTATTTTCATCACTGTCCCCTGCTAATTTCATATGCTACCTCATGTGTGTATCACACACTGATCCACTACCCACAGTGTGTGAGGAACTGTGAGGTCCATATGTGACTCTTGAGTGGAAAACTGAGCATATGCCATTATTTGAGTCGCTGATGTTAGCTTAGGCTTAGGGAAGGCAGAGAGAAAGAGAGAGTGCGTGTGTATACTGTATGCTATTGAAAGGTGGATTATGTGCGAGTGATTAACACTTGTTTCCAGAAATAATATCTAATAATCATTTTTAAACCTCCTAAACTCCATGGAATCTCACATGGTTCCACACGTCCTCTCCTCACTCTTATAATATTAGCTTCAGTTTACGAATTAGAAAAGAGTTTTATAGTATATGATGAGTATATGATAAGTATATGATGGCACATGTTCATTATAGAATATATAGAATATATAAATATATAATATACAATATATAAATATTAATAATGTCTAATTATATTTTTTTTTTGGCTTGAGACTTACTTTAGACTGCATCCTGATTCAGAGATCCCTGGCTTACAGGAAAATAAATACATAAATAAATAAATAAATATTCCCAACCACAAATCCACTAGCTTTACAGTTTAGCAGTAAAATATGCGTTTTTCTGCGTATTTGATTTTGATTATACGTACATAACCTTTTTATATTTTTATTTATTCAGTTTTCAAGGCCGAAGTTTGTTGTACTTATAAAGAGCAGGTCCACAGTTTGCAAACAGCACCTTTTAACCAGTCATGCATGTTTATTTATCAGAAGTCTAGTCATTGCACTGCAAAAAATATGCCTTTCTTGAAACGAGCAAGACACCCTTAAATCTAGATAAAGTGTATTAAAATCAAGCAAAAAAAAAAAAAAAAAACTACCAATGGAGTAAGCAAAACTGACTTGGTAAGAATTCTTGAAAATAGCATAAATATCTAGTCACTGAAAATGCTATTGGATCTTAAAACTACACAAAAATGCCAACATTTTAGCAAGTTGTGCTTATTACAAGCAGTGAAAACTCAGTTACTCAAGACAGACTTATTTAAAATGAGTATTTTGTCTAAGTCTCTTGATTTAGCTGACTTTAAAAATTTATCCCTTAAAAAAAATAAAAAAACGCTTACAACAAGACAAATTCTTCAGACAGCATAATAAAAATAAGTGACTGTCTTAAATTAAGGCACCAGAAGCAGTTATTTTTAGCATTTTTATTGAAACAAGGAAAAACTGAAACATAGTGTCAGGGATGGTAGAAGGTGGTGGATGCAAGCGCAGATTTTTATTGAATAAAGTGCAAAACAAACAACCAAAACTGTGAAAACAAGAACCATAAAAGTAACAATGGACACAAGGCAAAAACATGCGGACTGTGAGAGCAGCTGTAAGACACGTGATAACACAAACACGACAACAACAAAAGCTTGACAATTAAGTGCTGAAAAACTAGAATGTCTATATGGGTGCTTATTAGGGGTAACACAGAACAGGTGTGAGTGATCAGTGGGCCATGTGACATGGTCATGTGACATGCTGGGGCTGATGGGTAATGTAGTTCAGTGTGGATTTCAGCATAACCATGACACATAGCTGCTTCATTGAAAAACTGATGTGTGCAAGTGGTCTTAGTCTTAAAATAAGGAAAACCATCTTGTTCCTCTGCTGGTATTTTATTCAAATCATTGTTGTAACTTGTTACTGCTTAAATCTTGTAAATATTAGCTGGAATATATTATTAAGACAAAGTTAGATATATTTTCTGAAAATGAGATTACTTTTCTAATGCAAAACATGCTTGACAAGAATTATTTTTCTTTTTACACAAAAAATAACAAGAAACAAGGTTTTTTTTTTACTTTCTTAAATTCCTTTTTTGCAGTGTGAGCAACAATTTGTGTGCATTACATTTATGGCATTTGGCAGACACCCTTATCCAGAGCGACTTACATTTATTTCATTCATACATCTGAGCTATTGAGGGTTAAGGGCCTTGCTCAAGGGCCCAACAGTGGCAGCTTGGCAGTGCTGGGATTTGACCTTCCGATCAGTAGTCCAACACCTTAACCACTGAGCTACCACTGCCCTGCATCACCAAGGTGATCCAGATTTCTCAAAAAAAAATACACTTAGCAAGTGGAAATACCTTGAATGTAATCACATTTATCTAGTATTTCTTATTATAAGATTACAATAAACCAAATATAAGATTATGAAACCTATTTCAAGCCATTTGTACTCATTTGAAGCTTGAAATAGTCTTGTTCTATTGGTAGATAATTTTGCTAATTGTAAGCATTTATTTCTAGAAAGAAGCAAAATTATCTGCCAATAGAATAAGAAAACACAAACTATTGCATACACTGTTCTGTTCTGTTAATTTTGACTGAAGTCAACAAAATAAAATTAGTCGTAGTAGTGGTAAAAAAAAAAAGTATAAATCTGATTAGTAAATGTAAAACAAAAATTGTATTTTCTGTCTCACTGCCTCCATCTCCTTTTTAGCTGCTATTGGGAGGATCCCCAAACCTAGGAACCCCTTTTCTGCTTTTATTTCCATAAATTTATCATCTAAGTTGCCTGTAATTGTACTTTCAACACATTTTCTTTCACTTTGTCACTTCTTCTGAGACAAAACACATCTCAGTCTCTACACTACTTCACAACTTTATATAAACCTTTTTGCTTCTTACATCAGCTTTCCTTCCTCTGTTTTCATTCCCCAACTGACAGACAGTGAGCACACACTCGTCAGTCTGAGCTTCAGCAGGACTCTGATGCCTTTTAAAAAATGCGGCATCCCAGGACACTGCTGCCAATTGCACATCTCCAGCTCTCCGCTGTGCTCCGAACAGCAAAATGAAGCCGAAGCAGCATTTGTTGTATAGCGTTTACAGCATTTCTTTTATTTTTGTAGACAGCAGATCTCCGTTGTGGGAGCAAATATGGCAAACGAGAGGGGAATGAGAACATCGCCTGCGCTTTACCCCAAGAGGACAGGCTTCAACAAGGCCAGAAATCGATACTGATCTCCGGCTATTTAGGAGCCAAAGGCAAGAGCGCTGAGTCTACTGAGGCCATGAAAAGCTCTTAGTAGACACATTAGCTGGCAGTTGGTACAATTTCCTACTTTGTTATGGCAGGAGCATAAAAACCACAAACAGCTAATACTCCAAAATGTATAGCGTTTTTTTTTTTTTTTTTTTTTTCCCTTTCTTATTGTTAATGCTTCTGTATGCTTTTACAGTAACTTAATGGAGTTTGAAAGATCTTATGAACATTCATAATGTTTTTAAACTAATTAAATACGGCATTGAAGGTATAATCATATTACAGCCATATATTGTACATCATTCAATGTCATTAGCAAGCTGTGCTTTTTATATCCACATCGTGGACTTTATGTGTTAAGCTGTTCATGCCTGTTTTTAAGCATAATTAGGCTGCAGTCTGTGTGGATAATCATGCATGTTATATACGAAACAGCTGTACAAGCCTAAAGTTTAAACACTGTACACATGACAGCATGCAAAGTACTTTACACATACAGTGCTGCTTGAAAGTTTGTGCACCCTTTAGAATTGTCTATATTTCTGCATAATTATGGCCTCTGAAGTCCAAAAATCAGACAAAAAGAACCCAATTAAACAAATGAGACAAAAATGTTATGCTTGGTAATTTATTTATTTATTGAGGAAAATGATCCAACATTACAAATCCGTGAGTGGCAAAAGTATGTGAACCTCTAAGATTAGCCATTAATTTGAAGGTGAAATTAGAGTCAGGTGTTTTCAATCAATAGGATAACAATCAGCTGTGAGTGTGAGTTTATTTAAAGAACAGGGATCTATCAAAGTCTGATCTTCACAACACATGTTTGAGGAAGTGTACCGTGGCATGAACAAAGAAGATTTGTGAGCACCTCAGAAAAAGAGTTGTTGATGCTCGTCAGGCTGGAAAAGTTTACAAAACCATCTCTAAAGAATTTGGACTCCACCAATCCACAGTCTGACAAATTGTGTACAAATGGAGGAAATTCAAGACCATTGTTACCCTCCTCAGGAGTGGTCGACCAACAAAAATCACTCCAAGAGCAAGACGTGTAATAGTCTGCGAAGTCACAAAGGAACCCAGGGAAACTTCTTAGCAGCTAAAGGCTTCTCTCACATTGGCTAATGTTAATGTTCATGAGTCCACGATCAGGAGAACACTGAACAGCAATGGTGTGATGGCAGGGTTGCAAGGAGAAAGTCACTGCTCTCCAAAAAGAACATTTCTGCCCGTCTGCAGTTTGCTAAAGATCATGTGGACAAGCCAGAAGGATATTGGAAAAATGTTTTGTGGATGGATGAGACCAAAACTATTTGGTTTAAATGAGAAGGGTTATATTTGAAGAAAGGAAAACACTGCATTCCAGCATAAGAACCTCGTCCCATCTGTGAAACATGGTGGTGGTAGTATCATGGTTTGGGCCTGTTTTGCTGCATCTGGGCCAAGACGACTTGCCATCATTGATGGAACAATGAATCCTGAATTATATCAGCAAATTCTAAAAGAAAGTGTCAGGATATCTGTCCATGAATTGAATCCCAAGAGAAAGTGGGTCATGCATCAAGAAGACGACCCTAAGCACACAAGTCATTCTACCAATGAATGGTTAAAGAAGAATAAAGTTAATGTTTTGGAATGGCCAAGTCAAAGTCTTGACCTTAATCCAATTGAAATGTAGAAGGACCTGAAGCAAGCAGTTCATGTGAGGAAACCCACCAACATCCCAGAGTTGAAGCTGTTCTGTACTGAGGAACGGGCTAAAATTCTTCCAAGCCGATGTACAGGACTGATCAACAGTTACAGGAAATGTTTAGTTGCAGTTATTGTTGCACAAGGGGGTCACACCAGATACTGAAAGCAAAGGTTCACATACTTTTACCACTCACAGATATGTAATATTGGAACATTTTCCTCAATAAATGACCAAGAATAATATGTTGTTCTCATTTGTTTAATAGGGTTCTCTTTGTCTACTTTTAGGACTTAGGAAAATCTGATGATGTTTTAGGTCATATTCATGCAGGAATATAGAAAATTCTAAAGGGCTCACAAACTTTCAAGCACGATTGTAGGTGTTTATGTAAGAAATGGGATGTCAGTGTGAAAAAGAGTGACGTCCAGTGACCAGTGACAAGGAAACATCTTGATGAGAGAGGTTAGAGGAGAATGGGCAGACTGGTTCGAGCTGCAGTAACTCTAATAGCCATTCTTTACAACTGAGCAGAAAAGCATCTCAGAATGCACAACATGTCCAGCATTGAGGTATGACAGCTTCTTAAACTTCACCACTTCTTTCTCTCTGTCTCACAGAGCCACAAAATTTTGAATCTCAGTCTCAGTGTTTAAGTCCAGGCTGAAAGCATATTTGTTTATTCAAGCTTTTTGTGAATAGTTTTCTCTTTTTTTTCTTAGGTAAAGGAGCAGATCTTTATAATCACACTATCCGTTGTTACCCAGATCAGGATGGGTTCCCTTTTGAGTCTGGTTCCTCTCAAGGTTTCTTCCTCATATCGTCTCAGGAAGATTTTCTTCACCACCACCGCCTCTGGCTGCTCATTAGGGATCAATTTACACATTTACAATCTATATCCTGAATTTATATATTTCTCTAAAGCTGCTTTGGGACAAAAAAAGCACTATACAAATAAAACTGAATTGAATTGAATTGAAATGTGTCTCCCACTCATCCATCAGCACTGTGTGTGTGTGTGTGTGTGTGTGTGTGTGTGTGTGTGTGTGTGTGTGTCCTTTGTCACACTGACATTAAGATGCAGCTGCTAACGGAACACATCATAAAACAGACAGACCTGATCATTGCAGATGACATTTCGGCATTGATCTGTATCCATGTGTGTGCTGATTACTGGAGTATCTCACTGACGTGGCATCTTCTCGATTAACGGCTGATTTGACAACGATCTGACTTGTCCAGCTGACTTTTTCTGCAGTTACAAAATAAATAAACAAATAAATGAATAAAAACACCACCTAGAAACATCAAGTAGAATTAGAAACTCTTTGATTTTATTCTGCATCCTTTGATAAGGAGATGCGTTTGGAAAAAAAAAAAAAAAAACGAAAGAGAAAAAAAAACGCCTTGCATCAAAACAAAATGACAACGTGTGAAGAAAATGGCACTCGAAGTAAATCCATCACAAGTACAGCGTTTAGAGACACCTCCCCGTTCAATTTCCATGTCATCGCATTGAGTGCTGCTTAATTAGGCTGTCATGCCTGCCATGTGAGAGAGAGGAAGAGGTTTCAGCATGTGTGTGTGTGTGTGTGTGTGTGCGTGTGTTGCAGCAAGGCATTCATGTGGGCCATGTGTGTGTATGTGTGCGTACGTGTCTGAGGCAGATTCGTAAGCTCCAATAACTCATTATCCATGTAAATGAGCCTTCTCAGTTTTATTCCTCAGACTGGTTGCTAATCGGCCCTCACACGCATCAGGAAGTCTGATTTCATGTAGTCCGGATCTAAACGATTCTCATCTCATATTTGTGAGGGCATTCCGTGTCATTCTTGAATGAATAATTAACTGCTATCATTGGCAAATTGTTGTGCTATAAGAAGAATAAAACACTTTTACACAGGATGTGCTATTATTTGGGGTAGTAACAGTGACTCCACTTCATGTTCAGACCACCTTATCCTTACACTTGATATTATATCTCAGTTTTTATTCTCAATCAGTAGTGAAATAGGTTTTTGTTTTTCACAGCCATGGATGGCATTTTTATGAGTCTGAGTCTTTTATGAGTATATTGACGTCATCAGTATAACAGTTTAGTCAAAAAGTGTTTGTTTATTTACCTCTAAAAATACAATCACTTTATTTCTTTCCTTATTTATTTCAATTTTTTTCTAAAAACACATTGTTTATTTGGTCAAATGTAATACAGTAAATGCAATCTGATTATGATGATGATGTGTTAGTGGAAAATAAGCAACTTTGGCATGGTAACAGTAACTCCACTTCATCACACAACTCCATCACTGATTAAGTTCAAGTTCAAGTTCAGTTTATTTGTATAGCGCTTTTAACAATGGTCATTGTCCCAAAGCAGCTTTACAGAAATATATAAATTCAGGACATAGATTTTAAATTTATGAGTTTATCCCCAATGAGCAAGCCAGAGGCGACGGTGGCAAGGAAAAACTCCCTGAGATGATATGAGGAAGAAACCTTGAGAGGAACCTCATTTGGGTGACACCGGATAGTGCGATTATAAATAAATAAATCCCTTCTATAAATGTACCAATACTACATGGTCAAATAGCAGTTGTGAAACCATGAAAATTTATTACAGTTTTTATATGAAGACTGTTTTGTTGAACTTCACCATTGTTCACTGATGGAGACTTGAGTGCCAAACTGTTTGTGGTAATTATAGTCCTAAAGCCATCATAGCATAACTGTTCATATGAATTGAGGTCCAAAGCCATCTTTATGGTTTTTAAGTGGTACCATCCTCAGTAATCTCAATGATCTTTAGGCTGCACCGTGTGGGGCCATCCTCAGCAGCAGCAGCATGTGACTTCCAATTGATGAGATCTCCAACCAGGAGTGGGGCATCAGGATGGATCAGGTAGGTCCAGAGAGCAGAAGGGGTCGGGATCGCTGGCATCATTAGTTTCCTATAACAGCACAAAACTTTCTGAATTGGAAAATGTGTTTCTTATGAAAAAGGAAACCACCACTGTATTTCTCAGAAAGTCTGTCATAGAGCGTTCTAACCAGATTGAGACACCTAATGCTTTTAGTTCCTCACCTTTATTGATCCACCTCTCCACATGGGACACTCTGTACCTACATGCATGTTACGGTGCATTCAAGTCATGTTGGAAACATTGATAGATTGGGGGTGCGTCGGTAAGAAAACATGGTGGAATCAACGGATGCAACGTCTGTAGTTGACTGTAAATTTGTTGAATTATCTCAGAAGATGATTTAATTTATTATGTGTTTGGTATACGGAGCAAGTTACTGAAATACAAGCAAATTGGTTAACATTTAAGAAACTATAGGAGAGAAATTGTTTGATTTGAAGCGGCTTCATAAATTGATTAAAAACATAAAAAAGTAAAACACACCTGATGCACATTCTTTGTTCTTCATTTTCTAGAAGTAGAGTTTAAAAACCTTGCTGTATTTTTTGTAGTTAATTAAGAGAAGGTACACCACCATCTTGCTCTGACCAAAGTGACTTGAATGCACCTGACATCATAATTATGACTTCCTAACTCGTAAATACGAACTTCCCAGGAGGACTTGAACACACAGTTAGACATGGATGCCCAGGTGTTCAAGTAGTAGATACTTAGATAGAACAACAATCATAACAATCATAACAAGATTCTCAGTGGACCTTATCTTAGACCAACTTAAAGATGACTCCATATTCCTCATTAAAGTAGGAATTTGGAAAATCTGAATATCAGGTTTGACTACAGCTAAAAATAATCATGTTTTTCTAGCGGATTCCTTCACATAATATAAAAGCACCAATGAATCCATATAAGTAATAACACACTAGCGGCATCCTGCAATGCTTAATAATCTAGAGCCCATAAGATCTTACAGTGGGTATAGAAAAGATGTTATAAGTTGCACTGAGTAAATACAGCTGGATAAAACAAAAATTGTGTCTGTCTTCATTTCAGGCTGAAAAGCAACAAAATGTGATTATTTTAAAGGCGGTGATTATTTTATGTAAATGTAATTATTGTATAATGTAAAATAATTATTTTACTTTCATTAGAAATCATTCATTTGTGAAAAGTCGCAATGGACATTTAGAAGATGGCGGATTTTGAGCGATGGTTCCTTCACTCATTATCAGAAATGTAAAAAAAAAAAAAAAGAAAAAAGGGCAGCTTGACTTTCACACCCCCATGTCACCCCGAAGTGTGCCATTACTAAAATATATTCTTACATATATTTTATTGCACATCTTATGTCTCACCCTGTATTCTGCAATGATTAACAAAGAGGTTCGTCTGAACTTGAAAATATGGAAGAAACTCCTGATGGACATGGTTTATTTGTTCTTTTGTTTTCAAAGTAGGACTGAAAGGTTTTTCAAAGGTTTTATAACTCTCCCAAGTGGGTTCATACTGGAATGGTGGATCAACCAAGGTGGATGTTTTGAGGATTCTGGGTCTTGATGGACGTTTGTATGCCAAATCAAATAAAGTGGTAATGACAAAAGGGGAAAAAAGGGGTCTTTAATAAGAGCTAGTGCGCTAGTGCACTTCAACTCTTCATGACAGCATGTGATCCCAGCCACAATACTCAAGCAAAAGTGATTTTGATGACAGACCGCTCCAGGCAACTCTGCGCCGTGGTTTTACTGCTTCTGCCTTCCAGTTCAATAAAGGAGATAAGGCCAAAGTGGCCTCTCGAGCTGACCTGTCTGACCTCACAAACGTTAAAAAAAATCAAAGACAAAGAGCTTTCTTATAAACATTACTGTGTGTATCTCCTGCAGCTGGGTCCTTACGAAGTCTTGCTGGATTGATAATGGACTTATATCAGTTCATGTCTTTGAATCTTATGCTGTATGACAATGAATGAGAAAAGCTTTCTAAAAAGCGCCTCTGTGGTGTATTCAGGTGGCAGGCCATTTTTATGAATTGCTTTATGAGTGTACATAGCAGAAGCCTCCTGCAGTTTGTCTTTCCCGAGGCTATTATTTGGTTTGTCAGCAGTGTGTTTAAAGTGGACCTCTACCTGTCCACAATCCTCACACCAGCTTCTGAAGTCACTCTGCGCTCTCCTTTCCTTTTGGATTTTATAGATCGAGGGGCTTGTCATGATGTTGCCCCTGGGATAGGATCACTTCCTGTATTTGGGCTGTGTGATACAGTAGCTCTGAGCTTTGAAGGCATGGCCAATGAGTGCGTTAGAGGAACTAGAAGTCCTTTGAGCAGTGTTACCAGGTCCAGGTTTTTTGTTTTTTTAGTGTGTATACATTATCAAGTCAGTAAAAAAAAAAAAAAACATTTTAGATTCCCAAACATTAGTTTTCTAGCACAAAATTAAATGTTACAGAAAAATGTTTGTATGTCATTAAAGAACGCAGCATATTACGTATGAGACACTTTTCAGACAAAAAACACAATGAAGGCTGCTGGGTTTTGCTGCAAAAATAAGAAGCGAGTGCGAAAGTCAAAGTCTCCAGAAGAACTGTGTCTGGTTCTGCAAGATGCTCAATAAAACTTACCAGCTCATAAGCCCTTAAGCCCTTAAACCCTTATAAATCTGCACAAATTAATATATATATATATATATATATATATATATATATATATATATATATATATATATATATATATATATATATATATATATATATATATATATATATATATATATATATGGATACAAAGGTAGCAACCGGGTGTATTTTCTGTGTATTTGCATGACACAGAGGCAAAATGTAAGTGACAAAGCAACACTTGAACTGAAAATTTCTCAATTATAGTCAAATTACTGTGGGTGTCATGCAATAAAGCGACAAATCCAAACGATTAGCTCGATAATTCCTCGGACCGATCCGAGGAATCATGTGCATGTAGTCCAACTTTTATTCGGTTCCCTACTCACAAAAATTAAATATAAACTTATAATCATTGCTACATCTTATCCTTTCATACACAACCTCTCATTAAACGTGCATAGAGACATTACAAAGAAAAATAAAGCTACTGGAAGGAAGTAGCAGAGATTGTTGGTGCCTCTGGTGTGTGTACATAGCTAGTACAGTTAGCTTGCTTCACTACAAAACTAGTACAAACCTGATCATGTACGTAACATGTAAATCAAACGTAAGTACACTTGTATATGTGTATATGTTATACATGTTGGCTACTACCATTTTCTCATTTGAAAAAAAAAAATAAAAAATGCTGGACAGGTTACCCAGTTGCTACACACCCACAAGTGACAGACTACAAGCGAGATGAGTGACTTCCTTTCTAGTGTGATGTCTCTAGAAATGTACTGGAGCGATGAACACCATCCGTCCAAACATCTTCCCTCAGCTGATGTTTTGATGATGGTGGTGATCTAACACATAGCTCCAAAATCTCCCATAGGTGCCCAATTGGTTTGAGATGTGGTGAGTGTGAAGGCCATAGCATGTGATTTTCATCCTCATCAAACCACTGTGAGTCTGGAATGAGGTCGGAGTCATATTTGAAGGGACCACACCCATCAGGATAGAAATGTTTCATAATTTGTATTGAACGCTGCTTTGTTTGAAATGTATTTTGTATAATAAGCAGTTAGATTCATGAATGATTTTGAAAGCATTATACAGGCTTTGTGAGAGGCAGGTTATAAGTTTTGGCTTGTTCTTAGTCCCATCTGGTAAGTTTTGTCATGCATATCTGGCAACCCTGCTCCTGTAGAAGAGAAAATCAGGGCATAAAATATATTATAATATATGTGAAATTCAGAAGTAAAAAGGTTTAGTGAGCATGTTAAGCACACTTCACAAAAGCTAGTTGACTATAATGAATGAGCGTAAGATGATAGATTAAAGGAGGATGGAGGATGAAATTAAACACCAGTTGAAGGACATAACCTCATCCTCATTCATCTATCTGGTGTTACTCTATCTGGTGGGTGGGTGGGTGGGTGGGTGGGTGTGTGTGTGTGTGTGTAATACACGTTCAAGGACACTCTGTACTTATTCAGTGTCATGTGAACTGTGCTACTGTTGTCTCATTTGTCAAGTGAAAACTCAGAGAATGCCAGAGGACAGAACATTTTTGGATCATACAAACACTTGTACACAGCTCTCTGCAAGACACGGGTGAATCTGAGCAAAATAAAATACTGAAAAGCAACTTAGATCATAAATGAATTCTACCAGAATGCTCTATCTGCTATTTAGATCAAGTCAATGAAATGTGTGGTGGCTTTGGAAAATCTTTCATGGTCAAATATTGACATATTCTACTATATAGTTCTGAAAAATACGTTTTCCTGAGATGAAATGTTTCTTTTTGGGTGTATCTCAATTAAAGTTAAAGCATTTTAAAGTCTGGTTAAAGGTGAAAACTGAGAAAATTTCATTTAAGGATTTCATTCCAATTCCCCTGAACAATGCCACACCTACAGCCACTTTTATATCATAAACAGCTGATGGAAAACAACATTACTGCCCAATTATAAAAATGTAAAAAAAAAAAAAAAATGTAGGTTTACAAGGTGAAATGAGTTTTCACTTTGAATATCAGCTTCATTTTTACCACATCATTCTCTATCTCATCACCTGAAGTAAAAGTCACTAGTGGAGTTTAAACATGAGCCTCAGCATTGTCTTTTCACTCCACTGATCTCAGTTCCCGCTAACAAACGATCGCTGAATCATTCACTCACTTCTGCTCTGTTGGATAAATGTATTTTTATTAAGTCATTTTAAAACTCTGCTGTTGTCTGTACAGAGTGTTTAAGCATTCTTCTTGATGGGATTCTTGATGTGAACACAGGTTCATCTTGGTTCCAGAACTTTTGTGGCTCATCTCTGTATTTCTTTGTGAATTCCAATCTGGCTTTCTGATTCTTACTGCTGATGAGTGGTTTGCATCTTGTGGTATGGCCTCTATATTTCTGCTCTCAAAGTCTTCTTCAAACAGTGGATTGTGATACCTTCACCCCTGCCCTGTGGAAGTTGCTGGTGACATCACTGACTGTTGTTTTGGGGTTTTTCTTCACAGCTCACACAATCTTTCTGTCATCAACTGATGTTGTTCTCCTTGGCCGACCTATTCCATGTCTGGTTGTTAGTACACAAGTGGTTTCTTTCTTGTTCTAGACATTCCACATTGTTGTGTTGGCTATGCCCAATGCTTGTGCAATGCCTCTGATAGATTTTCCTTCTTTTCTCAGCTTCAAAATGTCTTGCTTTTCTCTCACAGACAGCTCTCTGGTCTTCATGTTGGTTTATCCTTTTTAACAACAAATGCAGTCTTCACAGGCGAAACCTTAGGCTCAAACCAAGAGTAGACATTCAGAGCTATTCATTATTTAAACAATCAATTTAACAGAGCACATCTGGGCATTAAGAAACACCAGTCACATGTTCTACTATTTTTGATTGCTTGAAAAAATGGGTGGGTAAAAACAAAAGGTGCCATGTTCTAACTGTTTAACACATCTACATGTAAATATGAGGAAATGAAAGCTGAAATTCTGATATCATCTCATATTCACCTTTTGATCTCAAACCCAAATGTCTACAGAGTATAGAGAAATTTTTCAATTTCAATATTTTTGTATTTTTTTATGGGACTATAGCTATCCAACAACTTGATTAAAGTGTCACATTTACTGTCTGACAAAATCACACTTGGTTTTAGTCATCTTTAAGCTAACTGACTGCTTTTACTGCTGCATTTGTTGCAACTTTGTATTTTTACAGTAAGATGCCAAGGCAAGGTTAGAACGTATCATAAATAAAAACATTTTGTTGTTGTTTTGGTGAAATATATTTATATTTAAGTAGATACATCAAAATATACAGTGGTGTGAAAAGTAATTATTTCTTCTGTTTTTGTATATATCTTATACTAAATTGTTTCAGAAATTAAAACAAAATCTAAGATAAAACAAAGGCAACCTGAGTAAACACAAAATACAGTTTTTAAATTATAATGTTATTTATCACAGCAAAAAAGTTATTCATACCAACTGGGCCTGTGTGAAAATGTATTTGCCCCCGTAGTTACTAATTCCCCAAATCTATGAAACTGCATTCATAATGGGTTTCAGCTGGACTAGACACAACCAGGCCTGATTACTGCAAACCCTGTTCAATCACTTAAATAGAACTTTTTCAACAGTTCGAAGTTGGTTGAAAGGTCTTACTCAGTAACACACTATGCCAAAGTTGAAAGAAATTCCAGAAATGATGAGGAAGAAGGTGATTGAAATGCACCAGTCTGGGAAGGGTTACAAAGCTATTTCAAAGGCTCTGGGACTCCAAAGGACTACAGTGAGAGCCATTATCTCCAAATGGAAAAACCTGGCACAGTAGTGAATCTTCCCAGAAGTGGCCGACCTTCCAAAATTCCTCCAAGAACACAGCAACGACTCATCCAGGAAGTCACAAAAGAGCCAAAGACAACATCACTACTTGTAGTTGTATTCCAGACCACATCCACAGCTGACAAGTTTTCCCAAACCACCATACAAATTTCTCTGAAAAACCATTTAAAATAAATGTACTTTGAAAATTAAATTGAAATCCATCCAATCAATGCAATCAAGCACAAACTTTCTCCAGTCTGTAGACACATACTGGTCTCATGCTTAGTCACGACTATCTGCTTTAAAGAAAACTTTTCTTTTAAAAGAAATTATGATATGAACTTTTCTTGGTCCAGAGACTGTCTTGCTTGGAAAAACACATTGTGTGACAGTGTTTGTCACACACTGGTGTACAGAAGTGTGTATACATAGAAGAACAAATAGCCAATTAGACTGTAACCTGCAAGACTCTGAAGATTCTGCTGCGCACATGCTCCACGGGCTGTGGATGAAAAGTCTGACGACTAGGCCAGCTGTAATTATAATACAGTTCACACTGAACAAACGGTGTGTTTTTTTTTTTTCTTGCACTGGTTCCATATGTTGGTGCAGTGAGCATCACAACCAGAGAAACACTTTGCTCTGCAGATACAGGATGCGCAGTGACTGCTGTAGATTATGAGCGGGAGTGTGTAATTGAAATGGGTCTGTTTAAAGTCCATGCATCATACGCAAGTGACAAAAAATAAACACACACAGCATTGTGTTTTGATGAAAAAGAGTTGGTGAGGATTGAAATGCTAGTAGAATGAAAGCATATTTAACAGGCATGAGACAGATGTCTGAAAATGCTTTAGCAATATTTAGTTAGTAATTTACAGTCATTTGTGAAATTTTGTATTGTATGGTCCTATCTGGATTAAAAAAAGAACAGAACAACAGAACACAACAGAAGCGCATTAACATAACAGAAGCTTTTTAGTCTTATCATCGACTCAGAAGCAACATGAGGATTCATCTGCAAGAGGTTTTAAGGTTTGCAGCAAGCACAGTGAAATCACAATCCAAATATCCACAATGATAAGGCAGGAAGAGGTCAAAGCAAACAAAAAAAAAAAAAAAAAACAGGTTCAACAAGTTAAACAAGGGGAGTGGCAAGACTTTGCAATGATTCACAGTCCATGAATTGTAGATATACTCAAAAACCAGGGAGAAACTGGGAAGTTAATGCCAGAAGCTGTGTTAGTACTCTGGTGAGTGCAACCGCTGCTGAATGGTCAGGAAATCGGGAGTTCCCGATCTTGGTGATGCCTCAGATATCTGTATCCAGGAGTCCAAGACAGCAAAATTAGCTCTGCCCTCTGCCTGGGAGGGATGGCATACTCTCTCCTCTGACAATCAGAGTGACAATAGCAAATTGTAGGTGGCTGTGAGCTTGGGTATGTGGAAGAGGGTCGATAGCTCTATCCTCTGAGCATGTTCAACGGAGACATACTGTACATCATTAGCAAAAGGATGTCAAAAGGATGTTGTGTCTGAAAGGAAGCATGTACTAGCCTTTAACCTTCTCAGTTTGTAGTTGTTGTGAGCTGAGCTGAGAAAAAAATGTAATGGGAGAAACTTATAGCAAGGTCATAAATTATATGCAAGATCATGGTGATATTTTACACCGCAGTCTTTCAGAGCATATGCATAAAAGATTCATTAAGACATAGGGGGTGAATGGCTTTAGCTAATGAAGTTTGGCTTAATTCTGATTTTCTGTAGGCAAACCTGTGTTAGGCAGCACTGTGTTGCAGTTCCCTTACAGCTCCAGAGACCCAGGTTCAATCCTGAGCTCAGGTTCCTGTCTGTGTGTGTTCTCTGGTTTCCTTCCACTGCCTAAAAACATGCCTGTAGGTTGTTCTAAATTGCCCCTAGATGTAAATGAGTGTGTGCATGGTATCCTGTGATCGATGGATTGTATTCCTGCCTAATGGCCAGTGTTCCTTGCATAGGTTCTGGATATGCTGCAAGCCTGACTAGCATCTTCAGTGGATACTTCAGTGGATGAATGAATCAAAAGGACCCACAGCATCACATACTATGTGTGTGTGAAATTAGGCCAATAATCACCATTAGAGCCAATCTTCTGGGAAATATTTAACATAAACCTTCAGAAAAATGGATGAGCTGTAATAGAAATAAGACGGTAGCATTGCCGGCTCACAGCTCCATGGTCCCTGGGTCAATCCTTAGCTCAGATTATTGTCTATGTGGAGGTTTGCATGTTCTCTCTGTGTCCACAGAGGTTTCCTTTCAATTCTCTGGTTTCCTCCCACCTCCAAAGGAACATGTCAGTGGGTGGATTGGTGACTCTAAATTGCCCCTAGGTATAAATTATTGTGTGAATGGGGGTGTCTGTTTGAAGGTGTATTCCCACCTCATGCCCAGTGTTCCCAGGATAGACTCCGGATCTATGGCATCCCTGACTAGGTCACTACTTAAGATGAATCAATGAATGTAATGTGTACAAGCAAATCTAAATGGGTAAATAAGAAAAACAATAGAATTAGAGCAATTAAAGGAACCAAAGACCTATTAGAAACCATTTAAATCTAATGGAGCAGCATTTAACGGAAACCAGTAGAATCCATTAGTTCGGATGGGAAATCCATCACTGGAAAGCATTCAGCCAATTCCCATTTGAAAACAAGATCATCAGACGTCAAAGTATTAAACATCAGCCATGGTTATGTTTAATTGAGACATTCAGGATACAATAGGAAAAGGATACATCCCCTGGATGTTCACCCTGCAACTCTACGTCCATACCCAAACATTAAAAAAGCAAGCAGAAACTCCATCATTCTTCTAATAGCATATGTAACATCTATATTTATATATGTGACTCAAAACTACATTAAAACCAAGATGAAAACCCGGAGAGTAACCATTATAATGGTGAATGTGCACTTAGGCCATGGTTTTGATGTTCTATCGGAGATTTACCAGAGCAAGCTGGACCTTTGAAGTATTTCTTTACATCAGTGATGTACTACAGTGTTATGGCACTATTAGAGAGGCCTACTTTAATCTTTTTTATCTCTGCTGCAGGTACTTTAAAAGGCACTTCAGATAATAGAGTTGTTTAAAATATAATGGCACAAAGGTTAGCCAAACAACGCTCTCCTTTAGATCATTACCAAGGATCTTTCACTAGGAAATGACTGCAGCTGAAATCTTTTTTACTACATAAGTTTCATGTGGAGGGATGACTGGGTTCTTTGAAGTACCTCTGATGTCCTTCTTTAAAGTAAACAGAGATGACAGTATGAACCCAGGTCTTTTATGCCACGAATGATTGGGGAAAGGCTGTAAAACATGTAATAGCTTTAAAAAAAAAAAAAAAGTACTATTTGGACAGGATAAAATGTTCAGTCATATGTCTGTTAACTCATGCGTTCTGTTCACTACTTCTACTGTGTACTGTTCACAGATTATATTGACTTCATGCAGCTGAGACAAAAAATAATATTTGGAATGACCAAACTTGAATAGATCCATGCTCTTGTGGAATAAGTAAAGACACAAAATGTTACATGCTCCTAATGTAACAGAGTGAATTCACCTATTTGTTTTATTTTTGCAAAAAGCAGTTAGTCAATTGATATCCCTCTCCATACCGCTTATCCTACAATCTCAGGGAACTTGGGGCACAAGGCAGGGGGCACTCTGAAAGGGGTGTGAACCTATCACAGGGCACAGTCATACACTACAGACAAGTTGGAAATGCTAATCAGCCTAAAGCACATGTCTTTGGACTGGGGGAGGAAACCAGAGTACCTGGAGAAAACCTCCAGAGCACAGGGGAAACATGCAAACTCCACGCACACAGGGCGGAGGCAGGATTCGAACCCCCAATCCCGGAAGTACAAGGCATACACTAACCACTAAGCCACCATGCCCCCAGTCAACTGATATCTAATAATAATGATAATGATAATCTGTAATCGGGTAAAAATGACCCGAACATAACCTGTGCAAAAAGTACATTCATGTATAATAAAGAAAATGAGCTAAGCGTACAAAATGTTGTGCTTTTTTTATAGTATGGTTCAACTTTTTGAACCATTTTAAATGCAAGAACACAAAGGTTAAATAATCTTTCAGGAGGATGTTGTAATGATTATATATGCGTTGCATGGGATGAGTGATCTCTATATAAATCATAAATAAAGTGTTGGGAGTGTCTTCACAATGTGCACATTGTGTTATCGCACTAAAATCCCCATGCATACTACATCACATTTTAACACAAACTGCATGTTTTGACCTTTAATATAACCACTTATTTTAGGTCACATAACCATAACATGTATATGAGCTGTCTCTTACACATCCTTTTAAACACTGTCTATATTTTATTGTTCTGATTTTCAACCCCAAATAATACTTGGTTTCATTTTGGTTTCAGCAGGAGACTCCTGAGAAAAGAGTGAGCACTTCCTGGACTGTTTTATAATGAAGAAAAAGTGCAAAATCTCTTTTCTCACAGGATATAACAGAATCTTTACCAACATGCCGATTCAGGCAGGATCTACTATATAATCTGGAGTTATACTGTATCTCCTGGTCATTCCAGATGTGACCATCCGCAGTCCATAAAAATGATTGGCATAATGAATACAGAGATAAAATTCCAGAGATACTCCATCAACAAATACATTACCCACCTCCACATGTAAAGCAAATCCAGTCCAAATAAGCCTCTGGATGTTTTCTCTAGACAATTGCATAAGTTGTACTATATTAACTTCAATAAATTTGTTTATTAACTTCAATAAAAGGGCTGTAGCCCACACTAGTACCAGCAGGTGGTAACATCTGGAATAGTACCTTTCCACAATTCATTAAGACTCAGTATCCCCAAGGCTTATACTGAAGTCAGGGTGTAGAATGATTATGAATGCTTGCTTTCAGCTACACACAGCCTATGAATTGATTATGCCCATCAGGATGGGGTGATTATAACTGTCACCATCTTAGATCCCTGAGTGCATGCAGACCTCGAACAGATGGCACCGAATTATGCATCTGGTTGGAACAGTAAATATTGACAGGTGTATCGGGTTCTTTCCACAGCTCTCTGTGGGCGGTGTAAAGGGGGCATGCTAATTGGCAACCTCCACTGTGAGCCAGGCCATTGGCAGCTGCCTGACAGACTCATATCGACTTTGCTCAGCTGAACTTCTTCCACACCCCACCTCCGCTCCTTGCTCCCCACAACAATAGCTCCTCTGACAATCTGGCTGCTTGATAAAGAATTCATTTTTGAACACATTTGACATCAGTTGCTGTCCTGAACTCCCCAGTCAGCTAAATCAATTGCCTTACCTGGGTGCATTTGGCGTTTTAAAATTGTAGCAATTTCACTCTGCATGCAGGTGGAACATGACTCGACATGTCCAACAGTCAACAAACTTGTCATAGAGTCCTGCAGGTGAGCAAGGCCAATCCATAAAGGCTCCACAGAGAACTAAAGCTGTATTAAATGGATCATCAAAGCTGTAACAAAAGAGTTTGATCTACCCTCAATTCTGTTCTGATTCGTCAAACAGTTGAGCGAACAGTGTTGTTTGTTGACCCAGAAGATGGGAGGTGACACAAGCGCCAAGCAAATGCCTTCACAGTGGAAAATGACACATTACAGCCCTTGTAGAAGAGATACAACAAAAAGAGACTGTTAGACAGTAACGTCTCACACCAAGATCGATGTTATATGTTCAGAACTGTCTCTAAAAGGAAGGGTTCTTCAGTGCCACAATGTAAGCCATAAGGAGGAACATTTGGGAAGTGAGGAATAAAAACAATTTCAAACCTTCAAACAAATGTGAACAGTCATGGATTTGAACTATTCTTAGTTCACAGATAAAAGCCAGATTGGAGCCAGATTCTGGGCTATCAATATTATTTTCATACCCAGCCTGTTCATACATTATATGAAAATCCCTGGAAAACAAAAAGAAGGAAAGTAGAAAGTGTGAAGTTGTATAGATAGATAGATAGATAGATAGATAGATAGATAGATAGATAGATAGATAGATACAGTGGTGCTTGAATGTTTGTGAATTTTCTATATATCTGAATAAATATGACCTAAAAAATCAGATTTTCACATAAGTCCTAAAAGTAGACAAATAGAACCCAATTAAACAAATGAGACAAAAATGTTATACTTGGTCATTTATTTATTGTGGAAAATGATCCAATATTACATATCTGTGAGTGGCAAAAGTATGTGAACCTCTAGGATTAGCAGTTAATTTGAAGGTGAAATCAGAGTCAGGTGTTTTCAATCAGTGGGATGACAACAGGTGTGAGTGAGCACCTAGTTTTATTTAAAGAACAGGGATCTGAACAGGAAGTCTGTTCTTGTTTGTGGAAGTGTACCATGGCATGAACAAAGGAGATTTGTGAGCACCTCAGAAAAAGAGTTGTTGATGATCATCAGGCTGGAAAAGGTTACAAAAGAGTTTCTAAAGAGTTTGGACTCCACCAATCCACAGTCAGACAGACTGTGTACAAATGGAGGAAATTCAAGACCATTGTTACCCCCCCAGGAGTTGTCAACCAACAAAGATCACTCCAAGAGTAAGACGTGTAATAGTCTACAAGGTCACAAAGGAACCCAGGGAAACTTCTAAGCAACTATAGGCTTCTCTCACATTGGATAATGTTAATGTTCATGAGTCCACCATTAGGAGAACACTGAACAACAATGGTATGCATGGCAGGGTTGCAAGGAGAAAGTGACTGCTCTCCAAAAAGAACATTGCTGCTCATCTGCAGTTTGCTAAAGATTACATGGACAAGCCGGAAAGCTAATGGAAAAATGTTTTGTGGATGGATGAGACCACAATATAATTTTTGGTTTAAATGAGAAGGGTTATATTTGGAGAAAGGAAAACACTGCATTCCAGCATTAGGACCTTATCCCATCTGTGAAACATGGTGGTGGTAGTATCATGGTTTGGGCCTGTTTTGCTGCATCTGGGCTATGACGACTTGCCATCATTGATGGAACAATGAATTCTGAATTATATCATTGAGTTATCTTTATCGACTTTTAGGACTTGTGTGAAAGTCTGATGATGTTTTAAGTCATATTTATACAGAAATATAGAAAATTCTAAAGGGTTCCCAAACTTTCAAGCACCACTGCAGGTCTTTTATGAGTACATTTTCACAGTCAGCATAATTTTTCAAGTTCTCAAGTTCAAATGTAACCCAGGCTTGGTAAATTCCCAGAATATTTACATGTAAAGCTGGATGTATAAACTATTCATATACAGAAGAATCTGTTAGCATGTGGTCATTCATTATCTATGTGTAATACATCTACATCCACTTATGTCATATAATATTTACCCCAGTGGTTGCACACCACTGAACACCAGCAAACTGCAGTACCTGTAATGCAATTTTAACAAGTTTCATCTCCTCATGAAACGCCAGCGATTTTCCCTCCACGCTGTAAGTGGAGAAATGCATCCATTTGCCTTGGCTTACTAATAGTAGACGGTTCAAGTTAACCTAGATGATTAAACACCTTCGCAGTTGGTTGCTGTAAAAACACAGCTGTTTGATCACACAGGCAGCACATCAGTGGCAGGGCATGCAGATGGGAAGATGAGGAGATGGGAAGCAGACATAAATCTTGCTCAGATATTTTGCAACTTCGCTTGGCTTGAAGGGGGAAAAGGTACTGAGCACTGGGAGGAAGAAAGGAAACATCGTGGCGCAGGAAAGCCCCAGTGCTGGTTTTGCAATAATGAGTAGAAAATAAATCTTGGGAAAATGCAGCCTGGGCTCCCTGCAGATGCACTTCATCATGGACCTCCTGTTTATTATTTAAAAAAAAAAAAAAAAGTAATGTAAGGGCCAAGGCAGTGAGGCACCCTGAGAACTAACCTGGTAGGAATATAATACAGGGAGATTTTGTAAATATGTAAGGAATAAAACATTTCAGGCATGCTGTTATAGGAAAATAATCAACAACAAAGTGGTGTAAAGACGAGGAGTTACTGTTCCCACACTGAATTTGTCACAGATTCCTTGTTTGCTTCTCAGTTCCCATGGCAACATGCACCATGTTTGTTTTTGTTTCTGTTTCAGTTGTCTCTCCGCAGCCTCTTCCACCATTTGCTTGATCCCTGAATTGTGTGCAGCTGTTTTCTTGTACACAGTAGAGTAGCTAACACGTTTACCCTGTTGTGTTTGTGGAATGTTGGAAAGTCCTAGCATGGTTTAATTCATTAGTCCGAGCCTTTGTTTACTGTATGCACATGCATCCTGTCTCATCTCAACGTACGGTGCAAAAATCGATTGTTTTTCTGTAACCGCGTGTCCCGGGGAGCTTTATTCCTCTTTTACAAGGAGAACCAATTTACAAAGCTATATCTCAATGCTAACTTTTTTTTTATTAATTAAAGAATGTCTCATTATATTTTTATCCAATTATAGTTACATGTAAGGTTGTGGAACGTTTGTAAAGTAAGTTAGTTCCTGTTATCACTTACTTTATAGCAGCTACAAACAGTCATTTCCTCACCAGCCTCTCTCTTTTTTTCTCTGTTGAAGTTGAAAAAACCCAGAAAGTATAAAATCTTCTGTCCTGAAGACTTAAAGAAATGTTTCCTTACAGAAAACATCAGCATATCATTGATTATATATTTTTCCTTGTTAAACATCAACACACTTTTTTTAAAATCACATTTTTTATTAGCTTTAGATCATGTGGAGTGTCCGCCAAGTGTCAATCAGGAGGAAGCACAACAGGTGAGTGGTTCTAACCATCTAACACAAATGTCTAGCTAAATTTAAAGTTTCTTGTTATGTTCATATTTATCATAACTAGCTAGGCAGTTTGATAATTTTCACCAGTTATTGTTAATTACCAAGCCCAGTCATAGTCTGTGGATATATATATATATATATATTTTTTTTTTTATTTACATTTAGCCTTACATTTAGAGTTAAATTGGGCCGGGGCCGTCTGGGGCCGAGCCCTGGCACATAGGCTTACGACTTTCCTCGTACATTTTCAGCAATATACAGTAGGCTATATATATATTTGTTCTCAGGTACGCTAACTTAGTAGCATGTTCTAGCGCCTACAATGCCTGCTGTTCTCGAGTCTGTTTGATATCATATGGTGTCGGGGCAGACTGGCCAACTGGAGCACCGGGAGTTTTCCCAGGGGGCCGCTGGACAATGTTGGCCGGCCCGTTGCTACGTAAATATATAAAGACCGAATGATAGTACGTTTACGTTTTCTGTCGGCCCAGGCGAATGCCTGCGTGGCCAACATGACTCAAAAATGATTAATCTATTTAGCGGCTCTGGCTCATTGCAGCAGTGTAACAGCACTCGTCAATGTCAAAATGTTTGAGATGGCCAATGAAATCAAAGAAGGCGGGGTTTACTGTTCAGCCCAAACAGTAATTCAGCGCTGTGCTTTTTAACACTTGAATAATGTGAGGTAAGATGTAAGGAGCTGAACTCAGCAATATTTGCCAACTGTTTAAAATAAAAATGTTAAATAGGGTGGCCATCTGTCCAATTTTAGATCAGACAGTCCGGTTTCAAAATACCATGTCCGTCTGCCAGCACAGCCTTTAGCCGGATGCTTATTTGTCCTCCTTTAAAGATCATCACTATTGTATACTTTATCCAATGGTAGCCTATATAATAAATAGATAAATAAATAAATACCGGGTACCGTGGGCCGCTCTGTGCTAGAAAGGCAATTCCAGTTTAATTTTCCTAATAAAAAGACTGTTCTACTCTTAATATTTTGTATTTATATTCTCTCCTCGGTTACATCATTCCTATATTTGATACTGACATAAAGGAGAGGACACGGGCCTACAGAAAGATTTTATTGTCATCAGATGTAGCTTTGCACACTGCCAACATCTAGAACTTGTTATATTTTACAGTTTGTCAAGTGATAAGATTTTGTAAGCTTTGCATACACATGAGCACCCCTCAAAAACCTGAAACCACAGAGCCCCCTCACATAATAAATCACAATTTAAGCCTTGCATTTAGCATTAATAAATTAGCTATGGAAGCCTGTTTCTGCCACAGAGAATTTTTTTTTTTTTTAAGCTAATTGTGACTTTTTTTTCTCACAATTACAAGTTTTCTTTGCATGCCAACAGCAAACATGGCTGCCATTAGCCGCAGGCCTAGCATGTAATCTATTTATTTGTGAATTTGTTTAATGTTTGTAAATCTCTCTACATTTATTAGTGGATCATAATCTATTTCTTTGGAATTCTGAAACAATTCTAACCCCATATCCCTGTGAATTAGCTGTTACTATACAAAACAAAAACACATAATAAGACGAGTGCATTATTGTAAGACTGTGATTAGCAGCCACACCTCTGACCAATCATATTTGACAATTCAACAGCACTGTATAAGTCTGTGTTGTATGTTACTGGTTGTATTTAACCAACATCTCTCTCTCTACTACAGGTTAAAAGAGTGTAAAACAGGTGTGAAACAGCCATTTTAATGAGGATTAAGAAGCATGTTCATTCATGTTGTGTCTCATATACGGTACAGCTATGTGTGCTTTAGTAAAGAAGGGCAAGTCTAGGAGCTTTTTAATTAGAGACCCAGAGGATTCAACCTCGGCTCGTTTCGGATGCAGGCGCCGGATTAATTGGCTCCTCTCGTCTTCTCGTGGATCTTCATTTTCTCCGCTGCCTCCAGCCAGCTTCCATGTGTTTAAAGCAACACCTTGCTCAAATATTGACTCACAAAATGCACCAGCATATGGCAGAAAACATTATGCGTCTGCTGGAAATTTAAGAGCTGGACTGAACCTGCTTTTGCATCCTCAGCGCTTACCATAAAATTCACCGTAACAATCAATAACCACACTGCTCTTCCTTTTTCCTGTTTATATCTCCACACTCTTCTTTCTTTTGGTCTGTTTTTGCCTCTCTAGCTTCGAGAATGTCTCTGCATTACAGAGATTTAGATTTACAATCTGAGAGGAATGCAAAAATTCATAGACCACAATGTTAAGATCTGCAGTGTGCCATTTTTCCTATATAATATTATGAAGTATTAGGAAGTAAGCCTTTGTAAATATAGATAAATGACATTTGCTTAAATAACGAGGTTGATCGATGGCTCAGGAAGTTAGTTCTTTAAATCTTTAAATAAAAGAAAAATTTACACCGATCATCCTGTTCAAAAGTTTACACCCCCCTGGCTCTTAATGTATTGTGTTGCCTTCTTGAGCATCAGTGAATGTTTGCACCTTGTGTAATAGTCGTGTACGAGTCCCTCAGTTGTCCTCAGTGTGAAAAGATGGATATCAACATCATATAGTCACTGTTGGGAAGGGGTCAAATATGCAGAAGATGTTGGAAAAGCAAAGAATGTGCAGGACCTGGAGGATTTTTCTGAAGAACAGTGGGCAGTTTAACTGCTCAGGACAAACAAGGGACTCATGAACAGCTATCACACAACATAAAAAACAGTCGTTGATCATCCAGGTAACAACACACAGTGTTAAGAATCAAGGATATGTAAAGTTTTGAACTGGTTCATTTGTGTAAATTCAATTATTATTGTGTCTTGTGGACTACTGTGCTGTGAAAAAGTATTTTTCTGATTTTTATTTTCTGTTTTTGTGTATATCTCATACTAAATTGTTTCAGAATTTAAAACAAAATCTAAAATAAAACAAAGGCAACCTAAGTAAAAAAAAATACAGTTTTTAAATGATAATGTGTTAGAGAACCCCTCGCACTCGGAGTCACTCGGAGTCATCGCTCCGCGCTGCTACGGAGAACAGCGCGATTCTCATACACAGACTTTGGTTTTGTTTTCTTCACCATGTGCTTTTGTTTTGGTTCCGCCTCCTGTGTGTTTATTGGTCCTCTGTTTACGTCATGTCTCCATCCCTGTTTGTTTATTGGTTTATCATTTTATGTCATTATTAGTTTCAGGTGTGCTGTGTTTCCCCTCGTTTAACCCTCCTTATTTAAACCCCTGTGTTTTTCTGCCACGACGCAGAGTATTGAATGTGTATGGTGATAGATTGATGTGTCTGGTGTATCTATTTTCTGTGCTTTTGCTCTCTGCTCACATTTCCTAAACCATGGCCCTATACCCGGATATTCGTTTGGATTTGTACCTCGCTTTCTTTGGATTATTATTTTGCTAACTTTGGATTAATGCCCTGCCTTTTGGATTTATGTTTTACTCTTCTGTGGATATATTACCAAGTGGATTATTGTTTGTTTCCCTTTTGCCTCCCAGGATTTTGTGTTCCCTGTCCATATACTTTTGGTTTTGTGACTGTTCTGTTTCTTTTGAATACACCTAATAAACTGACGTTTTCCCCAGCGCATGCATCCAGCTCCCCTTGTGTACTCTGCTTTAACATAATGTCATTTATTGAAGCAAAAAAGTTATTCAATACCAACTGGGCCTGTGTGAAAATGTATTTGCCCTGTAGTTACTAATTCCGCAAATCTGTGAAACTGCATTCATAAAGGGGTTCAGCTAGACTAGGCACAACCAGGCCTGATTACTGCAAACCCTGTTCAATCAAATCAACACTTAAACAGAACTTTTTCAACAGCATGAAGTTGGTTAAAAGGTCTTACCCAGTAACACACTATGCCAAAGTTGAAAGAAATTCCAGAAATGATGAGGAAGAAGGTGATTGAAATACATCAGTCTGGGATCTGGGTTACAAAGATATTTCAAAGGCTCTGGGACTCCAAAGAACCACAGTGAGAGCCATTATCTCCAAATGGAAAAACTCGGCACAGTAGTGAACCTTCCCAGAAGTGGCCGACCATCCAAAATTCCTCCAAGAGCATAGCAACTACTCATCAAGCAAGTCACAAAAGAGCGAAGGACAACATCAACGGACCTACAGGCCTCTCTTGCATCAATAAAGGTCACTGTTCATGACTCCACTATCAGCAAGACACTGGGCAAAAATGGAATCCATGGAAGAGTGGCGAGGTGAAAACCACTGCTAACCCAGAAGAACATTAAGGCTCATCTGAATTTTGCCAAAACACACCTTGATGATCCTCAAACCTTTTGGGAGAATGTTCTGTGGACTTATGAGTCAAATATGGAACTGTTTGGAAGACAGGGGTCCTGTTACATCTGGCATAAACCAAACACAGAATTCCACAAAAAGAACATCATACCTATGGTTAAGCATGGTGGTGGCAGTGTGATGGTGTGGGGATGCTTTGTTGCTTCAGGGCCTGGGCAACTTGCAATAATTTAGGGAAACATGAATTCTGCTCTCTCCCAGAAAATCCTAAAGGAGAATGTCCAGTCTTCAGTCCATAAGTTGAAACTTCAGCGCAACTGGATTATGCAGCAAGACAATGATCCAAAGAATAGGAGTAAGTCCTAGTCCTAGAAGTAAATAAAGACTGATCTCCAGTTATCAGAAGAGTTTGGTTGCAGTTTTTGCTGCTAAAGGTGGCACAACCAGATTTTAAGTTTAAGGCGGCAATTAGTTTGTTGGATATTTTTTTTTTTTTTTTTTTTTTTGCCTCAATAAAAAAATGTAAAAATAAAAACTGTATTGTGTGTTTACTCAGGTTGGCTTTGTTTTATGTTGTATTTTGTTTGAAGATCTAAAACTATTTAGTATGAGATATACACAAAAACAGAAGAAATCGTAATAGGATGGGCCAAATATTTTTTTCACAGCACTGTATACGTAAACATGTGTTATGTGAAATAGCTTATTCAGGGCAGTACTAAATACACACAATTTTTATGATCCCTCTTATTTATTTGTTTTTGTTGGTTTGTTTGTTTATTTATTTATTTTTATTTTAAATTATTAACATTTTGCCGATTCCGCAAGGCATATGAAAACTTATGACCTCAACTGTACATGTTATGATTCACATGCATAAATTTGGTTTTGATTACATTTCAATAACATAACAGTAGCAAACTGATATTTTCCGAAGTTCATTCAGAATTTGAAAACAAAATAAATGATTTCAGATTGATGGATATGAAACATGTGTTCTACTTGGCTGGCTCTAGTCTGGATAATCAGAGATATTTCAATTTTAAAGTGGATTTTTTTTTTTTAAAACAGTATAAACACTGCCGTAAAAGACGAGTGATATAAATGCCTTCATGTATTTGACTTCTGATTTATTTCCCTGTTCAGCTTCCTTTCAGCTCAAGGTGACTGTTGAAACTGTCATGCTCCACTTGTCCGAGACTGTGAATGCGGTGTTTTGGAGATCAGTAGTGGAGTACTGGTAAGTGCATGCAAAGCTGAATCTGTCATCTCTGCAAGGGGTCTGGCTAAGAGCTCAACTGTATGTCTCTCTTTCTGCCTATCTAACCCCCCCTCCCTCTCTCTCTCTCTCTCTCTCTCTCTCTCTCTCTCTCTCTCTCTCTGTGACAAATTGATAGCTGCAGGAAGCCAGAGCCTGTGGAGCATTTAGTTCTTAGAAGGACCGGAGGTGAGGCAGCTGCATTCTCCTAGTGCAGACAAATCATGGGGATGAAGAGAGATGTTTGCTTGTGTGTGTGTGTGTGTGTGTGTGTGTGTGTGTGTGTGTGTGTGTGTGTGTGTGTGTGTGTAGACCAGCCAGATGGGCAGTTGTCTGGATGACAAGTACCATCCTCCTTGTGTTCGGTTTTTCCCTGCTGTGAGACTGTAGCATCATTTCCCTTTATGCTCTGACTTATGATCTTTACCTGTCTCGGCATTTTTCACATTTTTACACATTAAATCACTTGGGCTGCAAAACTCTTTAATGTTGAAATTCTTTTTCTTGGTAATTTGCCATATGCTGCAGATACAGTAAATAAATAGAACAATTCTGGAATATTTCTTTCAGTATTTTTTCTCTTTTTGTTTTAGATAATATACAGTCAGGTCCATAAGTATTTGAACAGTAACACAATTATCATAATCGTGCCTCTGTACACCACCACAATTGATTTTGAAACGAAGCAATCAAGATGTGATTGAAGTGTAGACTTTAATTAGCTTTAATTCAAGGGGTTTAACAAAAACATTGCACTAACCGTTTAGGAATTAGAGTCCCTCCATTTTCACAGGCTCAAAAGTAATTGGACAATTAACTGATGAGCAGTTTCATGGCCAGGTGTGGCCTGTTGTCTTTGTTATTTCATGACAAATTAAGGAGATAAAAGGTTAAAAGTTGAATCCAGGCATCGTTCATCCAGGTACTTGAAGTGCACTTCTTCCTGTTGTAAGTTTCAGTGTGAACACACTACTCACACTATTTATATTACGAAATGGCGTAAAATAGTGCACAAGTATGTGATCATGAAAATATCAACATATTACCCCAATTTTATCATCTCTACACTGGTTACCTGTTAAGTTCCGTATAAAAAACTGCTACTCACCTGTAACGCCCTAACCAATCTTCTATCACATTACAATCCATCACGGTCTTTAAGGTTGCAAAACTCTGGATTTCTGATAATACCAGAGATATAAAAGTCTACTAAAGGAGGTAGAGCTTTTTCACATTTAGCTCCTAAGCTCTGGAATAGCCTTCCTGATAATGTTCGGGGTTCAGACACACTCCCTCCATTTAAATCCAGATTAAAGACACATTTCTTTGGCCTAGCATTCACCTAATCACATCTCATGACCTTGTATTTCTGTCATCGTTGATAAAATGATAACAAATGCACATGGTCATTTTTGATTGACATACAATGAACAGCAGCCACACTAATCCTTTTCCATTTGTTTCCTATTCCTACCTTGGGATGCTTCCTACCTTGGGAGACTTCATGTTGAGACTGTGGTGAATCTCCTGACTACACAGTTGCACTTTATATCATGTATCATACAATTATAGAAGAGATTTACTGAAAATTACACTATCCGGTGTCACCCAGATGAGGATGGGTTCCCTTTTGAGTCTGGTTCCTCTCAAGGTTTCTTCCTCATGTCGTCTTAGGGAGTTTTTCCTTGCCACCGTCACCACTGGCTTGCTCATTGGGGATAAATTTATCGATTTAAAATATAGATCCAAAATATGTATCTCTGTAAAGCTGCTTTGTGACGATGTCTATTGTTAAAAGCGCCATACAAATAAAATTGAATTGAATTGAATCTAATTGATTTTGGACGCACCTATTATTAAAGTTCTGAGAGGTTGTTGTTCCAAGGCTTAGCTTCTCTTATCTGTTGTGTGCTTCATCCCGTGTTCTGATCTTGTTGACAGTCATCCATGTGATCTCAGTCCCGATGCACACTTTAATCTGTCTGGCAAGCTTTTGTTTAAAAAAAAAAAAAAAAAAAAAGTATCTGTGTAATGTATTTGGTTACATCCCTAGTCCATATATTATCTCCCTGTGCACTCTTCTACATTACACCTGTATACTGTAATGATTTATAATCCCACTATCCGGTATCACCTAGAAGAGCATGAGTTCCCTTTTGAGTCAAGGTTACTTCCTCGTGTCCTCACCACTGTCTCTCTGGTTTGTTCATTTGGGATCTAAATCTACATCAGGATTTCTGTAAAAAGCTGCTTTGTGACAATGCCTATTGTTTAAAGCGCTATACAAATAAAACCAAATTGTATTTTCTTTGGTTTCTATACTTGTACACAATGATTAACTATCCCAGTCACCCAGAAGCAAAAACTCTTGAAAACTGATGAGGACTTATTCATTTCCTTTTCCTGATTCATTGCTGTTGTTTTCATCTGCCGTCCTGTGATCAACTCTGTAATACATAAAGCTGATTCATACCGAGAGCAGGTCATTGGCGCATAAGCTGATGATAAAGAAAGGTTATTCTTGACAAAACCTACAGCTTGTCTTCACTGGAGGTCATTATGAGTGACAGAGGCATAGTTCTAATACGCCGTCAGTCCTGACGCCGAAAATGAAACAAGACTCATACGTGCCATTAGTAAAGATCCTTTCATATCACAAAGCATAAGAGGAGGAGAAAGAGGAGTGTGTCTAAGCCTGTGTAAATGAACGTGCACTTATTTAATGCATGACTCAGAATCTTTGGTTTTCTCTTTTTTTTTCCCCCCCGTCTCATCTCCATCTCTTGATCTGTTTCCGAGGAGAAGCGAAGGAGGAGCGCAATCACGTATCATCTTGGTGCTGTGCAATCGGCTTGGCTTTGAAAAAAGGCTTTTTAGACGTAATTTATTCCTCCTAACTATACCACTTACTCTCTAAAATAAATGTATGTCAGGCGGCTGCTCGGGATTCAAACGCATTAGCTCATTTTTTTTTAAATGGTGGGCTACTCATTACTTTTTGCTTTTGTCACATTAGCTCTTTATGTGTTGGAGGAAAGTGAATGCTCTTAAAAGACTGGGGGGAAAATATAATAATAATAATAAAAAAAAGAATCTATTGCAGAGCAGCCCACACAGGCCTCTCCTGAGCTCTTAAACTAATTACCATGCTGCTAAATAAATAAATTAATGCATCCTTGTTGTAGTGGGAACATTTTAGATTGATAACGTGTCATGTTTATGAAGCCAAATCTCTGGACTGCAGTGTGACCTCTTCTTTTCCTTTTCAGTCGCACAGCGGGGGCGGTGATTGACAGCGGTGAGAGCGCTAGAAATACAAAGAGAAATAACAGAGCGATATAGCTAAAAGAGAGAGTGAAGTAGAGAGAGGAGGTGAGACAAAAAGTACTAAGTAAAAAAAAAAAAAACATCAAGAAATAGCTGAGGTAGAGAGAGAATTAGAGAGTCACAAAAAGAGAGGGAAAAAATGTTTATATCTTCTTCACTGCCTGCTCTTATAATTATTCATAAAATAAAAACTCTTCTATGGTTTCTTAAGGGTTCATGGCTTCCAAAACAGGGTTCTACTTGGAAAACTTTCCAAAAGAAACTCTCAGTTGTAGGATTCTACACAGAATTACACTTGATTTTATGTGTACAACACTTTTCATTTTTTTTTTAATAAATCAGTGAAAACGTAGTTAGTGGGTTAAAACGTTCCTATCCTACCTTCAATTCTAAGTTTTTATAAATTGATATATAAGTAAAGTATATGTGAACCTCGACTGATCGGCTTCAAATCATGTAATTGTTAATGAGTTGCTTATCCCATTTTATACACGGATTACACTGTCAAGTTTAAAGTACTAATTTAATGAAAATTTTGCTAAACTCAAGCAATTTCATATTAATAACTTGAAAGAAACAATCCAAAACAAAACCATAAGTTAAGACAAATATGATTAGCTGTTAAATTAAGACAAATGTAACAGAGCCCTATAAAAGGAAGAAGAGTTAATGTGTCTATGGTAGCTGATGCACTGCAGTGGATGAGCTGCATTACTGGAAAAATTTGCGCATGTCACGTTTAGGAAGCACTCTTTTACGTTTTCAGCTCCATTTTGTTGTTTTCAGGTCTGTGAGCTTTGCCTTTTATGGAGTTTTGAGAGTCCACTAAATGTAAATCAGCTGTGCCATGAACGCTCTTTGTAATGAATATCTGATTGGCATTTATCAACATACACGCATTAGTATAAGGGAAATCAGCTACAAGAATTTTTAGCTATTGTCACAAAGCAGTTTTAGCAGGTTTAAGGATATCTTGATGTAGCTTTAGATCATTAATGACAAGCCAGAGGCGACTGTAGTGAGGAAAAACTCCCTGAGATGACATGAGGAAGAAACCTTGAGAGAAACCAGACTCAAAAGGGAACCCATCCTCTTCTGGGTGACACCGGGTAGTGGGATTATAAATCATTATAGTGTACAGTTGTAGAAGATTAAAGACAAACAGTACTAAGTGTGAAAGGATATTCACTATAAGCAGACTGTGTATTAGTCCTGAGATGATCAGGACAGTATTTATGATTACAGCAGCAGCGCTTAGGTACAAATATACAGCATTCAGGTGAGATTAAACATTGAAGCAACGTTAAGTCAGTAAGTGTCTATGGGGACCATCCATAGCAGCAGAACTTCCTATATTCGAGTGGAGTCGTGGTTTGTTTGTCTACCCCTCATCTCTCTCTCTGCTATTGAATCATAGCAGTAGGCTAAACCAATTATATGTTACCTGTGTGTACATTTGACAGTAAAGCAAAAAAGAAAAGAAAAGAAGGACGAACTTCACTGTATGTGACAGGAGCGTGAGACACAGCTGCTCCTATTGTTTTGTTCGGGCTTTTCTTCAGAGTAGCTCATGTGAGCGCTAACACAACAGGCAATGTGCTAATGTGTTTAATTATCTGCAAGGAACTGTTTTGTGAATTACACTGTGCTGCTTTATTTGGAGTCAGATGCAAAGAGTGTGACATGTGGAGATGCATATTGAGAAATGTGTGCATGTGTGTGCGGACCTTTGGAAAAAAGACTTTTCTTCATGCTTTCTCTTCTACTCCACTCCTCTGCTTCTTCCATAATTGAAAGCAAGGCCTTCGAGCGGAGGTGTGAGCTGGAAGGAATAATACATCTCACTTAAGTTTCAGCCTCACACAGATCCCAAATGAAAAACATCAGCTTAGGAAATGACAAGTCGTCCATTCATGGGCCGTAATCCCTCCATTTCACTCTCGTCTCTTTCTCTCTTTTTCAATTTCTCTGTCTGTCTTTGCTTCTTGATTTTCTTATTTGTCTCTCTCTTCATATTTCTCCCCCTTTCATACTCTTTGGCTTCATGAAAGATTTGTGTGAATTCGATCAAACGAGGGCGATGGGGTTAGAGCTCGTTAGATTCCTTATTAATTCAGTAATAAGGAAAGGTACAAATGCGATATCTAATCCTAACTCTGTCATAACGTTTCATAATTGAGTGAATTGTTGTAAATGTGCAAATTTACAATTCTTTCTCTCTTTTTTTTCTCTCCTACATGATAAAAGTATGAAATAAATAAATAAATAAAAATTTTCATGAACTCTACAGTTTCTCCTGTACACCTTCTCTTCTGTGTCAGTTGACAACGCAGCAAAATCTCACACTGTTCTCAGATCTGCCAAGTTAAGGCAGGCACTGATGTTGGGTGAGGAGGTCTGGGGTGCAGTCTGTGTTCCAGTTCATCCCAATGGTGTTTAGTGGGGTTGAGGTCAGGGCTCTGTGCAGGACACTCGAGTTCTTCCACTCAAATCTTAACACACCATGTCTTCATGGATCTCGCTTTTTGCACAGGGGCATCGTCATGCTGGAACAGGGTTGGGCCTCTTAGTTGCAGTGAAGGGAAATTGTAAAGCTACAGTATACAAAGACAGTGTATTTAATTGTGTGCTTCCAACTTTGTGGCAACAGTTTGGGGAAGAAACATGTATGGGTTTGATGGTCAGGTGTCCATAATGGTCCACTTTTGGCCATTATAGTGCATATTACCTGGGGTTATTTCTACTGGTCATTTTATATAAGGTAAAATGCAGAATCTCTAAACACGTACAGTATGCACACAGTCTGTAAAATTGACTGACATGACAGATTCAAACTGGACTAAAATCTCCATTACGCCACCTCCTTATGTAAAACTAATCCTGTATGAATAGGGTTTTTGTTTGGATTATTAATTTTACATATATTTTTTTTCATTAAGGGTATTTTTCTTCATTATTTGTACCAATAATTCTGTAATTCGCCATTTTAATTAGACCATGTACAGTATTTATGCAGAAATATAGGAAATTCTGAAGGGTTCACAAACTTTCAAGCATCACTGTAGGAATATTTTGATTGTCGCAGTAAATGATCTGACTAATTTAGAATCAAACTGCATGATGTTAATTTTCAACAGAGATCCAGAGATAGAAAGCAGCATGGTATGTGTCTCATAAACAGGAACTGCAATTGCAACAATATTTTCTTTAAAAAAATACCTTTTTATACTCTATATTCACTTCTAGCCTTTTAATGTTATTAGTCATAGTTATGTAACGTCTGAACGTATCAAACTGATTTCTGAATCAGCCTGGGTTTAGCAATGAAATTTCTCCGTCTCCTTGAGCTGTGAATCCTTATCTAACCTCTTCACCAGATGCCATCGGAATGCGACACGACCCCCCCCTCTTTACACACACACACACACACACACACACACACATACACACACAAAGCACACACCCGTGCACACACACAATGTAGAAATTTCTTTTGAATGTAACATGTAATTATATGTAATTATTCGATGCCTAAATAGTGTGATGTTATCTTGTTTACATATATTGTGTGTTTATATGACCTAACCATAATGATTTTAGATAGTCTTAACTTAGGATATGATTTTAAATGTCTGTAACCATGTTTTACTTGTAATATTCGTTACAAGTCCATCGAATTTGGTATGAGGTTAATCGTCTTGCGATACCCTGATTGATTATGCATATCATATTGTAATGGGATACATTATTTCATGCTTTCTCTTAATTTCATATATAATATGGTATAAACCGACTCCTCCCTGGACATGCAAATTCGGGTCTGAGACCAGACAAAGAGAGTTCATCCCGCCAACAAATCCAACTTCCTGATTGGCCCATAGCCCAAAGAGGCATGTGTGTTGGTGTTGTCTTTAAAACAACACCACGCTTTGAAACAGTCTCTTAAGTCTCTCTTCTTCACTTCAACTTCACTTCTACGCTCCTTCCGGTTTCTCTCCCCCGGGGCCACGTGCCCCGGGAAGAGGAAGCCAGGATCTCTCTCTCCCGGACAAAGGATGCAACCGCCTCACGGCCCACACCTTTTTCAAATGGCACGACGAACCAGCGAACTCTACACGACCTCACGCGAACTTTCAGACCGAAGCCATGCAAGTATAGTTAATGGATCTATATCTGCGTTAAGATTGTACCCCTGTTTACAGGAGATTTAAGTTTGTTGCTGGTTTTGAAAAAGGCTAATTAGTTGTGTTTTTGTCTGCCATTCCCTTTTATTTCATTACTTTCTCTATATACCTTTTCTTTCCTTGTATATAGATGTACATATATATGTTTTGCTTAGAGTTAGTCGTGTGTATCCATAGTTACACCTAGTTATTAAAATCTATCATCCCATGCTTGATTTGTCTCTGTTTGGTCACGTGATAGAGTCAATTAAATGCTGAGATCTCGTTACCTGCTCTAATCTTTAATAACAAACTTCGTGGTTAATCCTTCCTGGCCAGAAGGATAAACTCCCTCTTTAGAGTTCATAATTCTAAACTAGACTACAGCTAATCCTACAAGCTGATCTAGACCACATACATAGTCATAATTAATTATAATCCATTGTAGTTAATTATCTATATGTATATGAGCACATACATGAAGTCCCTTTCATGGCTGATGTATATTTATAACTGGTCATAACACGCGTTGATTAGATATATAGATATATTTCACGCCATTCGAGCTAATTCCTTACATAAATTGGAGAATACATTTAAATGTGTTAAACATCTTTTAATTCGTTACATAAATTGTAACTGGTGGAGAATATTTTTTTTAAACATTGCAGATTCACCCGATTTACTACACATTCTGGTAGATAATGCGGGCACGCTTTAAAACTCGTCTCCTTTAAAAAGGTGCTTCAAATCCAAGCGTGCGCTTCTGTTTCGTTTTTCATGTTTAAAGTTGATCCATTACATTATTCTGGTGGAAAAGAATAATGCTAGTAATGATTGATTCGTTACAGTTATATGCAAATCAGTTCCTCCTCCTTCTCATATACTGTCCTCATTTGAGACACGGTAAACAAGAAAACCCCAGCATTCGAAGGATTTATTGCCACTGACAAAAAAAAATGTCATGCTGTCTCTATGATCAAAGATAGCACTGTAATTATGCTCACAGTTTTGAGTGATCCATTGGCATACCTGTCCATTCAACAGCAGTCTGGAACTTTTTTTTCTTTTTGGATTTTGGTACCATGTGACATGTGTCATATGATTGCTGTCATCCACTGCTGTCTGTCTGCTGCTGACACACTTATTTAGATCCTTCCTTTCCAAGGATGACACTCTTACCAAAGATCCCTGCAGGCCTGCTCAGGCACACAGCGTGCTGGATTATCTGGAATGCATCTCTTTCAGCTTGGATATCTGTGTGTGTGTGTGTGTGTGTGTGTGTGTGTGTGTGTGTGTGTGTGTGTGTGTGTGTGTGTGTGTGTGTGTGTTTGTGTGTCTGTCTGGTGTACATCTTGACTATTCTATAAATATAAACTGACATAACGGAAGACTGGCACTGGATGTTTGCTAAGCTTAATCTCATGAGAAACTCGGATGACTTAGAGTGACGAATGTTGATGGATTTTGTTCGATTTCATCCGAATAACTTTGTAAGAGCACTCTAAAGAATATTCATAACACTAACATTCATAAAACAAACACCTGATACAGAAATTGTCTCATGTCTCTACTTTTCATTTTTAGTTTATCACTAGCTTGCCTTCATGACTTCTGATAAAACAGTACAACTTCAGTATTATCAAAGAAACTGCGCTGCTGGAAAAAAAAAAAAGTAGAAACCATCACAGAAATTCTAATGGATTCCACTACAAATACCATTACAACCCATCAGCTAACCATTAAAACCACAGCATTCAAAACAGTGTTACTATGAATGCAAACTTTAATTCACTGAAAAAGATGCACTATATATATATATATATATATATATATATATATATATATATATATATATATATATATATATATATATATATATATATATATATATATATATATATATATATATATATATATATCACTTTGCCATGGAATAAAATAAAATATTAGATGGCCATGGAATAAAATAAAATATTAGATGCCATGAGTGTACCTTCTACCATGATTTACACATTTGAATGGCCATGTAATACGAAGCAATGTGATAACATGAAATTAAAAATGACCTTATATGGCCATGGGCATTGTTTCGACTCAGGACAGCTTCATTTGCTTCTATTGTCAAACAACTGTTTGATGCCAAACACAACAGTGCTTCGCCTTCACACATTCACTGAGAGGAGGCTAGTGGTTGAAAGGCAAGAATTTGGCCAAGCCTTTTATAATCTACCAGTTGTTTTGCAATAAGGCGGGAATTACAGAGAGGGGTTAAAGCAATGTAAATATGCGCACACATGATGCCGTATTAGACCATAAGCACATCATAATGAAACTAAAGCATAATCCCGGACATTTTGTTAAATTTAGAAATCTCAGCCGGACGCTTTTTCAATGTCCGAAAAAGAGGATATGTCCAGGAAAAAGAAGACGTATGGTCACCCTATATAATATATTCAGGTAGATAGATAGCTATTAGCCAGTCTTTGCACATGGTGAACTAATATTGGCTACTATTATGCACCTGCTGACACAAAATAATTTAGCTGGTAAAACTGTCTCCTACTAATCGGAAAAGCTACCGTTAGCTAAAGAAGAATCCAGGGCAGGGCAACAGTGTTTTTAAATAATATTAGTAAATTCAGGTAGTACGCAAAGTTTCCAGAAAACAGGGTGTATTGGAGAAATGTCCTAGGTGATACAGAAAATGGTTTGTGCAAGGAATAAAACACTTTGGGATGTGGTGTTATGGGAAAATAATCAGTGAGTGGGCGGTGTGATGCAGCCTGATGCATGAGGTCTCATGTGTTCTTATACACGCACACACACACACACACACACACACACACACACACACACTAAAATGTGGAAAGAAAGAGCATTGCTATGCTTTAGCTACTACTTTGCAATCACAGATCCCATTATGAAGGTTAGGCTTTGTAGCATATGTCCCTCCCCTTTTCATTCCCTACACACTCTTATTTTCCTTCACCTCCCTCCAGTAAATGCAGAGAAGAAGGCCATGTCATTACCTACCTGCCTGATGCGGATTAGCACTGAAATCTCTCACACCTTATTTAATACCCCATTTGCATTCCAAAGGCTTGTTAGATTTAATTGTGTGTGATTGTAAGTTTGTTTCCACAGGTGCTGCCATACACTTTAACAGGCTAAATATATACCTGTACATAAAGGTTATGTAGTCTCATAAGGCTACATTAAAACTACAGAGGGTTTTGTAGGTTCATAACTTTATGACAAATAACATAAATCTATATAAATAGTTATATAGGCTTACTACAACAGGCATATAAAGACTGCCTTTCTCAGTTTTGTTGGCAAGTTGATGTAATATGGCATAACACATGAGTCAGATTTTGTTAGAGAACATACAGCATCATGAAGAGCAAAGGATTCATCAAAACAAGTATGGGGAAAAAGTCAGTGACCAGGTAAAGAGGGATTAGTTGGAGAAGCAACCAAGAGTCCAAGGGTAACTCCGAAGGAACTGGAGAGATCCACAGCTCAGATGGGAGAAGCTGTTCACAGAACAACCATAGCCCAGCCTAGGAACAATATGCTATGTTTGGTGGAAACACTGCTCATCACCCTGAAAACACCATCCTCACTGTGGACAAGAGGTAGGTCTTTAGTCTTCCTTTGACGATAGCTGTTTGGACAGCCAGGGGAAGTTCATTCCACCACCTGGGGCACTGGAGAGTTTATGGCTTTGTAGGCAAGCATGAGCCACAGGGAACCAGTCGAGGGAGCGTAACTAAGGGGTGGTGTGGAAGAACTTGGGGAGGTTGAAAACAAGTCGTGCAGCCGCAATCAGTTGCATGGATTGAATGGCATGCAAGGGTAGACCTCCCAGGAGCCAGATGCAGTAGTTCAGTCTTGAAATGACAAGCGACTGAACAAGCACCTGAGTGGCCTCTATGTATAGCAATGGCAAGATCGTCCTAATGTTGTAGAGGAGAAACCTGCATAACTGAGTCAGTTTAGTGATGTGAGGAAAGAAGGAGAGTTGTGTGTCCAGGATTTGTCCAAGGTTGCATTCAGAGACAGATGGTGAGATCTAAGTGTCATAACACAGCATCAACAGAAAGCCATGGCAATCGACTCAGGTGTTATGCCAACTTGACATTAACATTGCTAAAAGCAATCTTTATGACTGTTGAAATGTTTATGCAGGTTTATATTGGTTGTCGTGAAAGGCTTAGGGGGGCAAGGTGGCTTAGAGGTTAGCACATTTGCATCACATCTCCGGTGTTGGGGGTTTGAATCCTGCCTCCTCCCTGTGTGCGTGGAGTTTGCATGTTCTCCCCATGCTTCGGGGGTTTCCTCCGGGTACTCCAGTTTCTTCTCCCAGTCCAAAGACATGCATTGTAAGCTGATTGGCATTTCCATATTGTCTGCAGTGTGTGAATGGTTGGGTGATTGTCCCCTGCAATGGGTTGGCACCCCGTCCAGGGTGTCCACTGCCTCGTGCCGCAAGTTCCCTGGGATAGGCTCCAGGCTTCCCCATTACTCTGTGTAGGATAAGTGGTATGGAAAATGGATAGATGGATGAAAGGCTTATCTACAGTCCTGTAGCCTTATGAGCACTGTCGTAAAGTAAAGTGTTACCACTACTGTTCACTCCATTGGATTTTAATACTTTCCATGATTGTATGAGCGTACCTTGTTCATCGTAATTATCTCCCCAAAGACTTGTCCTTGCCCTCCATCCTCTCCCTGTACTCCTTTTCTAACTAAATCTTCTCGCAGAATACTTTTATTTCCTTTAGTTTCTCAAAGGTGTCAACATTTTCTGTGTTGTCTTTCTTTGTCCCATTTTCTCCTCCACTCCAATCCTTCCACATGTATATATTATCATAAACAGGGGGCGGATATGCGTCAGGTTGATGTTTTTCAGAGGGCAGCATTAACATTTCAGAGGCCGTGTGTATGTGTGTGGGTGTGATATATGCATGTGTGTGTGTTTGTATGGAGCATGGTGGTGTGTAGAGAGAGAAGCAACACTACAAAGAGAATCTGGCAGCAGCAGCATGCACCCGGTGCTGTCAGCTCTGATAACACCCCACTGATGAGAGAGGGAGGGAGTGCACACTCCTCTCTTCCTCAATGAGGCCTGATTTTGAAGTGCCCTCATCTGCACTTACACTCTGTAGAGACGTTTTTAAACAGCATCACTCTTGTCCGTTCCAATTTGTACAGTTCATCCTGCTCCATCTGAAGATTTGAAGTTGAAGCATTGTATTAATATTAAATTTTGCTATGAAATTAGACTCTTATTAACTTATAAGGCTGGTTATCTACATGTTTTTTGGAACACATCAACCCCTTTTACAATCAAAGCAAGTCACCATTTAGCCTTACTCTTGCACCACAATGGCATTGTTTGTACAAAGTACCACCAAGCTGCTACTACTAGCCCCTTGGCCAAGGGCCTCAACTGCTCCAACCTATTATGGCTGACTCTGCACTCCACTCTGACCCCAGTGTCTAACCATGCACTCTCACACCAGTATCATGGCTGATCCTGATTCTGATCTGACCTGAATATCATGGCTGATCCTGACTCTGACCTAAGTATCATGGCTGACCTTGCACTCTCACACTAATATCTTGGCTGACCCTGCACTCTGGTTCTAGTAACACAGCTGATACTGCACTCAGACCTCAGTATCATGGCTGACCCTGCACATTGACCCCAGTATCATGGCTGACTCTGCACCATGCCCCAATATTATGGCTGGACCTGCATTCTGACCACTGTAACAGGGCTGACTTTGCACTATGACCCCAGTATCATGGCTGATGCTGACCCTGTCCTGAATATCATGGCTGACTCTGCACCCTGCCCCAGTATTATGGCTGGACTTGCATTCTGACTGCAGTAACATAGCTGATCCTGCACTCTCACCCCAGTATCATAGGTGAGCCTGCACCCTAATCTTAGCTGTACTTGCATATGTGAATATATATATATATATATATATATATATATATATATATATATATATATATATATATATATATATATATATATATATATATATATATAAATGTGCCAGTTTCTGTATATCAATATATCATGACCTTACTATTATAAGGTTCTATCTGTGTCATGAATGAATTTATGAAGATTATGAAAAACTTTATATCAATTCAGTAAATTTGTATTTATATAGTATTTTTAAATTTTTAAATATAATACTAAAGTCACAATATGGTGATGTGTAAAAGAAAACGAGCAGGTAACAAGTGATTGTCTTCACCTGTGCACTGTTACCAGCGTCCTCTCTTTTCTCGGTAGTCATTTTGCTGATACCTGGAGCAAGATGGAAGCCTTCTCAGAACAAAGTCAAGTAGCAGAACTGTTTGGTTGTTTATTTATTTTGACAAAAATTGCATGGAAAAGTGCCCATTTGAATGTTTTCTTATACATGTAAAGTCTTCAAGACAGATTACTTTGTACTTTGTGTTTCTCAGTAACATGAAGCTGCCTTTTTTTGTCTTATTAATTTCAAGAAAGAGAAAAAAAAGTGAAATTATGATTCAGTTGTTCAAAAAAGGCTGGTGAGGGAGTGATTTTTTTACAGCTGCTATAATTATATGCTGCAATATTTCTGTCCTATTATTTTTGGGAAATAATTTTGTGTGGTAACATTAATTCCACTTTGTGTCAAACCAATCCAATAACTGATTATTTTTCCAACAGCACAGTTTACAAAGTGAATCTTTTTTTTATAACCAGTAGATGGGATCCATTTATATCCAACATTAAAATGAGCCCTGACTAAAGTCAGACAGCACAGTTCAAGAACAGTATACTACAGATGCTCACAGCCCAGTTCTATCTGTCACATGGAAAGAACCATAGTGATAATGAATCATAGTTAGTTTGTGTTGTGAATGTGTTTGTACTTCTGTGTTGGACCGTCTATATCACAGAAAGCATAAGATGTAACATAAGAATTATGACTCACTCTGTATCTCACTAGGTTACCTTGGTAATATTTTGCCAAAAGATGGCTGGTGAAAATATAACATTATGTTTTTCCATCAAGTACTGTTATGTGTCTATTCTGAAAAAGAGCAACAAGATAATGTAATCATCAAAGCACAAGCTAAACACACAGTTATAATGAGACTGAATTGTACACTTGCTAGACAGCATAACATCTGTGTAGAATGATTTGTCATTATCAGCCTGGAAAAACCTCCCAGACACTGGTAAGATTTAAAAAAAATAAAAATAAAATAAAATAAACACTCGAATGTCATTTTCAGCGTGGAACAACCTCCCAGTAACTATAGACATGGCATGCTCCATCCAAGGAAGGCCACTCATTGATGGACATGAGCTTCTATGCTGCGCACAACTGAATCAACGATTTCATGCGAGCTGCCACATTGTCCACACAAGTGCATATTAAGAACTGGTTCATCCTAGTGTAATATGTTTGATACACAATGTGATGAACAGATTTATTATTTTGCACATATGTTACACTGATTTATTTATTTTCGTGGTCACCACAGTGGCCTAAAAAGCATTGACGCTGTAAATGTAATTTGTGTATGGCTGTGTTTGGAAGTGTGGTTTGACCCTTTCTTTGAATTTAAGTGCACTTTAACTACACTACTTGAACTATGGAAAAGATGACTAGTTGACTTCGTTTTGAATTCGTGGTCAACTAATAATATATGTACAGCATGTTATCATTTTGAGGGTTTTTTTTTTGTTTTTGTTTTTTAAATGCATGTTCATCATTTTTTATCTTCCTTTAAATGATATTTTTTCTTCTTCGATCAAGCGTTCAAACTTTTCTGCTATATTTAGTTTCCATTCAGATATTCCACAAAACAGATTACTGAATCCCAAAATTCTATCCCTGTCTCTATTCAGATTCCAAATGTCTAATCCAGCGCAGTCATTACCTGTATGAAGCGTATCCTCAATGGGCCACTCTTCTAATCCATCACCTACGTATCTGAACAATGAAACACACAAGCACCATTTTCTAGGGCTCAGGCTCAAGAGACAGACAGATGGAGAGATTAATCAGTAATAAACCCTCTGATGAGCATTACTCCCAGATTTATTAATGAGAGCTGTGCACCGGTGCATCTGCACTGGCTGGCTGATTATTATGCATTCTCCTCTGCACTCTATCGATTAAAACGTTCCACCATTAGTTTCTTACTCCATTAATTACCATTTCTGGGTGCGACATTTTCATAAACCTGTTTAAGGATTATGTTCATGGCCCGATGTTCATGGTACTGTAATAAGTGAAGTTATGGATGGCTGAGATGGTGATCGTTATGTTAGACCTCAGTGATTTTGGCTGTGCAGCAGTGTTATTGTACTGTTCCATGTCATGGAGGTCCTGGTAGAGCTGCAGTTAGAGCACATTAATGAAGATGACAGCGTTGTCATTGTCCTCTGCTGAAACAAAATGAAGATGATTCATCTGAGGAGTTGGAACATTGATGTTTCTCTGTCACCTTAGATAAGCCAATTGTAAATTTTAAATGGCATCATGTCAGGTTTATTTTTGTTGCCTGAGGCCTACCATGCTTTCTTAGGACCAGCCATTGTATCTTATTAAAGTGAGTTGCCACTTACACAATGTCATATGACAGCTGAACATAGTTGGTTTGTATATTTTATTCTAACAGATCCATGATTTGGTTCTGAGCTGACAGAGCCAGTAACTAACTAATCCACTACTCTCTATACAGTAGTTACTTTGAATGACAAAGAACATCAGAAAAACAATGAATTTCCTTATGTCACATATGTAAAGGCGCATAATAGCAGCTATAACCATTTACTCACTGACCAGCCTCCCTATTTGTCCACCTCTTGAGGTTAATAAGACAAAAGATAAAAGCTTGTCATGTTACCAAGGAACTGGAAAGTGTAAATTTCTCTGTCTTAAAGACTTTCCTGTGGTGGAAAACATGGTTACAGTTTTACCCCTGACTGATACAAAACTGGCCACTTATTACTAATAAATAAATAAATAAAAATTTAAAAAATCTGAAAGATTGTGACAAATATTTTTACATTTTAAGCTAAACACATTTCTGTGCATCTTAATAAAAGTGTCCTGACTTCTAATTTCAGCTAATATATAGCATATGGTTTCTTCCTTTTATTTTTGAATAATGGATTATACTTGCTGTAAATGTGCACAGTTTTAATCTTTCTCTTAAGTACAGTATATTCAGTATATTGTTGTCACTACTTTAACTTTCAGTAGAGTAAGATTTTGACACAATACCCACATGTTCACACTTTGTCGTATAATTTTTCTTTTACGTTTTTCACCCCTGTTTTAATGGAAGCAGCAGCATTAAAACTTTCTAAAATTAATGAGGTGATCAGGAAAGGTGTGAAAAAAAGATGGAACAGTTTTTTTTTGTTTGTTTTTTTTTGCTTAATAAAAATTACTCACAAGTAAAGACAAACCAGTTGTTTTAGTTTTAACAAATACTGAAATACAGTAATTATGCATGCATTTACCTTGAAATGTTAACTAGTGGAGTTTGATGTTCATGTTAACTAATGTAATAAATAATGTAAAGTTAAGGGAAGCTTGATGTAATGTGTTAGTGTTTTCTGTGTAATGGGTTTGAGGAATTCCTTCACTTTAGCAATCTATACTGTGTGAAGAAATATGAGGTGTTAATTGGGTGTGTTTTTTTCCCCTTTACCTTACTGTGAATTTCCACTCCAACATTTTATGCCTGATAAAGACATAAGGCTATGGGAACAATTGCAGTATAGTTGTACAAAACATGTGGCCTGTCAGTATTTCTTGATTTGCACATGCTGTCATTTTATTATCGGGCTTAAATAATATGAAAATAGCTACATATTTCCCTCCTCTCTCTCTCTCTCTCTCTCTCAGCAGTAATCTGAAACTCTGAACATGCGCTGAGAAAAGACTGCGGCAGAGCTTTATTTATTTGAAAGTGTTTTTTTCCCCTCTTTCTCATTTTGATTTGTATGCTATGCTATGGCATGAGCATAAAAAAGAATTAAATCACCTCATGGACAAGTTCATCATGGGTCGGCTGGTTTCATGAGGGGGAGCGTCTTTGAATTTGCAATGGTTATACATTTTACAAATAAATAAAATGAACCCTGACTATCCTCAAGAACAGCTAGTTATTAGATAGAAGAAGAAGAAGCCTTTATTTGTCACATATATATTACACCACAGTGATTTTTCTTTGCATATCCCAGCTTGTTAGGAAGTCGGGGTCAGAGCGCAGGGTCAGCCATGATATGGCATCCCTGGAGCAGAGAGGGTTAAGGGCCTTGCTCAAGGGCCCAACAGTGGCAGCTTGGCAGTGCTGGGTCTTGAACCTCCAACCTCCTGATCAGTAACTCAGAGCCTTAACCAGTGAGCCAGATTAACCTCTTATTAGCTTTACATACATACATACATACATACATACATACATACATACATACATACATACATACATACATACATACATACATACATACATACATACATACATACATACATACATACATACATACATACATACATACATACATACATATTTATTGAACAAACCTCAAACTGAAATTCAGGACACTGATACCCTTTTGGAAAAACATGCTACAGTTCTTTTTTTATTTTAATTGTAATATTAATATTAGTATATAATATTGATTGCTTTTGCTTTTTTTATCTTTCAGTTGCTTTTGGTAGTAGACCTTGCTTTTCATTTATGCTTCTGAATAAAACATATCATTACCAAGACACTATATGATTCTTTGTTCAACTTTTATTGATTGATTGATTGATTGATTAATTGATTGATTGTAATAAGTGTCTTTACTTATGTCCAGCTGTTATCCTGGTTAACATATTTAAGTGAAGGTTTGACAGACACATACAGTATCTCACAAAAGTGAGTACACCCCTCACATTTTTGTAACTATTTTATTATATCTTTTCATGGGACAACATTGAAGAAATGACACTTTGCTACAATGTAAAGTAGTGAGTGTACAGCTTGTATAACAGTGTAAATTTGCTGTCCCCTCAAAATAACTCAACACACAGCCATTAATGTCTAAACCGCTGACAACAAAAGTGAGTACACCCCTAAGTAAAAATGTCCAAATTGGGCCCAAAGTGTCAATATTTTGTGTGGCCACCATTATTTTCCAGCACTGCCTTAACCCTGTTGGGCATGGAGTTCACCAGAGCTTCACAGGTTGCCACTGGAGTCCTCTTCCACTCCTCCATGACCACATCACAGAGCTGGTGGATGTTAGAGACCTTGCGCTCCTCCACCTTCCATTTGAGGATGCCCCACAGATGCTCAATAGGGTTTAGGTCTGGAGACATGCTTGGCCAGTCCATCACCTTTACCCTCAGCTTCTTTAGCAAGGCAGTGGTCGTCTTGGAGGTGTGTTTGAGGTCGTTATCATGTTGGAATACTGCCCTGCGGCCCAGTTTCTGAAGGGAACTGCTTCAGTATGTCACAGTACATGTTGGCATTCATGGTTCCCTCAATGAACTGTAGCTCCCCAGTGCCAGCAGCACTCATGCAGCCCCAGACCATGATACTCTCACCACCATGCTTGACTATAGGTAAGACACACTTGTCTTTGTACTCCTCACCTGGTTTCCACCACACACGCTTGACACCATCTGAACCAAATAAGTTTATCTTGGTCTCATCAGACCACAGGACATGGTTCCAGTAATCCATGTCCTTAGTCTGCTCGTCTTCAGCAAACTGTTTGCGGGCTTTCTTGTGCATCATCTTTAGAAGAGGCTTCCTTAAGGGATGACAGCCATGCAGACCAATTTGATGCAGTGTGTGGCGTATGGTCTGAGCACTGACAGGCTGACCCCCCACCCCTTCAACCTCTGCAGCAATGCTGGCAGCACTCATACGTCTATTCTGCAAAGCCAACCTCTGGATATGATGCTGAGCACGTGCACTCAATTTCTTTGGTCGACCATGGCGAGGCCTGTTCTTAGTGGAACCTGTCCTGTTAAACCGCTGTATGGTCTTGGCCACCGTGCAGCAGCTCAGTTTCAGGGTGTTGGCAATCTTCTTATAGCCTAGGCCATCTTTATGTAGAGCAACAATTCTTTTTTTCAGATCCTCAGAGAGTTCTTTGCCATGAGGTGCCATGTTGAACTTCCAGTGACCAGTATGAGAGAGTGTGAGAGTGATAACACCAAACTTAACACACTTGCTCCCCATTCACACCTGAGACCTTGTAGCAAATTTACACTGTTATACAAGCTGTACACTCACTACTTTACATTGTAGCAAAGTGTCATTTCGTCAGTGTTGTCCCATGAAAAGATATAATAAAATATTTACAAAAATGTGAGGGGTGTACTCACTTTTGTGAGATACTGTATGTCCATCACATAATCAGGAATCCTAGCCTATGGTATTATAAGCTTGGAAACCAATGGGAACAAAAAGATTTCTTTCAAGAAGCCTAACAAGCAGCAAACTAGATTAAGAGAGAAAGCTGAGGCAGCCCAAGAAACCTGAGTAAATTGATTTCGATCCTCTTTGGAGCTTTGTTCTTTTAGCAGTGTGTCACCATCTCCGCCACACCATCCCCGAATTTTTCTCCTCTTTTCATCAGCCTGGCTACTCGGTTTTTCATCTATCATGCCTTTGGTCATTATGCCTTCTCATCCAGAACAAAACCATGTTTATAGACAGTGGAGGAAGTTTATTGAAAGCGGGGATAATTCTTACCCAACTGACTATAACTACATACCACACAATGGCAACAAGGCACTTTCTTTTTAATGGTGCTGCTCTCTGAACACAACCCCAACCTTTGACATGCTTATAATAAATTCCTAATAAATTTAAGTATCCTCCATAAAGTGAGGGAATGGAAAATGAATTACTGAGTGAGTTTGTTTGAGGAATCCTTGCAACAGTATTTTCCTTGTTTGTTTAAGATGGATTAAAATTAACAGCTGCTGGTAAGCAGTGACAAAATTTATCTGAAATAAACAGATGCTGTACTACTGGCTAAGGATCAGCACATCATGTGACATGGGCCTTTGACCAGCTGCAAACTGTCATGGATTTGCCTTACAAGATGATGTGAATTATGTTCATTTTCTTTTCCTTTTAACAGTATTCTGACCACCCGTGCTATTTCATTTAAACACTTCATTCATAGAACATTTTCGACCACACACAGTCCTGAGGGGTTTTTTTGTCTTCCAGAAAGAATGAGTGCTGACTAAATGGAAAGTAAGTAAATGGAGGAAATGGCCTTCTGAAAACCTTCTCCATTCATATTCAAGTTTCCGAGTTGATGTTTGACATTTTTGTCAATGATCCATAATGATTTTCTGTAGTCCTAGTTTTCAAAGCCAGAGTTGAAAAGTTAAAATTTCTGGACTTTCTGGTTGAGTTAAAACAAGACGAATGGAACCCTGTGGAAATTTAATCTACAATTTGCAATTACACCTCAAGCAGCAACATTTGGAGCTGGTCTGTAATGATGCCTTAGCAGTGCTCTTTCTTTCCTGAGCATTTGATAATGCAGGAAGCCCACCTACTGCTTCTGGAGCTAAGCGTCCCTAAGCGACCTCAGCTTCCTAAATAATACTTTAACACCAAAGGTTATAACACACGTTGTAATATAATTGTTGCAATACAGAGGTGCCAACATTCCAAACAAGAATAAACAGAAGAAAAAAAAGCTGAATTTTACCTCAAAAACCCAGGTACATTTCAGTGGATGAGACAGCTCTGTACTAACAGCACAAATGATAAATGCCACCCTATCACCTACCAGAGCCCACAGCCCCACCCTCATGTTTCCTATTGAAAACCATGGTTTGTGAAAGTCGGTAGTAAGTAGCATAAGTAATCACTACCAAAAGCAAATGCACATCTTTCACATCCTGCATCCTTTCTCCTTCAGTGAAGTGTCTTTTCCACTGGGCAATCTTTATCCATGATTGGTCTGACCACGGCTTTATCTGAAAATGCATAGACTCTATCACCTCTGGCACCACTACTTGGTAATTGTCAGTAGAAATGGAACAGTCTAGCTCAGCCGGAACAGTGTGTACAGTATATAAGAAACCACTTTGAGAATGACTTATTCTCTGTCAGACTTATCTCTTAATCTGAGCAAATCTTCTGCTTTAAGTTGGATCTTGCTCCTCACCTCTTCCTTGAGGTCTGTTGAAACTGCTTTGTCTGTCTGGCACAAAAAACAGCAGTGAGGAAAAGAGAAAATGCCATCTATCTCAATAAGCAAGGGCTGTCTCATCTCGGAGGGTTTCATTAGATCTCAGGACGAGTGCAGACCCACTGAGAGACTCTGACTGGCTCTTCATAACCCAGGTAACAGGAGCCTACAGAGGGGATACTCTCACTCTCTCATTAGAGTTGTCTAATTGAAAAGCATGGAAACACAGGACAAAAGTGATCCAAATGTTATTATTATTGTCATCCTGGTCCACTTGAATGACAACAGAAAGGTGTGCAAGGGACTGTATTGTTTTTTTTTTCTTTTCTTTTTTTTCTTAAATTCACTTCAATCCTTCAGAATATTTGACTAATTCCACCTGATACAGAGAAAGTTTAATCATAACCACCCACTTCTGCAGAAATTTTGACCAATCCCATCTACTCCCACAGAAGGAGTGACCAATTACACCCACTCCCACAAAATTCATTCAGAAGGTTTGACCAATCCCACCCATACCTGCAGAAAGTTTGACAAATCCCATCCACTCCCACAAAAACTTTGAACAATCCCATAGTCTGCCACATAAATTTTGGACAATCCCATCCTCTCCCACAGAAAGATTGACCAATCCCACCTGTTCATGCAGACGTTTGACCAATCCCATCTACTCCCGCAGAAAGTTTGACCAATCCCACCTGCTCCCACAGAATTTTGACAAATCCCACCCACACCTGCAGAGAGTTTGACAAATTCCATCTGCATCCACAGAAAGTTTGAACAATCCTGCCAACTCTTGCAGAACATTTTACCATTCCCACCTGCTCCTACAGAACGTTTGACCAACCCAACCTGCTCCCACCCACAATATTTTTAGACAATAAATTTTTAGAAATAGATCTTAGTTGGATCTATTTCTCAAAATATAAACAAATTAGTCATTTAAACCGCCATGACCCTGACCAGGATAAAGCATTAACTGAAGATGAAAGAATGAAAGCAGTAAATGTGTCACACAGCTCCAGGCAAGCACCAAATATACTCTTATGTTACTGAATGTGGCTTTTCTTGTGTACTATTACATATCTGACTGCCCACAAAAATGTAAAAATGCCTACTCCCATGACTTTTTAGTTGGGTCCCTTGGTATCCCAGTCCTGATGTATACCTCTAAGAGTTTAGTTTAGTGCTATAATAAAGAGCTTTTATGTTTAAGGCAGCTGGAATAAGTTGTTTTGGATGAAGCTTTTTGTTCTGTGTGGCTTTTTGGTTGAGAAATGGTGTGTCTTGTGCTTGAAGCTGTTGATGGCCCATTTCACTCTATTTCCATTTAAGCCTAACGGTTAAATGTTTTGGAAAAATAAAGACTTGCACAGCCTCTTCCATTTAGGTATAGAACTGGTTTAAGTACCAGCTCTTATTGCATCAATACTTCACCAACTTTTTTCAAAAGCACCTTTTTACCTCTGATCCGCTGTGCCAAACTGAGACGCCTTGTGACCAGCTCTTCCCCATCACAGGGCTGCAGATTTCCCCAGGGCTTGTTTTCTCTTCCTTTGACTCCCGCATCCATTTTGTCATCCACCACCCACATCTCAGAGTTATCAGTAAGCCTCTTATCCGCTGCGCTCCATTATCCTCCCAACACTACTGTGCAGTAAACTTCACCACCATCTATCAACCTCAGTGCCGCTGCAGGCCCTCATGGGCAGAAGCAGGCTCAGAAAAGAGCCACCACAAAAATTCCTCGTCCCTTTGACATGGACGATTGGGCACCAGTGAAGAAATCTGCCAGAACCACTTATCCAGGGCTGTTGGGTCAAGCACAAATACATTTGACTCACAGCAAGATTCAGGTGAAAAAGGCTACAGAACAGAAAGTATAGAGAATGTAGAAAAAAAAGAAAAATAGAAAATATACACAGGTTTGTGTTTTTGATCCATCAGTCTGATGGTATTAGGATCACGATGATTCCTGAGCATAGCCTCCAGTTAAAAACCTCTCTGTGAAAGCAATTTGGTCCAATTCCCATTTTTCACTCATATAATTTGTCTAAAATGGTGTGTTGATTTATACACTGTGAGGTAAGTGCATGTATGTGGATTCAATTGATGAAATAATCTCATTTACTAAGTTAATGACCCTTGTCAATACGCGTTGTGGCTGGATGATAAATTGTACATTTGAGTGCTACACTTTCACCACCTACTTCATTAATTAATCTATTTGGAGCTTTTCTTTATGCAGGCAGATTTTGAACAAAACTATTCATAACCCTGTAGTGATTAATTCTAATGTGCCAATACAGATATTACAGTAGCAGTGAAAGTTTTGTTAATTCTTGAAAACCTGATTTACTTTGTTATGTATGTATCTCTATGTGGATTTATTTCTCACTTCTCATTAATGGACACTGGAGCAGCAGTGGTAAATGTTAGTCCATGCCTTTATAGGCTCCCTACAGAGTCAGGGAGAGGGGAGAGGGGTCTGCTTGCACAAATGGCCTTATTAAACTCATTACATGTCACAAGGGATGGCGAATTAAGGGCACCTTCTTCACCATGCTGTTTTCCAAATACACTACCATTATGCTACTCCAGTAATAAGCAGTACAGTGACTGAGGCCGTGTATATTAGTGAAACAGTGCAGCTTTATAAACCAGTACACATGACGGAAGGTCTTAATGTTCATGGTGAAGGGTTTTACTGTGTGTAACACTCTGGGGTTCCAATTTTTGCACAGCCTGAGGCCACTCTCATGAATGGCTTCACATAGTAAACAGAAAGAAACATGCTATTACACATTTACAGGGGAAAAAACGAGATGAAAATAGATAAAAAAAATTTGAATGTAAATTGCCCGAAATAAATTGAAAAATATACATACATATAATTAGACAGAGGCTATTTGCACCAGGATGAAAATGGAAAGACGGGAGCTATTTGCTTTCCAAATCACTCATTCCCAGTTTCCACCCTGTAGTTAAGCTGCAATCGAGTGGTGTCGGAAACTCAGAGATACTAATTTTCCATCTTGGAACAGCTGACAAAGTCATACTTACAAGTGGAAAATTCAGGGTTCTGGATGCTGCACGAGTTAATGTGCGACCTTTCACATTTCCCAGCAGTGAAAATTGGTGGTGTGTATTTTTAGAGATAAAATTTCCTGTTGTTTCAGTTGTTTCTGAAAAGTTCTTTGATAAGAAAAGAGTACAGAGAAAAGAGCAGTGTCAGCATGGTGTGTGAATTCTGGCTCTGACTGAGGTTCCTCAATCTCAGTTACATCACTCCAGTTCATAATTGGCTTCAACTAGAGATGTGTGAGACCACAGTTATTTTAGTTATTTTAGTTTGTACCTGCCTCCACTATTTTCTAATGAATATAGTTGGTTCTTTTCCCCAAAATATAAATAAACTAGTAGCCTCCTAAATGTATTCTCTCTGTATATATACAGTATATAGTGGATGTGGTGAAAGGTAAGAAAGAGGATGTTTTGGACAAATGTCCTCCATTAGCTGATGTACTGTATATATGTATACAGTATGTTCCCACATAATTGCTTGAAACACAAAAGCCTGTTTGTTTGTTTTTTTTAATATTGAATGATCATAAGTCCCAAAATACTCATTGTATCCTAATTGTCTTCTTAACCTCTAACTGATTTGTATACTATAAGTATATGTTTCTGATAGAGATATTAAGCACTTCTGAGCGTCATGCTGGATAAGGGCAGGTGCTACATGCTGTAAATGTAAATGTTACTTAGCTTGCTAACAACACTAGTTACTGTTTTTTATAATGTTATACAGAGCCTAAGGCTCAGCTGGCTTAAGACTTTAGCTACTGGTTAACACAATATCGCTAATGATTGGTTCTAATTACATGGTATAGTATTTTGTAATAACATTTTGCTAGTGAACTTTGCTAGCAACTGAAGCTAAATAGCTATTCCTTAAGAGGGAACATTAGCTAAGCTAAGCCTTGGCTGGCAACATTAGCACAGAGCTTAGCTAATGCCAATATACTGTATAAGTGTGCAAATAGGTGAACCGTGTGGCCAAAGCTAGTTATTAGTCAGTTAGTTAATTAATTTGAGGTCGTAGCCAAGAATACAGGCAAAATACTAAATATGTCTGTAATAAATATGAAGAAACAAAAGTAATAATTACAGCTAATTAAGGTAATTAAAAATATTATTTAAAATGGCAACCACAGTTGTAGTGAATTATCATTAGGTCTAAAGGTTTTTAATGCAGAATTGATATTTTTGTGATATAATTTAAAATAAACTTAAAAAATGTGCTGAATTACACAGTGAAGTGGAAGATTACACAAAAACACTACTTTAAAATGGCTCTACGCTTAATAACTGAATATGGACAATTAAATCGTATAAGCGTTCTTTCTGTGGCTTTTCCAATCTTCTTAACACAATGTTTTCTTGAACCATCCATATCCATCATTTTAATCGAGCATGCTGTAAAAAAAAAAAAAAAAAAACTGGCCTTGACCTTTATAGCAAAAGCTCAGTTATATGAGGCAGACTTTCTTAAGAAGGAATCTGAAAAGCTGAGCTGCTTTTCTTTATTAAATGTGTCAGTCCTTCACAGCTCGAGCTCTCAGCCAGGGTTAAATCCATAATACTGCAATAATTCTGCACTTGATAACAAGTCACCAATCGTGGCTGTGAAAAAGAGGATCTCTGAAATGAAAGTAGCCCACACTCACACTCACTCAAATTACATTCCCTCATATCATTTGGTCTGAAAATACATAGTGCTGAACAAATTATAGCAGATTGCTTAACCAACACCCCGGGCTTTTCAGCTCCATACAGCTTTGAAATCACTTTTCCTGATTCAGACAGTGATCTTTCATTCGATTTTATTATTTAAAAAATCCAAAGCGATGCACTCTAACTGCAACTAATTTCATATGAAGGAAAGGCTAAAGTTTATTAAATCGGACATTTCTCTTTTCTACCATACTTCCACTCATTTTTCTTTGAAATAACCTTTTGTTAGCAAGGAAAGGATAAAGATGTGTACATCAAGAAACCATAGCATGTTGCAGCATTTCCATTACTTCTGAGGAAAAAATGACATGACAATGAAAAAAAGGACAATTTATTAGTATATAAGGAATAAAACACTTAGGGGCATGCTGTTACAGGAAAATAATCAACAGCAGGGTGGTGTGATGTGATGTGGCACAAAGCGGAATTACTATTACCACCCCAAAGTTGATAATTTTCCTATAACAGCACGTCCTGAATGAACTGTTTTATTCCTCCTATACCACAATAAATTATTATTATTATTATTATTATTATTATTATTATTATTATTATTATTATTATTATTATTTATTAAATAAGTAATTAAATTAAAGAATGACACAATACTTTTTTATCTGTTTGTAGTAACATTTAATGTTGTAGAACATCTGTGAAACAAGTTTGCACCTCTTATCACTTACATTGTGGCAGCTATAAACAAAGTCTTTCCCTAACCAGCCTCTATTTGTCATGTGACAGAGAAACCCCAAAGCATTTTTATTTTATAAAGTGCTGATGCTGGAGATTCATCCTATGAATGTTCAATAAACATCTTCTTATAGAAATACATGTTTGTTTGTTTTTTATCCACAATGTCATAATCCACTATAATACACCAAGTCCCAGTGAATTGTCTGTTACTATAGAAACGATAATGTAAATGAGTGCATTAATATTAATATAATATTAATATGATTTTTTTACAGAACTACTGTCAGAGCTTCTGTTATATAAAATTAATTAACAATTTCTAACAATTTAGAATCAATAATTCAACACTGCTGTAGAATAATATAAATTGAAGCATATAGTTGTGTTCATGTGTAACTGGATCATCCATACCTATGAAAAAAAAAATTACATTCTGCCACATAATGAACAACTTTTCTAATCTTTCTTGTATCAGGGAATTATGATACAAGTTGCTGTTTTCCAATTCCTTCCTTGAGACCCACAGACAGTTCATACAGTATTTACTGTCTGTCATAAGCAGGGTTGCCATGGTTGTGTTTTGAACATCAAATTGGGCTAGTTTTGGAATGAGATGAAAAAAAAAAAAAAAAGTCCAATTGGAATGAAATCAAATCAATAACTGAAAAATAAGCTATGATAAACAACATCTGTAAAGGGAAGGTGTAAATGCAGTGTATCTACGATGTACAGAACCATTTCTGTTGTAATGGGAACATTATACAGATATTTACAGTGTTTCAGATCAACGTGCTTTTGCAAACATAGGCTAAAAACGTCATCATCGTATCGTGAGAGCATGTTCATGATCTTTCATTCTTCTGATTTACCATCAAAATGCCAGGTAAGTGTTCTAAATATGGAAGAAATGAGAGAGACAAAAAAGTGGGGGGATTGTGGAGTGGATACTTGCTGTATCAGTTGATGATAAAAAGACTTATTGCAGATATGGCAAATTAGAAATGCATATGTAGGGCTGTAGTCAAGACTGTCTTTATCAACACCAAAACAAGTCCAAGATCAGGACTAGCCGAGAGTGAGTCAAGACCGAGTCTTAAAGGGGGTCGAGACTCAAGATCAGGCCCGAAAACCATCGAATTCTTTTCAAGATCAAAACTTATTGGCTTATTTCGTGCATTGCACCAATGGCTGTTTTCTAGAATAAGGAATTATTGTTGTCAAACTATGAGACCAAGACCAAATTTAGTGAGACTGATGCCCAAGACCCAGTACAAGTACAAATGGCAAAAAGTCTGAAACAATTCCAAGTCAATACAGAAAACATCTTGAGACTGGACTGGAGTCCTACAGCTCTAAGCATACACACCACTGTAGCCTTGCAGTTCAGGAAACTGATTTAGGAAAAGTTTAGTGATTTAGCACACACACACACACACACACACATACACACACATACACACACACACACACACACACATCTTGTATCTCTTTGTTATATGAAAAGTCCCAAGGGTTCCTATCACCTCAATACCACTGTTGGACAGTTTTCCTGGCCCAGAGGGACGAGATACAGGACTCTGATCAACACAGTCTGAGCTCCCAAATGCCTGAGGTCAACATTCAGCACTCATCCAGAATCCTATAACTACATAAGCTGAACGACTATGGTATTTTCTTTCACACATAAAGACATTTGTGGGTTAGAGTTGTTTATTAGTTCTGAGGTGGAGACTTGCTTCAAGTCATACACTAAGTGTATGAGTGCATGAGTGTATAATACAATGGTGGATATGAGTGTAGTCCTACACTATAAGCTGACTAAGGATGATTTCATTTGGTACACTTGCTTGGGGGCTTGCCCCAGTCTTATTCTTGACTAACCTGGTTATATTGTATTGTGTTATACTTGGCATGTTATACTACTTGTGCAATGCTTTCATCATCAGTAAGAGTACAAATTGATGAAATTGTGTGCTTTGAGCTTTTTGGCAGATTTTTATTTTTTTATTTTTTATTTTTTTAGTAGCCCATTTTCTTCCAATTTATTCAACAGAGATTCTTACCCTGTAGCTAGATCTCTATCAGCCAGCATCTCCCATCCAGGATATACTTCTTCTGGGAAGCTCCAGCATCTTTTAAAGTCAATGTATATAACATTACCAGGACATCCTCAGCAACATTGTTAAGAAATATAATGCTGTTACAGAAATAATATGTTTTTTTTTTTTCAATAGGACTATTGGCAGTCAATTCAGTTAAGTTATAATAACAAGCCAGATGTGACTGTGGCAAAGCAAAACTCCCTGAGACGACATGAGGAAGACACCTTGCGAGGAGACTCAAAAGGGTAGCAATCTTCTTCTGAGTGACACACCTGCATACTGAGGTTATAAGTCATATACTATATGACCGAAAAGTATTTGAACACCTGATCATCACAGCTATGTGATTCAAATTTGGAGGCATACAATTGTCTAGAATGTCTGACCCTAACCTGCAATTGTGAATCGCTTTCTGCTCCCACATGGACGCCCTATAGATTTTCATTTCCCTAGACTTAAAACTTACTGCTGTAATCATAAACACTGTCCTGTGGTCATCCCAGGACTCTTAATCACAAACTGCTCATGCTGGACATCCTTTCAACACACTTAGCACTATTTGTCTTTACTCTTCTACACCTGTATACTGTAATGATTTATAATCCAACCTATCCAGTATGGGATTAGCATCATCCAGTATGTGATCCATTATCCCACTTTATCGACACCCCCCCCCCCCCCCCCAATTCCTGAGGCTCTTGTTGGTCAGTCTGTACCTCATGTTTGAGCCAAATTCCTGTGTCTTATTCTGTCCCTGCTCACTGGTCATGTGAGACCTGGCATTTGTGTCGCATCTGCAGCTGCACCAGCTCAGCCGTCACACAGCCCTCTAGAACAGGACTCAGATGGGACTGCTCATATGTCACAGTTATTTGGTGTAAATATTGACTCGTTATTGACCTTATGCATTTTCAGTTGAAGTCCATGAGGACAGCATGCATGTTTGTCAGGGTGAGACCTTGCTTTGAAGAAGAGCTTTGGCTGTTTTTTTTTTACGTGTGACCACCTTAAGTTGCCTCACAAAAGTAGAACAAAATATATGTATATATATATATATATATATATATATATATATATATATATATATATATATATATATATATATATATATATATATATTTATATATACACACAAACACACACACACACACACACACACACACACACACACACATATATATATATATATATATATATATATATATATATATATATATATATATATATATATATATATATATATGTATAGATAGATAGATAGATAGATAGATATGTTTTTAGCTTCTTTTTTACATCAGTGATCTACATGTACATCTCAAAAAATTGAGAATTGGAAAAGTTAATTTTTTTCCGTAATTTAATTCAAAAAGTGGAACTTTCATATATTCTAGATTCATTACACATAAATTGAAATATTAATATAATTTCAAGCCTTTTTTGATGCTCATGGAAATGAGATACTGCAAAACTCCAGTATCTCAAAAATATTAGAATAAAGAATTTATAATACAGCAATGTTGATCTGAGAAGACTCTAATCAGCTAATTAACTCAAAACACCTTTCTACTCAAAACACCATTGCTCAGTGGTCCAAAGTCCTCTTTTCAGATGAAAGTAAATTTCGCATTTCATTTGGAAATCAAGGTCCCAGAGTCTGGAGGAAGAGTGGAGAGGCGCAGAAACCAAGTTGCTTGAAGTCCAATGTGTTTCCACAGTCAGTGATGATTTGGGGTGCCGTGTCATCTGCTGGTGTTGGTCCACTGTGTTTTCTCAAGTTGAGAGTCAATGCAGCGTCTACCAGGAGATTTTAGAGCACTTCATTCTTCCATCTGCTGACAATCTTTCAAAAAATCTTTGAAACAGTGCCTATTAATAACATTGATGTGCTTGAACAAAACTACAAGGAAAAAATGCTTTTTCAATCATTTATTCAACAGAAATATCAATAGATGTGATATTCTTCTTTGGAAAAAGTAAGCCCACCCTTGGCCTCAGAAACTAGTATTGCCCCCTTTAGCAGAAATAACTTCTTGTAGGCATTTTGCATAATTGTCCACCAGTCTTTGACATCAGCTTGCTGGTGAATTTGTGACCACTCTTCCATGCAATATTCTTTCAGTTGCAAGATGTTTGAGGGTTTTCTTGCATGTGCTGCCCATTTCAAATCCCCCCACAACATTTCAATGGGATTCAAATCCAACTCCGCTTTGACTAGGCCATTCCAGAACCCTCCATTTCTTCTTTTTGAGCCATTCCTTGGATTTGCTAGTATGCTTAGGATCATTATTCTCTTAAAAGGTCCACTTTCGGTTCAACTTCAACTTTCGGACAGATGGCCTTACATTACTTTCAAGCACTCTTTGATATGATGTAGAATTCTTAGTTGAATCAATGAATGCAAGCTGTCTAGTCCCTGAGGCAGCGAAGCAACCCCAAACTATAACATTTCCACCACTGTGCTTCACAGTTGGTATGAGGTGCTTCTCCTGAAAAGCTGTCTTTGGTCTGCATCAAACATGTCTGCTGTTACTGTGGCCAAACAACTCCATCTTTGATTCGTCTGTCCAGAGCACATTATTCCAAAAGGCGTGGTCTTTGCCGATTATGTTCATTGTAGTCAATGTAGTCATGCAAAGGCTTTTTCCTGGCATGCCTCCCATGCCGGTTGTTAGCTCTCTCCACTCGCTGCTCCGCGACGGAGCATATCTCGCTGCTCCTCGACGGAACAGCATATCTCGCTGCTCCGCTATGGAGCAGCATATCTTCCGCATTCCATGGAGCGCATTCCAGCGCGATTCAAAGGAACTCTCTGGACTACGTCATGAACTCGGCATTTGTTTATGTTGCCATGTGCCTTTTTGTTTTGGTGTTGCATCATGTCTCTGCCCCCGCTTCCTGATTGATTCTCTGTGCTGATTATCATTTCCAGGTGTTGTGTGTCTAATCTTGTTTGCCTTAGGATGAAATGCCATTATTTAAACCCCAGTCTGTGTCCGCTTCGTGGCGGAGTATTGAGTTTTGGTTAATGAGTTTTGTTCGATGTTGTATTGTCGATGTTGGAATGTTCATGTCAAAGATAGCGACGAAGCAAAGTATTACCGATGTTTTTGTTAACCAGGCATCCCCTGGTTCCTGCTTTTTGTATTTATGTTTTTGTTTACCTGGCATCCCCAGGTTTCTAGGATTCCTGCTTCGTTGCGTGATTTCTTGGACTGTGACCCTGTAAGTGATTGCATCTGTATCTAACCCGTTTAGGAAGATTAACGTGCTTCTTTTTTTGGATTTTTGGTATTTGTGTCCCGTCACGTTTGAATGTGCCTTTCGTTTATGTTCCTAATAAACTGACCACTTTTCCCCTGCAAGTGCATCCTGCTTCCCTCCTTCCCAATTTTTGTAACAGAATACTCCGCCTAAAAAATTGATGCAGCGGGGAAAGTGAGGGCACGGCACACCACGCCGTGCCACGCCACATTTAAAATGCCTGCACATGATTCAATTTTTTTTCCTCAGTGGACTTTCGTTTATCCCCCGGACGATAATGATGGCTTTGCCACTTGGCCACAATGTTTTTTTTTTGCGGGCACAATTTTATTTTCTGAGTTTGGAGGACCCCAAACCCGACGAAGAACAGTGGTTGGGGTCCCTCCTCTCTCGTTTGGTCGGCTCTGCCCGCCAATGGGCGGAACTTCACCTCGCCAGTAGATCCACGAAGCCCCAGTTTCGGGCTTTGTGGATCTAATCGTCCAGGTGTTCGGGAACCCAACTTTTTAAGGAGGGACCGTCTGGGTGACCGACTGGGCCAATCCTTTTTGGATTTTTATGAGAGTGAGCGGGCTAACATGGCGGCCTGCACCTCTCTTCCCCTGACCCAGGAGTGTGCCACTGAGGGATGCACCCGACTAGCCATCCTGCAGTGCCCCACCTGCAGGAAACAGGGAGTAAGGAGCAGCTACTTCTGCTCCCAAGGCTGTTTTAAGGGCAGCTGGCGGGTGCATAAGCGGCTCCACAGGCGGGCACCCTCCAAGCTCCAGCCGGAGACCCAGCAGGAAGTCTCCTCCATGGAGCTACACCTGGAGGTAAACGTGGCAAGCTCCAGCCCCGAGCTCCAGCAGGAGGCCCAGCAGGAGGTCTCCACAATGGAGCTGCACATGGAGGTTAACGTGGCAACCTCCAGCCCCGAGCTCCAGCAGGAGGCCCAGCAGGAGGTCTCCTCAAGGGAGCTGCACCTGGAGGTTAACATGGCAACCTCCAGCCCCGAGCTCCAGCCAGAGATCCAGCAGGAGGTCCCTTCAGCTGAGCTGCTCTTGGAGGTTCAAGAGAAACCCTCCATTCCTGTCCTGTCCCTGTCAGAGACCCAAGTGGGGTGCTCCGCTCCAGTCCTGTTCACACTGGAGGTCCACGAGGAGACCTCCGCCCAAGCCACATTCCAGCCAGAGATTTAAAAGGAAACCTCCTCTCCTGGCCTGCTCATATCAGAGGTCCACAAGGAAACCTCCGCCCAAGCCACGTTCCAGCCAGAGATTCAAGGGGAAACCTCCTCTCCTGGCCTGCTCATAATGGAGGTCCACGAGGAAACCGCCGCCCAAGCCACGTTTCTGCCAGAGATTCAAGAGGAAACCTTCTCTCCTGTCCTGCTCACATCGGAGGTCCACGAGGAAACCTCCACTCAAGCCACGTTCCAGCCAGAGATTCATGAGGAAACCTCCTCTCCTGGCCTGCTCACATCGGAGGTCCACAAGGAAACCTCCACCCAAGCCACGTTCCAGCCAGAGATTCAAGAGGAAACCTTCTCTCCTGTCCTGCTCACATCGGAGGTCCACGAGGAAACCTCCACTCAAGCCACGTTCCAGCCAGAGATTCATGAGGAAACCTCCTCTCCTGTTCTGCTCACATCGGAGGCCCACAAGGAGACCTCCGCCCAGGCCACGATCCGGCCAGAAGTTCAAGAAAAAACCTCCTCGCCTGTCCTACTCATGTCAGAGGCCCACAGGATGGCCTCTGCTCAAGCCAAGTCCATGTCAGAGGTCCACGGGATGACCTCTTCCCAAGCCCAGTCCATGTCAGAGGCCCACACGATGGCCTTTTCTCAAGCCCAGTCCATTTCTGAGGTCCATGGGATGACCTCTTCCCAAGCCCAGTCCATGTCTGAGGTCCACAGGATGACCTCCATTCCAAGTTCTAGCCCATGTTTTAGAGCTAAATTGAGTCCATGTCCAGGTTCCTGCCCTAGTCCTAGTCCATTTCCAGGTTCCTGCCCTAGTTCTAGTCCATGTCCAAGTCCATGTCCGGGTTCCTGCCCTAGTTCTAGTCCATGTCCAAGTCCATGTCCAGATTTCTGCCCTATTCCAAGGCCAATTTCTGCTCCCGTTCCCGGTTCCAGTCCCAGTCCTGTTTCCATCCCTGCTCCCAGTCCTGCTCACGCTCCCAGTTCCAGTCCCGGTCCTGCTCCCAGCCCTGTTTCCAATCCTGTTTCCAGTCCCGTTCCTGGTCCCATTTCCAATCCTTTTCCCAGTCCTGCTCCCATTCCCATTTCCAGTCCAGTTCCTAGTCCCGTTTCCAGTCCAGTTTCCAGTCCAGTTCGTGATTTAGTGGCCAGCTCTGTGTTTGAGTTAATTTCTAGCCCTATTTTTGCATTGGTTCTCCATTCGGTTGCTGAGTTAATTGCCAGCTCCGTTCCCAGCTCCGTTTCCAGCTCCGTTCTAGATTTTGTTGACGGTGCTGGCCCTAGCCTAGTTTCCAGTTCTGCACACTCCTCTGTCTCCTCCTCTGTCTCTAGTTACCTTCCTAGCTCTGTTTCCAGTCCAGGTTCAGACTTTTCTCCAGCCCTGTCTCCAGCCCTGTCTCCACGTTAATTTCCAGCCCTGTTTCTAGCCATGTCTCCACTTTACTTCCCAGCTCTATTTCCAGCTCTGTTGCCAGCCCTGTCTCCACTTTAATTTCCAGCTCTGTTGCCAGCCCTGTCTCCACTTTAATTTCCAGCTCTGTTTCCAGCCCTGTCTCCACTTTAATTTCCAGCTCTGTTTCCAGCCCTGTCTCCACTTTAATTTCCAGTTCTGTTTCCAGCCCTGTCTCCAGTTTAATTCCCAGTTCTGTTTCCAGCCCTGACTCCACTCTTTTTTTCCAGCTCTAGTTCCTCTTCGATATCTAGCACTGCTTCCGGTTTGATTTCCAGCTCAGTTCTCACTCCTGCTTTGAATCTGGTTATCAAGTCTGCTCCGGGTCAAAGTTTTGAGTTTATAGACTATTCACTTTCCAGTTCAATTTCCGGTCCAGTTCTCTTTCCAGTTCCCTATCCAGTTCTCTGTCCTATCCTCCGTCCCATCCTCTGTCCAGTTCTCTGTCCTATTTTCTGTCCCATTCCCCAGTCTGTTTCCCAGTCTGTCTCTGAGCCTGTCCCTAATCCAGGTGCCAAATCTGAATCCAGTCCTGGTTTCAGTCCGGGTTCCAGACAAAGCGCCGGGTCACGCACAGCTCGGAGGTCCAGGGCAAGCATCAGGTCACATGCAGCTCCGCGATCCAGGCCAAGCATCAGGTCACGCGCAGCTCCACGATCCAGGCCAAGCATCAGGTCACGCGCAGCTCTGAGATCCAGGCCAAGCACCAGTTCAAGCACCACTCCAAGTTCTCGTCCAAGTTCTCGTCCAAGTTCTCGTCCAAGTTCTTGTCCAAGTTCTCGTCCAAGTTCTCAGGGACAACGTGACACATTCTGCTCTGGCTGCGGGAGATTGAACTTCACCAGCCTCGGGTCCAGGGGGCAGATGTTCCAATCCTGCCCAGGGGCCCAGGTCCGCCAGAACAGGCAAAACTTTTGGTGCTTCAGGAGACGCGCCTTGGGGGGGGGGCTCTGTTAGCTCTCTCCACTCGCTGCTCCGCGATGGAGCAGCATATCTCACTGCTCCGCGATGGAACAGCATATCTCGCTGCTCCGCTACAGAGCAGCATATCTTCCGCATTCCACGGAGCACATTCCAGTGCGATTCAAAGGAACTCTCTGGACTACGTCATGAACTCGGCGTTTGTTTATGTTGCCATGTGCCTTTTTGTTTTGGTGTTGCGTCATGTCTCTGCCCCTGCTTCCTGATTGGTCCTCTGTGCTGATTATGATTTCCAGGTGTCACGTGTCTAATCTTGTTTGCCTTAGGATGAAATGCCATTATTTAAACCTCAGTCTGTGTCCGCTTCGTGGTGGAGTATTGACTTATGGTTAATGAGTTTTGTTTGATGTTGTATTGTTCGATGTTGGAATGTTCATGTCAAAGATAGCGACGAAGCAAAGTATTACCAATGTTTTTGTTAACTAGGCATCCCCTGGTTCCTGCTTTTTGTATTTATGTTTTTGTTTACCTAGCGTCCCCGGGTTTCTAGGATTCCTGCTTCGTTGCGTGATTTCTTGGACTGTGACCCTGTAAGTGATTACATCTGTATCTAACCCGTTTAGGAAGATTAATGTGCTTCTTTTTTTGGATTTTTGGTATTTGTGTCCCGTCACTTTTGAATGTGCCTTTCGTTTATGTTCCTAATAAACTGACCACTTTTCCCCTGCAAGTGCATCATGCTTCCCTCCTTCCCAGGTTTTGTAACACCGGTCAAATTTGTGTAATCTCTTTCTGATTGTAGAAACATGCACTTTGACACCAACAGTTGCCAGACTTACTAGCAGATACTGTGATGAAATTTTGAGGTTCTTGGAGACTTCTTTTTGCAACAGATGGTCTGCTCTTGGGCTGAATTTGCTGGGACGGCCAGTCCTGGGCAAATTGGCAGTCGTTTGAAAACTGCACCATTTGTAGATGATTTTCCTTACAGTGGAATGATGTATTTCAAATAATTTGGAGATCTTTTTAAATCCCTTGCCAGACTCACAGGCATCCACAACCTTTTTTCTGAAGGCCTTACAGAACTCTTTAGATCTTGTTATATATGAGAAGGGTATAAATAAGACAGGTTCCACCTGCACTCCCTAAGCAGGTTCTAATCACTGGCACCCAATCTTGAACACCTGAGTCTAATTTTATGGATTTGAAGGTGTGATAATTGTAGGGGTGTACTTACTTTTTCCATGTGACTGATCTGTTTTGTTTTTTTTTTGTAAAATTACTACAAAATGTCAATTTTATGTGTCATTTGATAGTGCCTATTAATTAAGGTGATACACTCTGTTTCAAAGACGATCAAATGTTTGCTTGTCCAAATATGTATAATATGTATCTTATACACTGTAGATGTAATGGATAGAGATTAGGTGTAAACACACTGGAATATCCTTTTAAAAAGCAGGTAACACTAAAGTGGGAAATGCTGGATTATAATGCTAAGAAGATACCTTTTAGAAGGTCTTCGTTACTAGCTGAGGAAACAACCTTATATGCATTGGGAAATGCAGGCTCTTCCATCTGTTCAGCTTGTGTAAGTAATCGTATTCCACCAACCCTGACCCTCGAGGCTTACACCATAAATTTGAGCACCGTAATCTCCATCTGAAGATACCGCAATAATAATCATCATCCCTATCTGTACTTCATTGTGGAATCCATTAGCAGCAGCGTATGGGATAATTACAGCGGCAATGGGCTCGGGTGATGAGTGTGGCATCACTTAGTGCTCTCTTTGAGCCGCACCTCATCAAAAGGCTCAGTGGTGTTGTAACAGCTGCTATTTAGCTGTGTTGTGCAAGAGGACACCTGTGTGAGCTGGTGTTTTTGTGTGGGTCAAGTGCAGAACACCACAAAGCGGATCATGTCAGACTAAGCGGAGGTCGGAGCCGATTTTCTGGCCATTCGGTCTCTTTATCAGTGAAGCTTTGACTCTTTCTCCTCCTGCCGCTGTAATAAAAAACACATCAGCATGGTTATCCACAAAAGATACAGTATTACTGTGATATTCCTGCAGTTTGAAGATACAATCATTCATTTTGAGAGCACTGGTAGAAATCTCTCAGGCCTGTGGGCAAAATAAAAAACTTTTTAAAATATGTTATGTTAAGTCCTTGATCCAAATTCTACACTACAATGATTTTGCTCTAACCATGTAAAAGAAAAGGGAAAAAAAAAAAAACAAATCAGACCTTGAGGCTATGTCCTCACCTCCTTGGGTCAACAGTTTGACCCCCATTGACCCTGATCTTCACTGAGGGATTTAAATGAGCTGTATCCTGTTTTCACCCACAGCCATGTGTGACCTAAATTGTATTTTCAGCTAATCCCTTTGTTTCTGAGATCTGTGAGTACCTCTTATCCTGGGTGTCTCGTCTGCCCACATGCTCAACCACACAGAAACAAACACACATTTTAGCTAGAAATATGCAACTACAGCTATGTACAGCTATAATAATATCTGCAGACTCAGGTCCTGTCCACATGTATACGGATATTTTTGAAAATTTTGTTTTTACTCCTCCATTTTCAAAAAAATAAATAACCTGTCTTCGTGAACAGAGTTTTCGAAAATATTACGAAAACACAAAACTGATTGGGACTATATTCTTAGGTGGACTAAGAATATGTTATGCCCCAGTCTAGGATTGGGCATGTAACAGAAAGTGTGTGTGTATGTGTGTGTGTGTGTGTAAAATGTCATTTTCAGGTGTATAAAGAAAATGCACTGGGCAATTTTCTCACAAGTTACAGAAGCTATATTGTATGTAGAGTATTTATATAGTGCTAAGTGACATCAGACGTCTCCTAGGTTACCTAGGCTGCTAAATTTACCAACAAATAAAACACTAACAAGAGACAATCTGCTTTCCGAGCTCCATCCACAAAAACTCAAACAAAAGTGGTGGGCAGACCCTACACTATACACTAAATTGTACTATATAACAGGGACATAAACAGGGAGGTATTTACAAAAAGTAAGAAATATCTACAAAGAAAGAATATGTACAAATTACAAATACAGCAAACAATATCTAAGGTGTAAAGCTACATCTCAAGATCAATAACAAGTTTTGGGTCACACTCCAAGAAGTTAAGCACAATTCACAGAACACAGAAGCAACAGAACAAGTGAGAATCAAGCTGCTGTGTTCACTCCGGAGGTCCCTTAATTGCTGTCTCGAAGCAGAAACCCAGGAAGAAAAAGGGTTCAGAGGATATACAGAGAAAAAGAGCAGAGACTAACCACCAAGCCAGGGTGCAGAGCATAACATGTTATGTCCTTGAGTATCTAGTACCCGGATTTTGTATTGTAGTGATGCCACAAATTGAACACAGAGGTTTTGGACTGTAGGGATATGACAGATTAGTCTGGTACCTTGAGGCATTGACCCCAGAGTGCAAAAACTGAGCATTTGTTTTGTGGACCAAGTACATCATCTTGCATTGTCAGTAGGGTTGTGGTGGCTCAGTGGTCAAGGATCAGAATATCCATTCATTCATTCATTCATTCATTCATTCATTCATTCAACTTCAGTAAACACTTTATCCTGTTCAGGGTCGTGTTGGATTCAAAGTCTATCCCAGGAAGACTGGAGGTGAGGCTGGAATACACCCTGGATGAGACACAAATCCACCTCAGCACAATATGCACACACATTCACACACTCACTCACACCTTGTTGTAATTTACATTACAGCATCATTAATTTTCATCAATCCATCTACAGGCATGTTTTTTTCTGAGACATGGGAAGAACATGTCAAACTCCTTAATGAAAGTAAACCAAGCTCAGGATTGAACCAGGGATCATGGAGCTACAACGCTTAGGTGACAACACTTCCCAACGCATTAACATGCAACATGATTATATGCTCTTAAAAATAAAGGTTCTTGAATGGTTATTTACAGCACCATAGGTTCTGCAAAGAATCTTCTTCTTCTTCTTCTTCTTCGCCATGAGCCATTTTTCATTGTATAGGGTTCTTGAGTTGAGCTATATGGTTCTTTGGAGAAGTTGTTGATGGTTCATTATAGTGTATTAGTTTTAGTGTATTACAAAACAGTGTATTAGTTCTTCAAGGTACTAATACACTGTATTAACTTTAACAGGTTAAAGTAAACCCTATGAGGTCCTTTGTGGGACTGGATTTGTGAGTAGGTTCTCCTGGCATCACTCTTAGAACCTTACTTTGGTTCCTTAAAGCACTAAAGGTTTTTTTTGTTGTTGTTGTTGTTGTTGTTTTTGTTTTTGTTTTTTTAGAACTTAAGATAACATGATTCCTTGTGGCACTGCTGTGAAGACCCACTTTAGAGTAAAAGGTTCTTTGTGCAACTTAAAAGGGTTCTCCTGTGGCATCTGGCTGAAAAACCCTTTCTGGTTCCAATTGGAACCTTTATTTTTAAGAGTGCAAGCTAAAATCCCAGGACCACCAGAGAACCACTGCCAGGCTTTTGATCAGAACTTGAATTGCACAGCTCAACTGTAAATTGTTTTGGATAAAAGTGGCTGTGTAATGATTAAATACCAATCATCCAGGTACAAATAGCACTGCATGCTGCACTTTTATTGAATTTCTTATTGTGAAAACACTTCCAGTGTTTTTTGAAACTTCGTGGACAGTTTCAAATAAACTTTTTGAATGAAAACTGTCCACGTGGACAAGGAGACAGCATACTGTGGATCTACTTCCTGTCTGCAACATGATGGTGTGAGATTTAGTATATAAGATATAAAACACTTGGGGTGCACTGTTATAGGAAAATAATCAAATATAGAGTGGTGCAATGAAGTGGTGTTCCTGTTACCATTTCAAAGTTGATTGTTTTTCTATAAAAGCATGTTCCAACGTCTTTAATTCCTTCTTATCCCACGGAATTTCTTTTAACAATTCCTTTTTTAATAATTATTCTATGGCCTGTTGTACTTTTTATCCATTTATAATTACATTTTATGTTTTGGAACATCTGTGAAACAAGTTAGTTCCTGTTATCACTGTATAAACAGTTATAAACAGTCATTACCTACCAAGCCTCTCTTTTTATTCCCCTCTCACACTTGACGTTAATAAGGGGAAAAAACACAGCTTGTTATGTTGCAGAGAAACCGGAAAGTGCAGACTCCCTCTGTCCTGAAAATGTCCCCATGTCGGAAAACATACTGTTACAAAGCACTGACACTGGACAACCCTTCCATAAATGTTATATAAACATTTCTTTACAGAAAACTTCACCGTTGCAATGATTGTATGTGGAGTGTCCATCATACAAGACCCTGTGAATGAGCTGTTACTACAGAAACGATAACGTATTAGAACGAGCGCATTAATAGGAACTTATGATTTGCCTTGCAGCCAGAACTACAAGGAGCTGCTGTTATGGAAAATCAATCAACAATGTTTGAGAATTCAACAGCGCTGTGGTATAGAAAGCAATAGTAAAAAGCCTCAAGTTTTCTGTCTCTAACTTGGTGCTTTGTAAAGCATCACAAACTCTTTTCTCCACATCACAGCAGCATTAAAGCTAGCTGGTTCGTTCCTGACAAAGAATCCCTCTGAGGTGCAAGTGGGCTATGTTTGATGTCTTCCTGACGGTGTGGGAAGTGACACAAGCCGAGATTGTGACACACTTCTGCCGAACACACACTCTGGCTCAAGAAGGGAACAGGAGACATGAGCGACACCGGCCTACACAGGACCTGTCAAGATGGAGTGTGTTGAGTAGAGGTTGATCCTAAATTTATCGCTCATCATCTGATGTCAGAGAGTGTAGTCACAGCATGGCAGGAGAGAACGCCATCTTCTAGCATCACCAGCTCCAGCGTTGTGTTCATTACGTTGTGCTCCTGCTCCCTGTGAGCTTCACACCTCCAGCCAGACAGTTCATCACTCTCCTACTGGGAAAGACATGAGCAGCCAGGGCTTTTAATCGAACCTTTCAGACATCTTAGCACATGTCCCACTTTCCTAGTGTTGTGCTAACTTGTTAATGGCTGCCATGAAGAACAGGAAGCTGGGGAGTCTCCTGGAGAAAAAGTAATGTTGGGAGACAAGTGGAAATGAAGGAGCGGTGGTATTCTAGGACATTTTCCATAGGTCTTTGGGCAGCAATACCAAAAGGTTCTCAAAACAGAGTATTTCTTTTTCAAGAGACCTTTTTTTCTAGAACCCCTTTAGAAAGCCTAAGAAAGCTGTGTTTAGATCCTGAGTTATCCAAGCAAATACTGTAACAAAGTTCTTTGCCCCGCCCATTCTGTTGTGTGAGAGGGGACAGGTAATTGGGACAGTGGGTGGGAATTGGCAAATGACCCAATTGGGAAGGGCGAAATAAATAATAGTCCCAGCATCTCACCCATGTTGGGCTGAGCAATGGCATTGTCACACCTCATAGTGAATTACATATACTGTAGTAATCGCAAACTCTCATGTTGATGGAAAAGGAACAAGAACCCCAGGTTCTGTTGGATCCTGTTTGGGCCAGTCCCTGTTTTTGATGGTGCGGGCACACTGCACCATCAAAAACAGGGACTGGCCCAAACAGGATCCATCGCATGACATCTAGTGAAGCTGTGTTGTAAATATAGCCTGAGAGGAATGTGAATGTGGGGGTTCCAGGGCTGAAAGAGCCACAGAGAGTAGTGTAAGAGGCCATGGGAAGGATGCTGCCTGAGTATGTGTGAGTGTGTGTGTGTGTGTGTGTGTGTGTGTATGTGTGTGTGAGGTGGGAATATTGATTTTTAATAAAAGAAAAAAGCCAAGGTGTGACTCACAGAGGAGCCGTCTTTCAGTGGTGAAAAGAAAGATCAGATATAATGCCAAAGCTGATGTCGGATATAAAATCTAAGACAGATGCAAGTTTACGATTTCTATTATTTATTTGTTTTTTAATTTTTTTAAGCATAGTCTTTCAGGACACTCGCTGTAAAGATTGAGTTTTGCAATTTCCTTCTGCCTTTAGAGAACTCTTCTAAATCCTGCTGCTCAGTAGCACTGATGCCTGGTTATGATGCTGAATGCAAAAGCAAAAAAATAAATAAATAAACTCTACTATGCATCAGTAATTCAGTGTTACTATTATGAAGCCATTCGAGTTGAGCCTTACAGCATGGGTTCTCATTATAGCTGTAAAAGTATTACGCACCCGCACTGAAGCACACTGAAATGCAGATAAGCAACACCATCTGTGAATGTTGCTTCATTTGAAGACACAAAATTTATGGTTGCGTGATCTGTCTTTTTGTAGAGTTTGATTGGATGATGAGCTTAGCCTTGCTAGCACATTCATACTAGCCAGCCCTGCTTAATCGAACGCACTCTTAATCAATGCAGTTCAGCTGAAAAACTACTTTTTCACTACCTTTGCATTAGCTTATCAATCAGAGCTCAAATTTTCCTCCTTTACTTCTATATGCCCATCTTGAGAGATGAAAGACACAATCTGACCAGAAAGCTGGACAAGTGTAATGAGACTCAGTGTAGATCATGGTCCCTGTATAAATCTCATCTCATGCTTCTGTCTTCATTTTCATCCTTACAACAGTGTCAATAAAACAAAATATATAACCCAGACTTTCCAATGGCACGAGCGCCAAGGCTCTGAGCCATAGCACATTGTTTTCCACCAGTGCATGAAGAGAATAAATGGCGCTTGTAATCATGGCAGTGTGTGTGTGCGTGTAGACACGCCGGGAGAGATAAGATACAAAACCAGAGGAGGTAACTAGCAGGATGGGAAGCACCAATCATCCATCTATCTGAACCCCCTACCAGCCTCCCCCACAGGGCCGATGATGATGTTGGTTTAAACACGCTGGGTAATGGGATTGCTGAAGTATGGAGGAGGAAAAGAAAATCTTATTTCCAGCCAAGCCGAGCTATTCTATCTGTTCCGCTAATGGGGGAAGGGACGTGTGTATCCGTGTTCCACCTCCACCATTTTTCATCAGTGAAGATAAAGTGGTTGTTAAAAATTCACCACAAGTTACAACCTTGTCCTGTCTGTTTTTTGAAGACGGCTTTTCAATACAATGTTTTACATGCTTGGTTTCACTTCAGTGTCCGTGGGGAGAAAAGGATTGATTTCACCAGCTTTTTCAACAGCTTTTCGCAGGTTGGAATGAACTTTGACCCCATCAGGAAGCGCAAGCAATCTGTCAGAAACCAGAGCTTGCACATTCTGCATTCCCACACCATGGAGTGGAAAACATATCAGTATACCCAACTGGACTTGCAAACACCCGAGGAAATAACCACACACCCAAATATAGATTCAGTAATTATATATAGAACAGTTGTATCAAAAGTGCCAAAAGCTTGTATCCCTTCTGGTACGATATTTGCACTTCTGTTTTACAATTTATCTACGAAAATGAAGCGTGGGCGTATCCTGCAGCAAGACAGCAACGTAAAATGTAACTCAAAAGAAAAAAATAAATAAAAGGAAGAAGTCAAATCTTTGTCATGACCCTATCTGTCTCCAGAGCTGATCTGAAGAAGGCAGTGTGTTGCAGGGTTATAACCCCGAGCTCAGGAAGAATGGAAAGACTTGCCAAGCAATCTGTTAGATTTAGAAGAGACACTTCAGGGGACAAAAATTGAGGGCTTAGAAGATATACAAGAGGTTAGAGACAGTTATAAAGACAAAATGTGGGCAAGGAAAGTTATTAGAAAGTTTTTATATCACATCGATAGAGGGAAATGACCATTTTTTACCCTTTTTTGACCATTTTGTCAAACCAAACACTAAATGTAATGTTGGTTCAAATAAATTACTTGGTTGTTTCTAAGGGTGTGCAAACTTTTGCACTCAATGCCCTTGAATGCAATTCTGTCCAAGAGTTTGCATACTTAGTTAGTTTACTTTCTGTGTATGTAATGTACACCCATCAGCCATGACATTAAAACCAATAACAGGTGAGATGAAAAACATTGATTATCTTGTTACAGTGGCACCTGTCAAGGGGTGGGATATACAGTATTAGGCAGCAAATGAACAGTCAGTTCTAGAAGTTGATGTGTTGGAAGCAGGAAAAATGGCAAATATAAGGATCTGAGCGACTTTGACAAGGGCCAAATTGTGATGGCTAGATGCCCGGGCCAGAGCATCTCCAAAACGGTAGGTCTTGTGTGGTGTTCCCTGTATGCAGTGGTTTGTACCTACCAAAAGTGGTCCAAGGAAGGACAACTGGTAAACCGGCAACAGGGTCATAGGCGCCCAAGACTCACTGATGCGTGTGGGGAGCAAAGGCTAGCCCGTCTGGTCCGATCCCACACAAGACCTACTGTAGCCCAAATTACTGAAAAAGTTAATGCTGGCTATGATAGAAAGGTGTCAGAACACACAGCTTGCTGTGTATGGAGCTCCATAGCTGCAGACCGGTCAGAGTGCCCATGCTGACCCCTGTCCACCACCTACAATGGTGGGCACATGAGCATCAGAAGTGGACCATGGAGAAGGTGTTCTGGTCTGATGAATCACGTTTTCATGTGGATGGCCAGGTGCATGTGTGTCGCTTACCTGGGGAAGAGATGGCACCAGGATACACTATAGGAAGAAGGCAAGCCGGCGGAGGCAGTGTGATGCTATTATTTATTAAAGAATGACATCATATTTTTTTTATCCATTTATAGTTACATTTAGTGCTGTGGAATGTCCGCAAAACGAATTTATTTAGCAGCTATAAATAGTTGTTTTCTCACCAGCCTCTCTTTTTTTCTCTCTCTTGAAGTTAATAAGACAAAACGCGGAGCTTGTCATGTTACTGAGAAACCACAAGGCGTAAAATCCTCTGTCCTGAAGATGTCGGAAAATGTAAAATTACAGCTTTACCTCTGACTGTTAGAAATCGCTGACACTGGAGACTCCTTCCATAAATGTTAAATAAACATCTCTTGACAGAAAACTTCACCATGTCAACAATTACACACTTTTTCAATCAGTTTATGTGGAGCTTTCGCCATACAATTCCCTGTGTAAGTTGTTAATATAGAAACGCATTAATATACGCAAATCTGTGACTTGCATTACAGACGGAACTACTGTCAGAGCTGCTGTTAGAGAAAATTTATCGACACCTTCTGGCTAATCAGAATCAAGAATTCAACAGTGCTGTGGTATAAACATAATTTGAACCTGTACTTGCTTCCTTTGGCTCTTTTTAGCCTTAGACCCACACACCACTGCTTTTGTTTCTACTTCTTTTTTTAAAAAAAAATTATTTCTCTTCCACTTAAGCTGCTGAGAAGAAGCCACAGAGGGTTTTTCCTTGTCTGGCCTAAATAAGATATCTGGGTCTTTTTTCAGGAAGCCTGCCATCTGACAAGCGAGGCCACACTCATGTTCAGATTTAGATCACGGAGCACAGAACAGTGGCACCACGACCCACATATTTCTTATTTAAAGCACGTTTCACTGACAACCAAGAGAACGTTTTTAAAAGGTGGTCTGTCTGCTCAGAGGACACAAGTATAATCAGAAAACACAAGGAACAATTACTTCAGCTGTATGGAGCTGTCTCTAACAGCTGATGGCTCTCTCTAACCTAAAGAAAGCAAAAAGTTTCTCTATAGAAACACTTAGCTTAAGGAACATTGCTCATCTCGGTATGTCTGAGACAGTTCACACCTGCAAGTGTTGGACATTGTTTGAGAACTGAAAGAAAACCTTATATAAAAAGAAATCAAGCTTCTTCTCCTTTACTCATGGAGGGGGGGAAAACAGGGGATCTCCTTTATAAAATGTTTGTATGGAAGCAAAACTGACAATGATTTAGATAAGTCACTGAATTCCTAATAATGGAATATAAATTAAATTAATTAATTAAATTAAATTCACCATTAAATTCATATAATTGGAATACACATTAATTTCTAAAATTAAATTCACATTTTTAAAAAATTCATATATAAAATCTATATTCATTATATCTCAAGCTCTTGGTTTAAACAACTCATAGGTATAGAAAGGATTAAAAAAATAATAATAAAATTTTTTTAAAAATGGGTATGTGTATATTTTTCATATTCATGGAGATTTTATAAATCATTCATTTGAACTTTTAGGATAAAATTGTGCAGTATATCAACATTTAGGATAGATATATTTTAAATTAAAACTATACAGACATGCCTTGTTGAATTTTCTAACTAAATCTTGAATGTTATTAACACTTCCATGTATAAATATCTTATCTAAAAGAAAAAAGAAAAAAGAAAAAAGAAGCTAAGAAAATAACATACTGTAGGGTGGCATCTACAGTGCCACATTAGTAGATATAACATGATAAAGTGCTCTCTAGGGTGCCTCTACAGTGGAGAAAACATTATGAAGTGACCTCATGGCTGCCCTTCAAATGGACAAAACGTAATCAAATGCCCTCTAGGGTGGCCCTATGTGCATGAAGCAACAATGAAGTGTCCTTCCAGTGGAGACTACGTGATGCAGTGCCCTACAGGGTTCACCTCTGTGCGATAAACGAAGAGAATTAAGTGCCCCAATGGGTGCCATACCAGTGGAGAAAATAAGATACAGTGCCCTATAGGTTTATAAGGCTTTATGCAAGAAACTGAGATGAAGTGCCGTCTAGGTGCTCATGTCCTTTTTATTTTTTTTGCCCTTGCCCCTCAGACAGCCTGTGTCCACCCCTGAGAACCTTCCTGGGTTGTTTGGTTTGGAAATGTACAAGGCTACACTTGAGGTTTTTGCTTTTAGAGAGAACCCAGTGAGGAAGCGGAGAACCTTTAACTATCCAGAGAGCTCTTGAGGAACACTTTTTTTTCCCTCTGCGTGAGGGCCAAAAATATGTTTACATTTACGGCAGACGCCCTTATCCAGAGCAACTTACATTTTTTAAATTTTATTTCATTTATACATCTGAGCAGTTGAGGGTTAAGGGCCTTGCTCAAGGGCCCAACAGTGACAGCTTGGAACTCATGACCTTCCGATCAATAGCCCAATGTCTTAACCACTGAGCTACCACCACAACCACAATACTTAAATATGTAAATATTTAAAGATATTTAGAACCATACTGGCTTGAATCTTGCTTTGACAACAGAACATCTCCAGTTGGAAAAAAAAAAAAAAAAAAAAAAAAAGCTCTAAATTCCTAAATATGTTTCCAAAGGGTTTGGTTCCAGCTTGAAACCTGCAAGAGAACCCTCTTGTGTAGAGCAGAGAGTTGTCATTTTCATAAACAGTTCCAAGTACACTACCATCTGGAGAACCCTTGAGGAACCGTGTTTTGTTTTTAAAGAATGTTAGGACTTGGTTTAACCCAAAGCTTCTTCAGCATGTTGTACAGATGTACCAGTCTGGGGCCAACCGTGGTAGTTTTTTTTTTTTTTTTTTTTTAAATCTTAATCAGCTTCCGTCTTCTCCCATCCAGCACCACCGATAAAACCCTCTTGGGTTGGATCAGGTTCATGTTTATTTATCCAAACAGGCAAAGCTGAGGTCTCCAGAGATGGATTCGTTATCCGCACAATCCCCCCCCTCCTCCCTCACCCCCCCTGTTAGACAGTGGGATTAATTTGACAAAGCTCAGAGAAAGAACACAATGTGTACCATGTGTCTGCATGCATGTGTGGATTATTGCTTAATAATGTTTCTGGCAAACTGCTGGGTGTGGTGAAACACAAAGCCATAATTATAGAGTAGGAGCTGGAGGCAAGGATACTATTCTTGTTCTATCCACACACACACACACACACACACACACACACACACACACACATACAGAAAGCTATAATTTTCTGTGAGCATTCAGACCAGTACCACCCACTTCCGTCCTTCTCAAGAGTTTGCCTTTATGAATGAAGTAACACTTTCACTCTTCCACTTATACATACACACACAAGCGCTTGTCTTACTATCCTTGTGAGGATCTCACACTGACATCATTATTAATGCAGATAATTAATGCTATGCTACACCTACACCCACATCGAACTTTAACCTTAACCTCTGTAACCAAATGTAAACCCTTTGGACTCTTTTAGCTTTTTAAAATAAAAGCATGAAAATCAAGACACTTCTCTGTTCTGGCACCTACTGCAGGTGGTGGAATGAACTTCCCCTTACCCTAGATGTCTGAAAAGCTGAGTCACTGGCAGTCTTCAAACGACGTCTAAAGACCTACCTCTTCCTGAAGTACTTAATTAAGCACTTTATTTAAAAAAAAAAGATACAAAATTGTGTTGTGTGTGTGCTTTTCTTACTATATTAAGAAAAGCACACAGTTTAGTATTCTTAGTCCGTGACCTAGTGAACCTGTATCAGGATGGAAGTATTGAAGTGGATTTATTGAAGTACTTCAAAGCACTTCAGTAAGTCGCTCTGGATAAAGGCATCTGCCAAATGCCATAAATGTAAAATGAAGAAAATGCACTTTTCCTTGTGGGGACCAGCTAAATGTCCCCACAAGGTCAAAACTGTCAGATATTCCAATCCTTGTGGGGACTTCACGGTAACTGCATCAGTAGCTATGTTTCCAACCAAGTTGCGAATTTAACTTATGCGAAAAATTAGAATATCGCATACAACATTTGCGAATAAAACACCTTTTCTATCGCCATTTTTACTTTTCTGAACCGATTATCCAATCACATGATTTCTTGAGGCAAAGTCCATCAAATGTGTTTCCATCGTAGTTTATGCGCATGTATTCTTATCGAATTTTTAAAAAAATTTCCACCTCAATTGAGCGCATACATTATTTTATGTGCATTTTGGAGATTTTATTCGCATCTGCTGTTTCTATCCAGTTTTTTATGCGATATCCTAAAATTTGTATAAAATAGATGGATGGAAACATAGCTAGTGGTGCCTTGTAAATGGTAATGTGCAAGCTGTAATGACATCATTTCCCATCTTGTGAAAAGTGGAAGAAAAACAAAACAAAAAGCAAAACATGGATGCCTCCACGAAGGCGTGTCTTTTGTTTGCTCTGTCAGAGCATGCGAAGCTCATAAAAGCTACTTTAAGTGCACTTTTACAGTAGAACTCTAGTGTTGATGATTACCTTCTCAAAACAGCGATTAATATGGTAATATTGGTATAAAATAATATGGTAAACTGATCTAAAGCCAATACTGGTATAAACTAATTTAAACGTAGAGAATGGGGGACTGTACACTGTTCATAGTGTGCGCGGCCATGTTGATTTGATGTCACTCTGTAAACAGGGAAGGAACTGGTGGTTGAGAAGACTACCCCAAGTTGATGAATTGAAATTTTGAGTTGAGGGGCGTTTTCAGTGTCTTTTACCGGTTGTAGTTCCCCCTTCCCCCACCCCAGTTGCACTACATCCAGGATTTTTTAACTGTACTTTATTTATTTTTTTTAAAGTATCCAGTAGTACGGTTTTTAGTATTATGGTAATTAGGGGGTGGAGCTCCCAGAATGATTCCCGATTGGTTACACACACACCATACGACACAAAAACTTCATAAAACAGAATACACATGACCACCCTAATGTTTACTACCCCATCAATCAGATAGTCAAAAAACTGAACACATCACCATGGCAACCATGTGAGAACTGTGTCGATAATCTTTGGAGATATAATACAGGTACTGGGGAAAGTAATGTACAGACCTTCTTTTCTACCTTTCTTCTCCAAGCTGTTTTTTGATGGCTGTCGGTTAGAAAGCAAAAAGGCTCCATTAAACACAGAATAACAGTCTGGTTCATGTACGATTTCATTTCTCATTTCAGAATGAGTAGTGTGTGCTATAGTTATAGCATTGAGGTGCGTTGTGTCACAATGAAGCACATCACATTTAAACATGTACACCAAATGAAAAATAGATTTTTCTAGTCAGTAAGGGTTTTATTATTATTTTCTTTTGTCCACCAGACAATTAAAGTAATAGTCTGGTCACAAAATGTGCCCAAGCTACCAGTTTGTCCTCTCCTGCTTTGACCAATTACGTAATTAACAGTATGAATACGTATTAAATCCTTGCAGTACCTTAGCAGAGCATGGTAGCTCCATTTTCCTAGCAGAAGTTTGTGAAAGATGGCCTGTCTGCATTATGAATTTATTCTACACATTTGTACTGCAAACACTGAAAGCAAAAATAACTACTATTTAGTATAAAACTGTAATCGCATTAATGTTCCAAGAGCACAGCTTGTCCTTCCGAATTTAAAAGGAAAGCAGGAATATTAACAGCTGATTAATAATCATTTCTGTTCTTCCGCCAAGAGCGACTCATAAGCCACTGTAGTCTTGATAAACACGCTTCATGTTTAATGCGTCACTGCTGAGTTTTGAGTAAGACGTGCAGTCCTGACTCATCGCTCCATTCATTTATTTCACACATTTACTCATCATATGTTTAGTAATCAGGAGTTTTATATCCGTTATCCATAAAGAATATTGTACATTGTCTAAGGATGTATTTGTTTGCATTTGGAGTCATTTTTAAATTTACTCGCAGCTTTCCCCACGTTGTTTCCCCCTTTTTGCTTCTGTCGACTGGCTGAGCTTCAGGCGACTAAATCAGGGATATTCAACTAGCATGTGTACATAAAATTCCTTGCTTATGAAGGTCTGGATAAGCAACTAACGTGCCTGAACGGTGACCGTTACATTTTAATGCTTAACCATTAATACACATCAAATTGAAGTGATTATGTTTTGTTTCACACTCAAGCTTCATGTTACCACACGAGTCCAGGAAGCATGATCTTCTCCGTCCAGTTCTTTTTAAAACGATGTTCTGTTTTCTGTTGTCGACTTCTTTTTGTCAAAAATGCCAAAATCTATGAAATCTGTGAAAACTCGTAGTTTTCTCGATAAGCTGCCTTCAGGTATAATAAAAATTAAAAATACACAAATGCATGTGATTGGCCGTAACAGACTCCATGATGGTTCGTGTTAAAAAAATAAAAATAAATAAAAATAAAAACTATAGCCAGTGAACAAAGGCCATTCCCCGCCCCTTTTTAATACATTTATTGGCTTTGCTACTTTGTTTTCCCAGTGTTTAGTTCATTCAGCTGAAATACTTTGTTGCGTCTGCAATCGGACCGCTGTCCGCCCGTTTTTTGTTGTTAATGTTGAGAACATTTAAAAGCCCTTCATCAAGAAGTGTTATAAATAGTAATTCTGTTGCAGCTGGTTACCCAAATGGCCAATCAGGCAAAATAAAAATGTCAAAGGAAACCTCCACCCTGACTTGCATAACCTTTATAATTAACATGTGAACTTTAATCCAAGATTTATTTATCCGAGATTTATTTTATAATGAAATACCAAATTGTTTTTAAGCTTGAGGTTTAAACTTTTCATTGACACGGTGGTCTACTTTCACGTTAGTTTCCTACGTTTCCCACAATGCCGTTCTACCTGCTGATAGTGGTGCAGTGGGATTTAGCCCTCACTTCATCTCTACATAAAGACAGCAATGCAGCGGCACTTTAGTCCTTTAGTCTGTCCAGCATTCTCACCTCATCTGTACACGCTGCTCAAACATATCAGCTTCCAAAGCCTCAACGTCCATGCTAATATCGCCGTCAACACCATCGCACTCGTCATCTCATAGATTGCTAACTAGCTTGAGCCGAGTCTCTAACACAAGTCAGCGCAATACAGGGTGTCTGTAAAGTCAGGAATCAATGCGAATATATTGAGCAAAATCCGCAAAAGTATGATCCAACGGCTGAGAAAACGCATAGAGCGTAAGGGTGAACATGTAGAGCACATTATAAATAACAAATACAAAATTAAGTATATGTCATTTTCCTGTCATTACAGCAGTTCCTGACTTTTCTGGATGCCCTGTAGTATAGCTGCACTGCATTCTGGGACTTTGAGTCCAGTGTTTGCACCATCGTCTCCACTATTTTACACTGGATTTCTCGTTATTATATGACACTGAACATTGCTAGGAAATGGTGAGCGAGTAAAGAAGCTCTTACTCTCGTTTTTAGGAGATATCAGCAGAACCGGAGCGTTTTCAAATAACATTTGAGATTTCAGCTAACAAACTTCTCTCTCCTATTAAATGCCAGTGTAACAGAGCTAGCAAAAACAGTGTTTCCCTGTGACACTAGTGCTGCAAACAACTGTTCAATTTAGAAACGAATAACAGAAATCCGACGCAAACCCGACAAGTTATTATTATTATTATTATTAATGCTAGACCTGCTAAATACATCACAAATATTCCAATATAAACATATTTCATGTTTGAGTGGAGTATTGTTTTAATCGAAGCACTTCTTCTATGTTAAATAGAGTTTAACGTATTACTGTTGTGCGCAGTAACGGTGATTGTCACTTTTATTGCTGTCACTATGAACATCAGTCGTCTCACAAGTCGGTGGGTAATGAACTAAAACCCAGATTCCCAAAGTTTCTGTTTGCCGAGGTTGATTTTAAATGTGTAATGGAAGTGTAAGTGACCACAGTATATTTTTTATATATATATATATATATATAAAAAACAAAATAAAAGCTAATATAAGAAATAGATATATAGATTGATTCATTTATTTGATAATTAAACCCACTGAAAAGTTGTGGATACAACTTTCGAATGAAAGGCACAGTAAAATCAGACGCCGCTGATATAATACTCAATGAAAAATAATTACAACACAAGCAGACATTTTTTTTTTTTGCTTTTTTTTTTTTTTTTTTTTGCTTTTTTTTTTTTTTTTTTTTTTTTTTTAAAACGCACTTACAAATCGCTCACACCCCGTTGTGAAAGAGGTGCAAAAACAATCCCAGCTAGAGCAGAGATGAAACCGGGTCATACGGAACGACAGTGGAGGAACGACACTTATTGCTTTTCCATGTTAGAACGTTCGAGATGACATGGAACCCTGTGGAACCCGATTCCTGCCCTAATCTAGTACTGGACGTAGGTAGTTCAAAGTTTTCTGGATCTCGCGATTTCAATTTTCATGCGAGCCAAACGTTGAATTAGATTACAGCAGGGCTCGAGTCAGAGATTAGATGAGGGAAGGAACCAGGTTCTGCGAGGTTGTAGATCTCCAGGAACAAAGTTCACACTCTAGTGAGAGAACAGCAACATCTTTCGTTTGCATTCATTTTGTATGAAATGTCCTAAGCTGAAGTGATTATCTAGATTTCAGATTCCAGCCCCTTCCCAAAGCTCAAAGAAATTATGATTTGCATCAGCCTCACGCACACGCACATGCACACACACACACCGGTCTAATTCACTGGTCCACCAAGTGTAAAATCAAACCTAATGTGCTAATTTATTTTAAAAAAAAAAAAAGAAAAAAAAAAAGGCAGGAACAGGAAAAATGGCAGATTGATAGCTGAAGGTTAACTGATGTTAATTGTCAGAGACGTGTGATTAAATTGCGATTAAATCAATTTCAGAGCTGTGGAATTAAATTTGAATGGTAGGGCTGGCGCATCGCGTCATTTTATTGTGCCCGCTTTCAAACAGAGGTTTGAGTCGGACCTGGTGGTTATTTATTCAGAACAGAGAATCATCCTGGATTAAGTTCAGTCCTTACTGGATCTGCTTGATGAATACAAGCAAAAATCCGCCATAAAAAGTGTCCATTTTCCGACCCTTGAGCACTCGTAATCACTACAGGATGTTGAAATGCACAGGGATCGGAGCAACATATAGCCAGACTCTTTGGTATATGCAAAAGCAAAAACAGCTGTAGCTCATTATTTTGTTCTGTACACCCTAAACCCTCGCTTTGCTTGATTGCCAAACATCAGATCACTGGAAGTCTTGAGATTTAGTAAAGAGGCCTGGAGATGGGTTCCTCCTGAGCTGCTGTGTGTTGAGCTCTCCAGCTGCCTTTCTGAGCATGCTCACATCTCACTGAGCAACTCTTTGGAAGAAAGTACGATAGCTGCTGCCCTCAGAGATGATCAAATGATGAGCCCGACCTCTCTGAGCTGAGACTAGGATTGAAGCACTAGCAAGTTTCCATGCCTTCCATACTTTTCCATCATCGATCATGGACGCTTGATAGCTGATCTTGAGTGAAAAGTGAGACAAAGTGTTCTTTCTTTCCATTCAATGTAGAGATCTTCACCCAGCCCTCATGCTTTGAAGAGAAACACAAATTCTAAAAGTCAGCAGGCTGGAACATTAACACAGATCTCGGAGCTTGCGGATATTTTCCTCCGTCGCTCCAAAACAACTCCTCCGCCACCCGAAGAGCGAAAGAAGCCATTAGTGTCTCGGTACCCGCTCCCCGGCAGTCCACTCAGTCATTACCTGGCCGTGCCGCTGAGCTCAGTGAGATACTGCCGAAGCTCTTTAGCAGCTGCAAAGCGTCCGTAGCGCGTCTTGGGCTTGACGCACTCCTCCAGCAGGGCGTCAAGATGCCCGTCTTTCCCCACGTTGGCCGGCGGATCGTGCAGCAAGCCCCCGGTGCTGCCTCGCCACGTGGCGTAGCGAGACAGCAGGTTCTGACAGATGGCGTAGTAGTTGTGGTCGACGGTGACCCTTGAGCACAGAGCGTCTTTGGAGAAAGACAGGCAGGCCTCCTTATCGCACTCTTCGAAACGGCTCTCGTACCACACGTCATAGTTCTCCGGCTTATCTGTGAGGAGAAAGAGAAAGAAATATAGGGGTCAGGAGTCAATTAAGGAAGTAATAAAACACTTGATGTGTATTGTTAAAGGATAACAAATCAACAAGAAGCTGGTGTGGTGAATTGGCGCTACGGTTACCAGCCTGATAACCAAGTCGATTAAATTCCTAAGTGTTTTATTCCTTCCAGCAAATTGCCACTGTTTACAATCTACAACAGGACTCACACATGTGATGTGTTCAGATTACAGGCATCACAAATATATACTGAGATTTTTTTTTTTTTTTTAACAGATTGGGTACAAACAGTCAGCTTCAGAATTATTGGCACCCTTAGTAAAGATAAGATTTTTTTTTTTTTTTTTTTGGTTAATTAGATTAATCTGAAATTGAAAGAAATCTAATCTTTTCTAATCTAATCTTTAAAAAAAAATAAATAAATAAAAAATAAAAACACACGTCACAATTATTGGCACTTATGCATTTAGTACTTTGCCAGCATAACAGCACTTCTCCTGTAATAACACATAACAGTCTTCTCCTGTAATGCTGGATGTAGATATTTTTGGACTCCAGTATAAACAGATCATCCAGAATTGGTACATATACTGAATTCATTGATTGATTAAAATCGTCATATGGTAAATAGCATGAATAAAGACAATAAATAGCACAAAAAAAAAACATAATTAAACACATGAAATCAAGCTTTTGCTCCTCGACTACACCTGATTTTTTTTTTTTGTGTTTTTTTTTTTAAGAATTTATTTAACCAGGAAGGTCCTGTTGAGATACAGTATCACTTCTACCAGGGAGTCCTGGTCAAGATGGCCAGTAAAACCAACAATTAGATAGAAGTACATAAAACCACACAATAAACAAACACAAAACACCAAAATCTGATAAAAAATACAAATCATACACAGCTAATTAAAACATTGAGATTGTTCGATAAAAACAGACTTTAAAATATTTTTTTAAACAGATCAAGAGATGGTACAGATTCCATATCTAGCTCATTACATGCATGCGGAGCATAATTGGAAAAAGCAGATCTACCCAACTCTGTGTGGAAAATCGGCGTCTTAAGTAAAATTTTTTCTGTTGATCTGGTATTATATACACTAGTACAATATGTCAACAAACTAGGTATACAGCCGTGGCCAAAAGTTTTGAGAATGACACAAGTATTAATTTTCACAAAGTCTACTGCTTCAGTGTTTTTAGATCTTTTTGTCAGATGTTACTAACGGTTACTGAAATATAATCACAAGCATTTCATAAGTGTCAATGGCTTTTATTGACAATTACATGAAGTTTATGCAAAGAGTCAATATTTGCAGTGTTGACCCTTCTTTTTTAAGACCTCTGCAATTCGCCTTGGCATGCTGTCAATCAACTTCTGGGCCACATCCTGACGGATGGCAGCCCATTCTTGCATAATCAATGCTTGGAGTTTGTCAGAGTTTGTGGGTTTTTGTTTGTCCACCCGCCTCTTGAGGACTGACCACAAATTCTCAATGGGATTAAGGACTGGGGAGTTTCCTGGCCATGGACCCAAAATGTCGATGTTTTGTAACCCGAGCCACTTCGTTATCACTTTTGCCTTGTGGCCCCATCATGCTGGAAAAGGCATTGTTCATCACCAAACTGTTCTTGGATGGTTGGGAGAAGTTGCTCTCTGAGGATGTTTTTGTACCATTCTTTATTCATTTCTGTGTTCTTAGGCAAAATTGTGAGTGAGCCCACTCCCTTGGCTGAGAAGCAACCCCACACATGAGTGGTCTCAGGATGCTTTACTGTTGGCATGACACAGGACTGATGGTAGCGCTCACCTTTTCTTCTCTGGACAAGCTTTTTTCCAGATGCCCCAAACAATCGGAAAGGGGATTCATCAGAGAAAATGACATTACCCCAGTCCTCAGCAGTCCAATCCCTGTACTTTTTGCAGAATAGCAGTCTGTCCCTGATGTTTTTCCTGGAGAAAAATGGCTTCTTTGCTGCCCTTTGACACCAGGCCATCCTCCAAAAGTCTTCGCCTTACTGTGCGTGCAGACGCACTCACACCTGCCTGCTGCCATTCCTGAGCAAGCTCTGCACTGGTGGTGCCCCGATCCCACAGCTGAATCAACTTTAGGAGACGGTCCTGGCGCTTGATGGACTTTCTTGGGCGCCCTGAAGCCTTCTTCACAACAGTTGAACCTCTCTCCTTGAAGGTCTTGATGATCCAATAAATGGTTGATTTAAGTGCAATCTTACTAGCAGCAATATCCTTGCCTGTGAATCCCTTTTTGTGCAAAGCAATGATGGCTGCACGTGTTTCCTTGCAGGTAACCATAGTTAACAGAGGAAGAACAATAATTTCAAGCACCACCCTCCTTTTAAAGCTTCCAGTCTGTTATTCTAACTCAGTCAGCATGACAGAGTGATCTCGAGCCTTGTCCTCATTAACACTCTCACCTGTGTTAACGAGAGAATCACTGACATGATGTCAGCTGGTCCTTTTGTGGAAGAGCTGAAACGCAGTGGACATTATATATATATATATATATATAGTGGGGGAAAAAGTATCTGATCCCCTGCTGATTTTGTATGTTTGCCCACTGACAAAGAAATGATCAGTCTATAATTATAATGGTAGGTGTATTTTAACAGTGAGAGACAAAATAGCAACCAAAAAAAACGCATTTCAAAAAAGTTATAAATTGATTTGCATTTTAATGAGGGAAATAATTTGACCCCTTCGACTTAGTAGTTGGTGTCAAAACCCTTGTTGGCAATCACAGAGGCCAGACGTTTCTTGTAGTTGGCCACCAGGTTTGCACACATCTCAGGAGGGATTTTGTCCCACTCCTCTTTGCAGATCCTCTCCAAGTCATTAAGGTCTCGGGGCTGACGTTTGGCAACTCGAACCTTCAGCTCCCTCCACAGATTTTCTATGGGATTAAGGTCTGGAGACTGGCTAGGCCACTCCAGGACCTTAATGTGCTTCTTCTTGAGCCACTCCTTTGTTGCCTTGGCTGTGTGTTTTGGGTCATTGTCATGCTGGAATACCCATCCACGACCCATTTTCAATGCCCTGGCTGAGGGAAGGAGGTTCTCACCCATTTGACGGTACATGGCCCCGTCCATCATCCCTTTGATGCGGTGCAACTGTCCTGTCCCCTTAGCAGTAAAACACCCCCAAAGCATAATGTTTCCACCTCCATGTTTGACAGTGGGGATGGTGTTCTTGGGGTCATAGGCAGCATTCCTCCTCCTCCAAACACGGCGGGTTGAGTTGATGCCAAAGAGCTCGATTTTGGTCTCATCTGACCACAACACTTTCACCCAGTTCTCCTCTGAATCATTCAGACAAACTTCAGATGGGCCTGTACATGTGCTTTCTTGAGCAGACGGACCTTGCGGGTGCTGCAGGATTTCAGTCCTTCATGGCGTAGTTTGTTACCAATTGTTTTCTTGGTGACTATGGTCCCAGCTGCCTTGAGATTATTAACAAGATCCTCCCGTGTAGTTCTGGGCTGATTCCTCACCATTCTCATGATCATTGAAACCCCATGAGGTGAGATCTTGCATGGAGCCCCAGATCGAGGGAGACTGACAGCTATTTTGTGTTTCTTCCATTTGCGAATAATCGCACCAACTGTTGTCACCTTCTCACCAAGCTGCTTGGCGATGGTCTTGTAGCCCATTCCAGCCTTGTGTAGGTCTACAATCTTGTCCCTGACATCCTTGGACAGCTCTTTTGTCTTGGCCATGGTGGAGAGTTTGGAATCTGATTGATTGATTGCTTCTGTGGACAGGTGTCTTTTATACAGATAACAAGCTGATATTAGGAGCACTCCCTTTAAGAGAGTGCTCCTAATCTCAGCTTGTTACCTGTGTAAAAGATACCTGGGAGCTAGAAATCTTGCTGATTGATAGGAGATCAAATACTTATTTCACTCATTAAAATGCAAATCAATTTATAACTTTTTTTGAAATGCGTTTTTCTGGATTTTTTTGTTGTTGTAACGTCTGACTGTATCAAACTGATTTCTGAATCAGCCTGGACTTAGCAAAGAAGTTTCTTTTTTTTCTTTGAGCTTTAAATCCATATCTGTTTAGTGACCAGATACCTTTGGAATGCTAATGACCAACCTTCCCCCCTTCGTGCACACACACACTTACACGCGCACACACTTGCGCGCACACACACACAAGCTTACCTTCAACACACAATGGAAAAATCTCTCTTGAATGCAACATGTAATTATATGCAATTATTCGATGTCCAAATAGTTTGATGTTTTCTTATTTGCATGTATTGTGTGCCTACGTAACCAAGCTAGGATGATTCTGGATAGTTTAATTTAGGATATCATTTTAAATGTCTGTAACCATGTTTTACCTGTAGTATTTTTATAATTCCATCGAATTTGGTATGTAGTTAATCGTCTCTTGATGCTCTGATTGATTATGCATATCATATTACAATGGGATACATTATTTCATGCTTTTTCATAATCGCATTTATAATACGGTTTAAACCGGCTCCTCCCAGGACATGCAAATTCAGGTCTGAGACCAGACAAAGAGAGTTCATCCCGCCAATAAATCCAGCTTCCTGATTGGCCAATAGCCCAGAGAGGCGTGTGCATTGGTGTTGTCTTTAAAAACAACGACACGCATTGCTTCTCTCCCTCTTCAAGCTCTCTTCCTGTTTTTACCGTTTCCGGCATCCTTGCCTTTGGTTTTCCGGCTCGGTAGGCCGGCTATAACCACTCTCTCTCCCGGACAAAAGATGCAACCGCCTCACGGCCCACGCCTTTTCAAACAACAAACCACCGAACTCAACGCAAACTCCTACTGGACCGCACGCAAAACTTTGAAACCGACAACACCTAAGCCATGCAAGTATAGTTTAATGGATCTATATATGCGTTAAGATTGTACCCCTGTTTACAGGAGATTCTAAGTTTTTGCTGGTTTTGAAAAAATCTAATCGTTTGCGTTTTTGTCTGCCATTCCCTTTTATTTCATTACTTTCTCTCTATACCTTTTCTTTTATTGTATATAGATGTACATATGTATGGTTTGCTTAGAGTTAGTTGTGTGTATGTGCAGTTTCACTCACTTATTAAAATCTATTATCACCACGCTTGAGTTTCTCTGTTTTGATCATGTGATAAAGTCCCTTAAGCGCTGCGAATCTCGCTACATGCTCTATTTTAATAACAAAATGGAGAATCCTTCCTGGCCAGAAGGATAAACTCCCTCTTTAGAGTTTATAATTTTAAACTAGACTACAGCTAATTCTGCAAGCTGATCTAGACCACATATATAGTCATAATTAATTATAATCCATTGTAGTTAATTATCTATATGTATATGTGCACATACATTAATTCCCTTTCATGGCTGATGTATATTTATAACTGGTCATAACACGCTTTGATTAGATATATAGATATATTTCACGCCATTTGAGCTAATTCCTTACATAAATTGGTGGAGAATATATTTTAAATGTTTCAGATTCATCTGATTCGCTACATTGTTATTCTGTCTTTCACTGTCAAAATACACCTACCATTAAAATTATAGACTGATCATTTCTTTGTCAGTGGGCAAACGTACAAAATCAGCAGGGGATCAAATACTTTTTTCCCCTCACTGTATTTTTTATATATATATATATATAATATATATATATATATATATAATATATATATATATATATAATATATATATATATATAATATATATATATATATATATATATAATATATATATATATATATAT